>CM045764.1:8057797-8610118 GCA_025200525.1 Camellia lanceoleosa
GGCTATCACAAAGCTATGATGACGTCAAGAAAAAGCGGATGTCATGAGGCCATCAAGAAGGTCTTTGAGGTCAAAAGAAATAGGCCAGCGAAAAGATGACCCACCAAAAGAATCTCAAGATGCCTTTGGCCACAAAAAGAGGCCGGCGAAGGTCAAGCAGACTTAAAAGGCATACAATGAGGGGTGGCCGATGTCACGGGCGACTACGCAGCATCAGGTAAAGTAGTATGCAACAAGGGTTTCACCTTTGGTTGATGGCTTTATTAAAAGCTTAAAGTCCCCGAGGACTCCTCTCAAAGAACACCGACGCCCTCGCCCGCCATTCCCCCAACTCCAAGCTAACTCGATGATTACCTGGTCTGAGGAGGAAGCTTTGGTGAGAAGTCAAAGGAAGTCAGACTGTCCTCACTAAAATGAGAGTGCCCGGACTTGACTCCAAGACGAGTGAGGAAGGAGGTTCCCAAAGACGCGCCTCCTAAGAAGGCAACGAAAAGTTTATATTTATAAGAGCCTTGAGCAAACCCTGCAAGAAATAGATGCCGAGCTATGCTGAAAAGGCGACCGATATGTCTTCAACAGCTCCTCGAACTCTAGACCCAACCTACTAGGTGGCGGCCAAGAATTCCAGGTTTGATGTTCTTTTTTCTTTTTCTATACTCAGACTTTTTCTTTTCTCAGAACAAGCATCTCCAGGCCGATGTGCCTTCCTTGAATATAAATACAACTTTTTTTCCTAAATGTTTGCATTCTTTGTCCTCCTTTTACTGTCTTCAGGCTCCTATACTTAGAATAATTTTGCATGCCTTCATACACCTTATCCGTAATTTCCTAGTAATCTTCCTCAAGAAGTACATAAGTACTTTTTTAATGCAACCTGGTTTTAACTTGTAAATTTTTCACTTAATTTCAACAAGTGTTCAGTTCAATCCTTCAACTTGCAATTTTCTCAATTTCAACAAGTGTTAAATGATAATCTTCGATTTAACTTCAACTTGTAAATTTTTTCATTACTAACAGCAGTTAAACATGATCTCTGGCTAACTTCAATCCAAATTTTTTCATTAAATTTCAACGAGTGTTAAACATGATCTCGATTTAACTTCAACTTATAAATTTTCACAAATTTAACAAGTGTTAAACATGATCTCGTCTAACTTCAACTTGTAAATTTTTTCACAAATTTCAAATAAGTGTTAGACCTGATTTAGCTTGTATATTATATCTTTCCATGAACCATTTCTTCCAACTTCTGCCCCCTCAATGTGAAACTTAAGTCTAATTTCTAATTCCCCTACATCTTCATCAACTATTTATCACAAGTGTGAAAAATCGCTTTTTTACATCAAGCTAATAACAAAGAACAAGTAGTAAATTTAATGATAAAAAATCCTTAAGATTGGGTAAGTATTCCAGGTCTTGGCAACTTTTTTGCCCTCATTATTCGTCGATATGCCCTATTGCCTAGCACCGAGATGATTCTATAGGGTCCCTCCCACTTGGGCCAAGTTTCCTTCCGGGATTCTTCTTGTTGTCGACGACTTTTCTCAAGACAAGGTCAGCGATTTGAAACCCCCTTGCTGACCTTCTTATTGAGAAAGCTTTCCCAAGCAGCCGCCGCCGTATGTCATGCCAAATCAATTGCCTTTCTTTTCTTCCAAGAGATCCGCATCTATGGCTAATAATACATCATTAGTCCTATTCCTCTACCTCGGTTCCCATTCCTCGATGTCGATTTCCAAAGAAATGACCGCTTCAGGTCAGAAGCGCAAATGGGGATTCCCATTGATCTTCACAGAAGTCCGATATGCCCAGAGTACACCCTGGCGCTTCCATCCACCCATTTTCCTTTGCCGCCAGTAACCTCTTCTTAATCCCATCCAAGATGACTTGTTGGATGCTTCGCTTGTCCATTGCTTATGAAAAATTCTAATGGAAAAATAGTTCTTGATTGGAACTTGTAATGGCTCTGAATAGCTAATATCAAACTATGTTCCATTGTTCGCAACTATGCTCTGGGATCCCAAACTCGGGTGATGATGTTCTTCCATATGAAGTTTCTTCATCCACGCCTCAATCTTGGCGAGGGTTCAGCTTATCCATTTGGTGAAGTAACTGCTACTACCAATAGGTACTTCCTTTGCCCGCTTGTCAGTAGTTGTCCAATGAGGTCCATGCCCCCATTGGGCAATAGGCAAGGATCGATACCGGTTTAGGCTTGATAGTTGGTAAAATGAGGTGCAAACCTTGGCATTTTCACACTTCTTGACATAGGCTTCAAGATCTTCGCACGTAGGCCACCAATACCCCGTGATGGGCCCTAAGCAAGTGATCTGCCCCCGCGATGAGTTTCCACATATTCCTTCATGTATTTTCGTACAGAAAATCTTCAACTTTATGAAGGATGTACATATCTCCAAAGCGGGGTCCGAAGGATCTTTGCAGAGATGTCCTTCCGCTATCGCATCAATTCGCCGATTTCAACTGATCTTGTGTGTCTCTTTGTGAATATCTCGCACTTTCCTTCTTTCAAGAATGTTATTATTATGTCCATCCAGCTTGGTCCCATGTCCACACACATTGCTTCACGCCTCCGTGGGTCGCGGGTTCGATGTCGGGCCCCACAAGTAGCTTCCACCATTATCGCCCTGCTCTTTCCAGTCAGATAAAATTAGCCAAAGGCTAAGGCATCACAGGACTGTTATCATCTCGGCTAACCCGCCGAAGTCGGCACTTAAAACAAGGCCACCAATCTGCCTACTTTCCTGCGTACGCCGACATACGTCTATCTTCGTTACTTAACTCTCGCTTATTGTCTGGTTGACTATGAACCGAGAGTCACAAAGACTATCACCACCGCTTTAGTACACGCTAGCCAGTCCTGCCAATCGCTAAGCCATACTGCCATTGTTTGAGGCTTTTAAACCCCAAACGCACGGGATTGTTCTAGTATCTGTCCATCTGAAGATACCAGCAAGACTACTTCCCGCCTCACCTTGTCGCATTTGAACTCCCATCAATAAATAGTCAAAAGGAGTCGCCGTATGTAAATGCTACAGTGGCCTTTAGTTTTTTCTTTCTTCCTTGTTTTGTTGCCTTCGTTGGGCCTCTTGTTCGCCAGACATCATTCATGGCCATAAGCTCAACGGAGTCTCGGCGGCGATGGCTCCCAGAGTGAATTCCCGCCACGAAAATCGCCCACATTCTGGCCTTTGATTGCCGCTCAATCAGACCTGTGTCATACCGGCTCATGCCACCGCCCATCCGGCTATTTTTGCCCGTCAGACTTCCTCCCCGCAACAAGGACTTCAAGGGTAAGCTTAGTTAGCACCAATTTTGTGGGCTTGAAAATAATGGTTCGCCAATATTACTAATGCCACGCACTTAGGGTAATACTCTGAGCTGCATCGCCCAGGTTTTGCTTATAGAGCAAACAACCTTGCTCTCTTTTTTCTCTTGATTACTACCGGCGCCATCACAAGGCTCAAACTGCTAAGCACAGAACGCCTTTTCCAAGTCTCCGGATTTGAGAGAACTGTTTCGGCGGTCAACACTTTAAGTCGTACAGATTCCCCTGCCAAGACTTTCTCGTCCATAAAAAGTCTGTTGCCTTCTTCACTAAGCTGAAGAAGGGTTTGCATTTGTCAGAACTTCTGCTTATGAACCTATTCAGGGCTGCAGCCCTTCCAGTAGTCAGCATCTACACCTGTTTTGCCGACGTCGGGTTTCCTTTCAATTCTAGGATGGTTTGATCTAATCTTCGCTAGCCACTGCCCGCTCGTCAAATTAAGTACCCCAGAACTTACCAGATCCAACCCAAATACGCATTTTGATGCATTGAGTCAGAGCCGGTATGTTTTAAAGATATCAAAATCATTTTTAGGGTCGGCCAGATGACTCGTGTTTCTTGGTCTTTAACGACTATCTCATCGATGTAAACTTTCACTGTTTCACCAATCAAGGTTTGAACATTTTGGTTACCAATTAGTAAGCGATCTCGCAGCGCTAAATCTAAAAGCATCATCAAGGCAATACATCCCTTTTGGGGGTGATAATGCGCTTTCTTCATCCGGGGTACATGGTCGGTTCGATGGTAAATTTTGTAGGCATCCAGAAGCTCATCCTCCATGCTTTGGAAATGGCGCCCACCGCTGGTCTATCTTGGGTGGTACGAAAACCCGCTCTTGGGACAGGCTCTGTTCAGCCGGTAAAGTCCACGCAGTTTCCATTTACCATCTTTTCTTCACCACCATTAGTATTCGACACCATGCCTGCACCTATCTCAAATGGCTCTCGCCCAAGTCTCTGCTTACTCCCTCTTCCACCGCCAACATGCAACAACGCCGGTTTTCTTGCCCGCGACCATGGGCTTGGCCGACCGCTTCACGCTCATGTATGCAGTGACCCGTCAATATCGACACTTTGGCATGCCCAGCAAACACTTCAATGTTTGCTTCAAGAACGCCCAGCTTTTTTCTTTCTTCGACTTAAACCCGAGACGAGAAGCGAAGAAGCGTTTTTCATCCCCTTGTCGACAAGGATTTTCTTCTGCTTACTCTTCTACTGCCTCTTTGCCCACATCCTCTAGATCTCCACGCCCTTGTCTTCGATTTCTATCGCCTCTGGTTCTCAGATGTCGCAAGTGGATTTCATTGTTGCCATGGACAGTTTTGTTCGGCAGGCTGATCCCTCAGCTCTTCTATCTCATACTGCTAGAACCGTAATACTGACAAGAAGGTTGAGGGTAAAGCCCCATTGTATGCAGCCATGGCCTTCCCAATATAGCATTGTATGATGGTGTCAATTATGGTGAATTTTTGCCTTTATCTTCTTGGTGCCACCGCATCCAAGCTATCGTCTCTAATGGCCATGTTGGATGCCTATTGAACCCTCCTAATTACTGGTCTATTGGATTACTCCATATCATCTCGGTGAAGGCTGCTTCTTTTGTAACACTTGACATACATGAGTCACAAGAGTTGCCTTGGTCAATTAGGATGCGCCCACTTGGCACTCTTCCAACCCGAGGGATACTACCAACGCGATGTTATGCGGATAGCCGGACCATCTCCGTGTCGGCTTCAAAGAGGCGATTACCCACGTCCTCGGCACCTCGCATCGAGGTCTTCGCCTGACCCGGTATACGCGGTTGCAGTAGCTTTATTCTTCCGTCTCCCACTTACTAACCTTCGGTGAATCACATTAATTACCCCAGGTCCCGCCCGCCATGATCGCTATGTTGGGGGAGGTGGAGCTGCTGGTGCCTCTGGGCGAGTCTTGTTTCTGTTCTTCCCTTGTCCCGGCCTCACTTCTACAAAAGGTCCTCAAATGGCCTTGCCTACTACGAGGTCTTCCGAGGTGTGACTTTTATACCAGAACCCCGAGTCGATGCCCGTCTTAGATATAAGTAAAGCTGACAATGCTTCCAAGGCTTCCTCCCATAAACTCCTTTCGAGACACCCAGGGTGCTCTGAGAAGCTAGGGTTGGGTTGGTTTTATCCGGAGACTTTGTGAATTGGGATTCGAACATTACCATGATCATGGCGCTTTATCATGCGTTCTCAGGTCTTATCTCTTTGTTTGTTGGATCGCATGGTGTTACCGCCGGGCGAGCCATTTACTTTCTCACTTTGTCGCGATCGCTTATCCTCGGCGCAGTCTTCCTCGGCTCTGGCGTATTTCTAATTTCAGCCATGAGGTCCTCCATACTTTTTGGCGTTTGCCAATGACCGTGAATAGTCTTGTAATCATCATTTTCGTTATTTTTGAAAAACCACGACCGCCACCTCTTGGTTGCATTAAAGGGTATTTGGTTGAAACACCTACATAATACCTTTTTGTGTATGGCCCTAAGGCCTTTTATCTTCATCGAGCTCTTAGGGCCCATTAAACGCCCACCCTTAATGGTTGTAGTTGTTATTTAACCCCGCCAATGCAACACCTACCAGCTTCCTTGGTATTACGGTCTTTACATCTTTCCTTCGCACTGGTGTAGAAACCACCAATGCTGATCTCCTCGAAGGATAGGGGAACACCTTCTGCGTGAGCAACATCGGCTGCTCGATTCCCCAAAGCAGTACGAAGCATATCAACTTCGGTGTATAATCCAACGCGGAAAGTTGAGGTCCGATTCCAGCCATCGATATGTTTTGGAATCTCAAGATACTTGGAATCTTTTGGTTGCTTTCGAAATTGGTCCAATGGCTTCCACCGAGAATGGTGTTCTACTAACGAGGAAGTTACCTCGGCATTTTGTTGCTTCCTTCTTAAAGGTAATCTCTCAAGGTGTCCTTGGTCCGCCCAAGATCTAATTTGCCATCTCTGATTTTTAATCTTTTAGGTGGCCTGCTTGCTACTCGGCCGTTGTAAGTTCTTTCGACCTTTTTCCATTGGTGGCATCAAAAGCACAACTCCGCTCTGCTGAACATGCCGATGTTCTCTGGGGTCCGCCCTTGGTATGTATGTCTTCGAGATTCTTCCCTTCTTGGCTCTCCTGTCTCTAATCTCCTTAAAGGCTTTCTGGTGAGAGTCTGTTCGCTCCCTACTGCGTCTTTGGGGGGCTACATGATTGTTTTATCCTCAACTACGGGCATTACCGGAATCAACGTGTCTTTGCAGCGGAACGGTAGTTTATGACATTATTTCTGTCATAAATGAAATTGACCATTGTTTGTAGGTCCGCCTAATTGTTCGCTTATGGTCTTTACCTCTATCGCCTCCCTCAGTACATCTTTCTTTCCATACTTGGAGTAGTGCGTCCTCGCTGTAGTACCGCTTCATGGTTTAGATACGTGCATAACGCTTCTGTCAGACGTCTTTTCCTTCAAGTGATTACCGCCACGAGGTTTCTTCGATTACAATTGTCTTCTTTCACAATGGTCAATACGTGGGTCTCCCACCCTACCTAGGAGTGTTATCCTCAATCTTCTCTTTACGTCCAACATTGGCCATCCCTATTCTCCTTTCTTCCCACAGACGGTAGCTTTCAAATTAGCTGTGAGTGAATGACCATACACGCCTAACTCGAGATTCAATTGAAAGCACGGTAAGAATAGATGATAATAAACGACTTGCAACAAAAAGAAGAGATCTTGGTGGTGGTTACTTCATTCACCCAAAAGGGCACTCAGATGATTAAGTTAGTAATCAAATATCCTCTCAAAAGATAATCAATCATGCTTCACTCACCGTTGATGCTCAATATAAATTATGCGTACCTTAGACCCATGGGGTGCTCTCTCTTTATAGCCAACTCAAATCCTAGTCCCAATAGAAGCCTAGCTTCACAGATTCGCTGGCCAAGCATTATCATTGGACTCTCCAATAGATAAAGAATAAACTCTCTAAGAGCTTCTATCCTTATCATTTGCCGAAGCCCTTCCTCGTTCGAGGACTCTTTGTCCTTATTAAGCGCTTATCTCGGATTCTCGATATCTTCGGGAGATAACCTGGGCCCTGAGATGAGATCACCTACGACGTCATTTATCAGGGACACGTGGCACCCCAATGACTGCGTTGGCGTCATCTTTGGCCACATGTTGGTACTCGAAAATATATCCTCTGGCAACTTGATTCAGGTTTTAAAAAGTTCACGAAAATCGTAGAAATCCTCAATTAAAAAGAGATGTTGCTAAAAACTATTCAAGATAGTTTATTACAAGTTGATGCATTCTGCTGTTTGCCATAAATTTATAGCCTAGGCTCATGCAATTTCCAAATCAATTAGCCTTTGATAGGATGAAATTTGACTGTTCATCTCCACTAAAGTTCGACGCATTAGACGACAAGATAACCCATCCTTCTGACGTGGATGAGATTGCAGTTGTAATATTTTTGAGCTTGATGGGAACCAAGATTAGTGGAATGAGAGTTTGTCATCTTACATCTACAGGTAAGAAAAATAATAGAGCTAATGCAAATCAATGAATGTCACCCAACATATTTGCCATTTGTTATGTTTTATTATTTCCACATGGTGAGTTTCTTGGATGAGAACCACGAGATGAAACTTGAGGGATGTTCAATGTGATGACTGCACTTCAACTGGATCGTAGGCTTATTCAAATGGATTTTTATAGTTATTCGTTTGTTGTTTGAACGATCCACGAAAGTATTCAATAATTTTTGGAGAGTCGAAAATTGTTCTAAGAGTTTTTGGTAGATGCTGAGTTCTGACAAAGCTAAACAAAAATAGGTTGATTTACAACAAAAGCTTAATCAAGGAAAATTTGTGCTATAACTTTACCAAGATTTGACAGATATTGATTCAAATGACACCGGCGACCTAATCAAATTGGTCAAGGTTTGCTTTTCCATCTTCATTTCCTAGTAGTGTCCTAGGACACATGCTTGAAATATTTCTAAGATTCAATGGCTATCACATCGATACAAATCAACATCTAGACATTTTCTCTCACCATGATCACCTGCCAAATCCTAATTGGCCAGAAATTACTTCGGTATTATTAAAGTAACACCAAAAACCCTATTGATTGTCCATCTGATTTAATTGTCGTGTGGTTTTTAGTTAAAGAGAAAAGTGTTAATGAAGGAAATAAAAACAAACTCAAGTGTTTGGTAATAAAGTTGTGCATGCTTTACAATTGAAGATTCAAAACGAGACCTTCCTCATATGCATGCACTCTCTATTTCTTAAAGGTCCGCATTGTGTAAATTTGGACATGTGCCTGCTCCAAGTGAATAGAATTGCTTGGTGTAGAATTCTAGATCCAAAAGATGAACCTATGCTTTTTGGAGACTATCAAGTGTTGTACGGTATTATAGACCATGTGGTGCTTCGAAATCCACAAGCACCATGTATGAAAAATGGTAATGCACTAGAAGAGATACCCTCGAGCGTTCACTAAAACAACTACTATGAATCAAGATAGATATCCTATCTATCGGTACATGCCGCACATGGTCAAGTTCATATTGTAGGGTCAAGAGATTAATGGCCGTAGACGCCATACCAATTACAATGCATATTTTTTCTAAATGTTTCAACTGCCACATAAATGTGGAAGTTTGTGCTGTAATGAGATGTGTTAAGTATATACACAAATGGTTACATTTACAAGAGTTATGATCGTACAAACAATGGTATTGGGATTTCGATAAATGAGATTCAACAATATCCTCAATGCGAGGTATATTGGACGCTCTAGAAATTTGTTTGCATGAATATTTGGTCATCCATTGCATGTAGAGATGCTACCGCCATGGTTATGTTTAGTAATTTTCATTTTACCTCGAATACACCAATTTCTTTTTAACTCTGATGAATCATTAGGAATCAATTGTTTCTATAGTTGGGCAACAAATGTCAACTCCGATTGGTTCTTTTGGCATATTGTGCTTCTATGGAAGATGAATGTCCATTCACTTACCAAAATTTCCACAACATTTTGTTTAGCTTAATTTAGAAAAGAAATGGAAACCAAGATGTATGATATGCAATCAAGAGAATGTACTTTAGTAGTGGTGAGAGATTTTATTTATGCTAATAATTGTTGTCAAATGACCAAAATCGTTTCAATGCTTACGACGGCCAACAATGTTTTGTATAATACTTAAATAAAGATGTTGCAAGAGAACTTTTAGAAGATGATGAAGAATGGATAAAATGCCTTAAAGAGGTCAGAAATATGAAAACTGGTTATCAATTGAGGAGATTATTTACTATTATTCTTACCAAAGGTTTCCACTATAACCATATGCATTATGGAATCAATTTTCAATACATATATGTGATGATCTTGTTACAAATTTAACATTGTTTGCTATTTCCAACCAATTGAGGCTCAAATTGAAGACTATGGTCTATATTTTTTGAATCAAATGTTCCAAGAATCAAGAAAATGTTTAATTGACTTCCCGCCAATGCCCCAACCTTCTTCAAAATTGAGTGTAATAGTTGGTAACAGGCTTATATTCAAACATCAACCACTACATAATGAGGCACAACAAGCATATGCAGAAATTATTATTGATGGCCTCGATAATGATCAACAAAAAGTTTATTATGCAATAACTTCCTCAGTCTTTGAAAATAAAGGCATTATTTTCTTTTTGAATGGAGGTGCCGGGACAGGGAAAACGTTTTTGTACAATACAATTGTATTGAAGTGTCGCAGCCTTGGCCATATTGTTATTACTGTGGCTTCATCTGGAATTGCATCATTGTTATTGATAGGAGGTCACACTGCTCATTCAACATTTTCCATTCCATTGGATGTATTGGAAAATTCAAAATGTGAATTTAGCAAGCAATTATTACAAGCAGAACTGTTTAGAGAAACAAAACTTATAATTTGGGATGAAGTTCCTATGCAGCATAGATATTATGTTGAGGTGGTTGATCGCACACTTTGAGACACTTGTGATAGTGAAAAACCATTTGGGGGTATCACTGTTGTTCTTGATGAAGACTTCGACAAATTTTACCAGTTATAACCAAAGAAGTCTGTGAGCAAATTATGAATGCATCAGTAAGACACTTTTTTCTATGGAAGGATATACATGTTTTGTCTTTAAATTTGAACATGCACTTGAATCATGCAAATCTTGGAAATGGTAATTTTGCAAAAATTTTGATAGAGGTAATATTTTTCAAACTTTTTCTCTATTATATGGTGCTTTTAAATTGATGAAATACATTTATGTTTATGTACTTTAATTGATTTATAGTTAATATTTTATTCATTTATTTTTATAAATAGATTGGGACCAATCCTCAAGAAATTGTTAAGCTCCCATCAATAATACACAAATGCCAAGATCTAAAAGACATAATTTAAGTAGTTTATCCACAACTGGATGTAGCAAAGGCATCGATTGCAACATTTTGAACTGAATGTACTATTCTTTTCTACACGGAATGATGATGTCATTATCAATACTTGATTGAATATTTTTTCCGATAAAACATATACTTATCTGGCAGCAGACAAGATGTCTGAAGATGATGAAATTAATCATACTATAATAAATAGATATCTTAATGAGTATTTAAATTCATTAAATCCTCCTGAGCCACCAGCCTTTAAGGTAAAGTTGAAAGTGGGTTGTCCTATAATGTTGTTAAGAAATATTGCACCAAAAGATGGGCCGTGCAATGGCACAAGATTTATGGTTTCCAGATGCAATACTCACATAATTGAAACTCAAATTTTAACTGGAGAAAAATTTGGCAATTTGGTATTCATACCAATGATATCCTTAACACCGTCTTCTTCATAAATGTCTTTCCGAATGACAAGACGCTAATTTCCTGTTTGATTGGCATATGCCCTGACCATTAATAAATCTCAAAGACAATTTGTGAAATTTGTTGGAGTTGATTTGTGCACACTAGTGTTTTATCATGGGCAACTGTACATGGCCTTATCTAGATGCACATCTTTTAATCGTATAAATGTCCTCATTCCCAACAATGAGTCAGATTCTACTACAAATATTATTTATCTTAAAATTTTTTTTATAATGTTACTTATGGATCAAATCACTTTTGTCAAATGGTACAATTTATTTATTGATAAATTTACTTCTATTGATTACAAATTTTTATTTTAAAAATATTTTACTATATATGTCACCTTTTGTAGGATTAGGTTAAAAAATATATGGAGCTCAAAAAAATAAATACAACTAGATTGCTTCGATGGAGATGTAACAAGATAATTTCAATTTGAATGTGTTTTGATATATATATATATAGATAGATTTTTTCTTACTAATCCTCACTGGAGATACATACAAGTTGATACAAAGATTTTTTGGAAAGTGATGAGGCCCTCCTAGGAATTCTAAGAAAGAACAAGTTTGAAGATCATATTTATTTTTGTAAAAAGCGTACATGTGCTAGCTACGACCCAAATTTTTAAAGTTTCCTATCGATGTGAATTTTATTATTTACAATAGTTTTATAAAGCCTTTTATCTATGTGAAATTTATAACCAAGTTTAGATATATGTTAGATAATATTCATTTGAATTATTGACTTATGCTATGAGTTTGTTTTTGTAAATGTAACACACTAAGTGATGTAGTCCTTTTTTGTTTTTTCTTCCTAATATTCTCTTGAATTATATTAAAAAAAACTAATCATATTTTTATTTAGTTGAATTTGAATTTTTGCTTCTATATATATTTTTATCAGAAAGGGTGTTGCTTTTATATTAAGTTAATAATTTATTTTCATATAGGATTGGATTGTGTACGTATTAATCTATTTAAATAATTGTTCATTACACAATTTTTGTCTTTTTTTTTATGTATTGCAAAGCATGGCTAGTTTGCTTTATTTATTTGTCATTTTTTTGGTATTGTAGAATATTGGTTGATGTGCTTAATTTGTTGTTTTGCATTTTCTTCAGACATGTAACATTGGTTGGTGTGCTTAACTTGTTATTTGACATTTTCTTTGTATTGTAGAGCATCGCTAGTGCTTAATTTGTTGTTTATTTTTTTTTCTAAGCACTGGCTCACATATTTCGTTTAGTTTTTATGATATGTTTATGTGTTATGGGACTTACATTTTATTATTTGTTTAAAATTTTATATTTTTGTTGTGCTTGAATTTTACGTAGCTATTTCGTTTACCTATAAATTTTGAAAATCTATGTTTAAATTGATTTATTTACCAAGTAGCATACAATTTATTTATTTTTTATTTATTTAATTTTATGCATTGTAAAGTGGCCATCAAACCATAAAAATTGGTAGATTTCAACCATTAGATTAAAATTGATGCAAAACTATAGACATGAGATCTCTCTTATTTATTTCAACCAAAACTCACTCTCTAAAAAAACTTAGAATATTGAAAATTATTTGGCATCGTTATTGGCGGGGGTAATAAAGTGCTTATTTTTTGTAGCAAATTGTAGGTGGGTTAAAAAAATAAAAATACTACAATAGTAAATATTTGGTGATATAGTCTTTGTTTGCATTTGTGTCATCACTATTTTCACGTTTTCTTGATAAATTATAGCAATTTCCATCACATTGCCTCCACCACTACTAATCATGGACACCGCCATTTTTTGCCATTTAAATTTCTGTTTGACAAACAAAAACGCAACTATTTTTGCATTGAGAATTTGAGTTCAAATACTATATCAATCACAATGATATTATTGAAACTTGCTTATTGTTAAAAATAAAAATTTCTAGCAAAACTTTTTATTAAATTCAATTGGACAGTTTTTATATGTTTATCGTTAAGTTTGCAGTACAAATAAGGAGGGTCTAATTTTTTATTAAGTTACATCTCTCTAAATTTTATAATTTGGCAAAAGTATTTAGATTGAGTGGATTAAAAAAAAAAAAATTGATTAAAATATTTAAAAAGTTCACTAAAAATAATAAAATACAAATTAAAATTTAAAACTATTTTTGAAAACTCCAAAACCAAGTAAGCTTTGGATTTTAAATTTATAAAAATTATTTTTAATATATACAACAAAATAAAATTTTAAGTTTGACAAATTATTTTTAAAAATCTAATTATAAAATTTATTTAAAAATTCAAAACCATATGAATCAGCTATTTATATTTTCAGATAAAAAATTTTTTTTTTGGTAACAAATTGAATAAATTTTATTTTAACTCAATATTTTTATATTCAATTATATTTTTATATTCAAATTGAATAAATTGAATAAAATTCGCCCTTTCAAAATAAAGTGTACATGGACGTGTACCTGGCACCCGTGCAGTGTTTTAGTCAGCACATACCAACATCATCAGCATCATCATAGAACTCCTTTAAATCAAAACCGTGTGATCAAAAACTGAAGAGTCTAACACCAACGGTACAACTACAATTTACTACATACCAACCCAACCTCTTTGGCTTCCTTCCATATAGGACAGACAAAGTGGACCCCAAACAACATAAACCCAAAAAGTGGACCCCACACTGCAGTACATATCCATCTTGTTTCACAAAACCCAGTATAGTATAGCATACAGACTAGTAGTGATACTGTGTGCTGGATTCTCAAAATCAAAAAAAAAAAAAAACATCAAAGTGGGAATACAAAGCAACTCAACCAATCAATTCATTCATTCATTCATTTCTATTCTACTTTAAATTCAAAATTCAATTCCATTTTATGATTCTATGATGGGTTCCAAAATCCCCTAATTTATTTTCTTTCCTTTAATGCGGTTCGTAAATGCCATTTAATTGTTATATATACGCTTCATTTGTGCTGTTGTGTTCTAGGGTTTTTTGATGAAGACGATGAGTAGAAGAAGTTCAACTGTAGATGCAAAGAAAGGAAATTGAGAGTGGGTGAGTTAGTGGTTTTAGGGTTCATGAAGACGGCGGCGAGCGGCGGTGCTGCGGCGGTCGATATGCCGGAATCGCAACAAAATCCGGCGGCGGCGGCGGAGATGTTGGTTGAGGATCTGTTTGGTGAAAATGCTGGTGAAAATCCAGGTCCGAACCAACTTTCCGTCGAGAATTACGGTTTGTTTGGAGGTGTTGAGAGTTCGGTGGTTGGGGATGACCCGGTTCTGGCTTGGTTCAGTGAATTCAACGTCGAGAATGGCGGTCCTGTTCTCTATGATGGGTTGATTCGAACCCAATTTGGTGGAAATGAAGTTTCAATTTTTGGGGGTGAAGGAATTCAGGGTATCTCCGGCAGAGCCCCCGACGGCGTAGCTAGTCTGAACCCTAATTCTGAACCATTTCAGGGACCCTCCGGTGAAATTGTAGGTACAGAGATCGGTCTTGGAGGCGAAGGAGGTCATGGTCAAACGAAGATTCTTGATGGTGGAGAAGTTCAGCGGCTGTTTGGCATACCCATTGAAGGCATTAATCAGTTTGGGAACCCCTCTGGTAGCAAAGAAATTGAGGTTATTGAGAAGAAGAAGGATGGGCGCGGGAGGCCTAAGGGTTGGAGGAAAAAGAAGGAAATTCATGAAGGATTTGGAGAAATGTCAGTTGAAGTTCCTGTTGGTAATGTTGAGGGAAATGAGGTTGTTAAGAAGAAGGATGGGCGCGGGAGGCCTAAGGGTTGGAGGAAAAAGAAGGAAACTCTTGAAGAATTTGAAAAACCGTCAGTTCAATTTGCTGTTGTTAATGTTGGGGGAAATGAGATTGTTAATGTTGGGGCAAATGAAGTTGTTAAGAAGAAGGATGGGCGCGGGAGGCCTAAGGGTTGGAGGAAAAAGAAGGAAACTCTTGAAGAATTTGGAAAACCGTCTGTTCAGTTTGCTGTTGTTAATGTTGGGGGAAATGAGGTTGTTAATGTTGGGGGAATTAATGTTGGGGGAAATGAGGTTGTTAATGTTGGGGGAAATGAGGTTGTTAAGAAGAAGGATGGGCGCGGGAGGCCTAAGGGTTGGAGGAAAAAGAAGGAAATTCATGAACAATTTGGAGAAATGTCAGTTGAAGTTGCGGTTGTTAGTGTTGGTGGAAGTGAGGTTGTTAAGAAGAAGGATGGGCGAGGCAGGCCGAAGGGTTCAACGAATAGGAAGAAAATTGGACGAGGCAGGCCAAAGGGTAGCAAGAAGATAATTCCTCTGGGTGAGGAAAATGAAGGAATGGGTTGTGAATTTGGAAGCGGTGTTGACGGTGGAGATGGGATTGTTAAGAAGGATGGGCGTGGGTGGCCTAAGGGTTCATACTCGAAGAATGAAAAGAAGTTGATTGTTGAAGTTAATGGGGCTGGTGATGGAGCTGAGGATGTGTTACATTGGGTAAACAATGAAGAACCAATTATTTGTGCTGATGTAGATGTTGGCGGAGATGAGAATGTAGCTTGTGACTCAAAAAGTGAAAACCCAATTCTTTCTGCTAATGGAGATTGGGGTCAAGTGGCTGAAACTTACATTGGAAATGACAAAGGAGAGGAGAATGTAACTGCAAAACGAAAGCTTGGCAGACCAAAGGGATCTACGAAGAAGAAGCCACGGGTAATTATTGTTGGTGAAGTCTTGAATTGTTCTAACAAAGAGGAGCAAGGTTTGGTTATGAACAAGGATGCTGGGGAGTTATTGGTCCAATCTAGCACTACTCAAAAAAAATGTGTAGGAAGACCTAAGGGGAAGAGAATTCATGGAATTAAAGTTGCCGGTAATGCTGGTGTAAGTGCTATTGTTATGCGCAAGAAGGGACGAGGCAGGCCAAAGGGTTCAACAGGCAAGAAGAAAATTCTTCCATCTGAAGAAAATCAAGCAATGCCATGGGAATTTGGCAGCAGCATTGACAGTGGAGATGGCATTGTTAAGAAGAAGGATAGGCGAGGGCGGCCTAAAGGTTCAAAGAATAGAAAGAAGTTATTTGTTGCTTTTACTGAGGCTGGCAAAATTGTTGGCTTCAGAAATGATTGTAGAGAGGTGGACCAGCTTTCCAAAATTGAGACTCAAATGGCTACTGATAAAGAAGATCAGAGTCAGGATGATGGATTTGCTCACAAAAATGATGGTGGATTTGGGGATGTGTCTCATTGTGTAAAGGATGAAGATCCAATCATTAGTGCTAATGGAGATGCTGGCACCCAAAACAATCATGGTGGAGATGAGAATGTAGCTTCTGACTCAAGAAGTGAAAAACCAATTCTTTCTACTAACGGAGATTTGGGCCAAGTGACTGAAACTTCCAATGAAAATGATAAAGGAGAGGAGAATGTAACTACAAAGCGAAAGCTTCGCCAACCAAAGGGATCTATGAAGAAGCTGAAGAAGCCGCGCTTAATTATTGCTGGTGAAGTCCTGAATTGCTCTAACAAAGAGGAAAAAGATTCGGTTACAAACAAGGATGCTGGAGATCTATTGGCTCAATCTACGAGTACTCAAAAAAGGCGTAGAGGAAGACCAAGAAAAAATGTTGATGAATGTTACAAATCCATGAACACAGATGAGGAAAAATCCACGGAGGGATTGGTGAATTCCGGATTGTCAGTGAGTTCTTCCCAACTTATTCATCTCTTCTTGATTTCTAATTTGGTCAAGCTTGTTTATATTTACTTATGTAATGGATGGAAAATTTAGGGGTCAAGGGCACATTATACTGAACCTGAAAAATTTAGGGGTTAAATGTCATCCAAAATACTAAAGCTGAACAGGAACAATGCCAAAGGCACATTATGAGCTCAGATTATCTGACAAAAAGTGCCTTTTTATAAGCAAGATACAGTCCATACTGTGGATCTAATGTTGGAACATCTAGACCTGACTTAGTATTTTAGTTACCAGTTAATTCTGCACCAATGGAAACTGCAGTTGTTTTCTTAAAGATTACTGAGTAATTTCCAATAATGTATAATCCACATCCTACATGGACATTTATTAGGATACTAAAATAGAAACCTTTTCCATTCAGAAAGAAATATTTGGACATTGAACGACAACCATCATTGACTTGGAACGCAATTGGGGATAGGCCATTATAAAAATTTGCAAACTGACTGCAATAAAATATAATCAATACACCCCATGTCGTCAGTGCAAGAAATTTGTTGGAGGTGCATGCTCATATCTGCAAAATGTTCTTTGAGTTTATCTTTGTTCGTTGGCACACATTATTTTATATGCTTTTGCAGTGGCTTGTATTCTGTTATGTTCTAAGAAGCATCGATACGGACATGGTTCACGACAATTTTGAATAAATCAGACAGACACTGGGGATATGGCAAAAAAAATTTTTTTAAAAATAAATATATTTCCATGTATTTTACTGTGACTCCAGATTGGTTTTTCTGAAATTATAAAAAAGAAACTCACAAAGGTGTCTTGAGCATGTCTAAACACAGGACACGTGTTTGTGAAGTGTCCTCAAAGTGTACTGCAACAAATAGTAATTAAAAACAGTAACATGCCTCCTGGCCTGTCCGCCATGTGGACACCTATGAAGTATGGACACGATACGGGACACGGTAATTTCCAAAAAATAGGGACACTGACACGGTGAATTTTATTTTATTTATTTTTATATATTTTTGTGTTATGTAGATTCATATTACATTCATTCTAAATCAAAATTAACAAACACTAACATAATAACATTGATTCAATAAATATAAGTACTACATTTAAACAAATTAATAGATCGTCCATTCACAAAAAACTCATAATAAATGATAACAAGACCTACGACGAGAAGGAGAAAACATTCAATATCTAACAATATTCTTCACAAAAGCACTAAATAAGAGAGGCAAAAAAAAAAAAAAAAAGAAAAAGAAGAGTAGCCCTGCCGAGTCCCATGCGGTGTCCCCATATGGACGCGTGTGTCCCCTACAAAAAAATTATTAAATTAAAAGGACAGGCCATCTAGTGTGTCCCCAATGTGTTCCCGTGTCGGACACCACCATAGCACTAATTTTGGAGTGTCCATGCTTCGTAGGTGGACACACATGTCCCCAGCTTGTCAGTGTTCTATAAGTGTCCGACACAAACACAACAGCCATTTTGAAGTATCGGTGCTTCATAGGTTCTATTATTCTATTTATGCACATTACTAGTAATAAAAAGAGAACATTTAAAGCTTAAATCTTCAGGGGGAAAAAGTTTCCTCCCCAAAAGAGGGAAGAGCCAAAAAAAGGAAAAGCATAGCACAATTTCTTTCTTTCTTTTAATAATTTTTTTTTATTTTTTATTTTTTTGTTGGTGAATTTTTTATTGTTATATTGAAAAAATAGTTTCCAAATGTGATTATTTTAGATTATGCATTTGCAGATTTTCTTTCATTCTAATAAGGTTTCTGGTTTAGGATGCTAACAGTTGGAGAAAAGAGCAGGGAAGTTTGATGTGTCACCAATGCTTGAGGAGCGATAAGAGTCGTGTTGTCTTTTGTTTAAATTGCAATAGGAAACGCTATTGCTATGAGTGCCTTGCAAAGTGGTAATGCGAAATCCTAAAGCTTGCTTGTTAGTAAAACTATTTAAACTGGTCTCAGTCTTTCTCAAATTTGGTAGAGATGGAATGTATAAGATATGAAACTAAAATTTTATTTTCTAATTGTTTGAATATAATTATTTTCTTTATTATTTCAAGCTTAAGAGCTAGACAATGCAAGTAAATGGTCTGACTAAGTCCATTTTGCAAACATTTAAAAGGGCTGAATAGGGTGTTGCTAAATGCCCCCACACCCTAAAATTGCTTCCCATCTTTATTTTTTTTTTGAGCACCCATCATACTCCCAACCCTACCCTCTCTTTGGAACCCCACCCTGCAACCCTTCTTTCAGCAGCCCCCACCCCACTGTAGCCCCCCTCCATAGCCCCTCTCCTCCTCGACAGCCCCAACCCCTTTCCACCTTCGTCACCAACCTTATCTATCTCAGCCCACCTCTGGCGCCACCCCCTTCTTTTTCTCCCTCGCTGCGACCCCCTCCCTTGCAGCGAACTCCCAATCCAGATCTAGATCTGGGAAGAAGAAAGAAGAAGATCTAGATCTAGATCTGGATTGGGGGTGTGGGGCGTCAGGAGGGAAAGGAGGCTGGGGGAGGGACAAGGGTGGTGGGGATGTGCTGGAGAGGGGTGGACGGGGGGAGGGGATTGGCGGGGAGGTAGCTGGAGCTCTTGGTGGTGGTGTGTAGGGTTGGGGTAAAATTGTAATAAAAAAATGGATGTGGTGAAAGATGTGGGGCCTATTAGCTGCTCCTGCTGAATATTTTATATGCTGTGTTCAATCTTTTGTTGCCGATTTTTGTTGTCAATATAAATTGGGTATATCTAATTGTTGTATAAATGTTTTGAAATGCATGAAATAGGTACCCAGAGAGAACAAAGGAGGAAATTGAGAAAGCATGCCCATTTTGTCATGGCAATTGTAATTGTAGGGCTTGCCTTCAAGCCGATGTTGTTGTGAAGGCATGTTACTCCAATTTTTATTTTATTTATTTTTAAAGTTTCCTTTTTATTTTATGTATCTTTACCTTAATGCAGTTTGCATAATATTCAAAACAATTTGGTTGTAATAGGCTAGTCTCAAAGAAGCAGATGAGAATATCAGATTGCAAAGATCGCTTTATTTGCTGCACAAAACTCTGCCGCTTCTCAGGCACATCCAAGGAGAACAGAATTCTGAGCTAGATGTGGAAGCTGGCATACGCGGTACTGAAAAATTTAATATGATCACTTAAGATGGAGGATACCCATTCTTTGTGTATAAATATGGTTAGAATATTTACCAGTGTGTTTCTTTATTTTGTTGTGCAGGTATTCAATTGACAGAAGCAGATATAGAGAAGTCTATACTTGATGAAGATGACAGAGTCTACTGGTATTTATCATGCTCACAATGGGTGTTCATTTAAGGGATAGCTGTTTTGTCATTAGTGTTTTAGCATTTGTTATCGGTGGCCATGTGTCGGACTTAATGCTTTACCTTTCACAATGTGTGGAATGGAAGCACCACAAGCTATCTCATAGTCATTGTTAGCTGAAATCCAGGACAAACCAAGTATTTTGCCACCTTGTATCAATTTTATTTTCACTTACGCACAAAAAGATTTGTTTTTGACAGCGGCATTAACAGCATGGTAGTGTCATCCTTTTTAATTCTAAGATTGTTGCTGAGGCCATTCAAGGAAATCTTGGTTTTGCTTTAATGTAGTCGTTTTCAATATGAAATACATCAAATTGTGTGTTTACATGTTGAATGCAAGGCTTTACTTTCCAAATTCAGACCGTTGGTCTAAAGGTATTAATGTTTGGAGTTTGACATCCTTAAACTGAATTCACAGGGCCTACAGGCATATATACCTTGTTTGAATGAGTTGTAGATTTTTGATGTGATAAAGCTCAGTTTCATGGCATACTTCATGAATGCAACTTTCTGTGACTTTTTGCTTGGAGCTGACATTGTATCTAGGTTATTTGTGTACTAGAAAAGCATGATTTACATCTTCCAATGCTATATCTTGTTTGATAGAATTTATTTCTTTAATCACTAATGCATTGAACACTTTAAATATCGTTAGTAGCTCTTCAATGCATTAAATACTCATACATTGTCATATGGAAACAAAATCTGCGTTAAGTTAGAAGATTAAACATAAGATGTTCCATCTCTGAAGTTGATGATTAATTGAAAAAATTTCAGCAAAAAATTATTCCTAGATCTCTAGCAATGTAGCTGAGAACATTTGACACGGACAGTTTTATTCATTCTGTATTAGTGTTTCATTACATCGACACACACTAGTGTTCATTTAGTGGGGAGAAAGATCCCATATCATCAAATATTTAACCTACTGTTGCATTTGCTACCATCATGTTTTGGTGGCTTTAAATATTATCCTTTATCTATCTGAGACTTGGAGAGATTGTTATCTTTTTCATGCATCTTGCTATAGCTGATTTGTCATAAAAAAGTTCTTAGATTCTCTAGAGAACATTTTTTTTGGGTAAGTTTCTCTAGAGAACATATCTGCTCTTTTCAAATTTTTATTCATAATGATGAAAACCTGTAGTCACATACAAATTCTTATTCAACAGTGACAACTGCAATACATCAATTGTCAATTTCCACAGAACCTGCCCAAATCCTGATTGTTCATATGACCTGTGTCTCAATTGTTGTCGAGAACTCAGAAAAGGTTTTCAGCCTGGAGGTAATGAAGCAGAATCTTCAATTCATCAGTTGCTTGAACGATCTCATGGTCATGGTATGGACATGAAGCCAAAGAAACATGCTTGGGAGGGCCAAGTGACACTCCGAGAAAATGATTATCAAGCTGATATGTATGGTGACTTTCCCGATTGGAGCGCAAAGATGGATGGTAGCATTCCTTGCCCTCCAAAAGGACGTGGAGGTTGTGGTGCTGGAATGTTGGCACTGAGACGCATCTTCGAAGTTAATTGGGTGGATGACCTAATTAGGAGTGCAGAGGACCTTACAATCAATTATCAGTCACCAGATATTGATTTTTCTCAGGGATGTTCGTTGTGCTTTCCTGTCAGATCTGCAGGAGGTGATGGGAATGATTTTGGAGTAAGGCAGGCGTCTTTTAGGAAGAGCAGTCATGATAATTTTCTTTACTGCCCAAATGCTGATCACATGGAAGATAGTGAGTTTGAGCATTTTCAAATGCACTGGATGAGAGGCGAACCTGTCATAGTTAGAAATGTACTTGCGAAGACTTCTGGTCTTAGTAGGGAACCAATGGTCATGTGGAGGGCTTTCAGAAGTGCAAAAGAAAATTGAAAGAGGAGAGCTTTTCCGTTAAGGCCATTGATTGCTTGGATTGGTGTGAGGTAGGTGTTTGATTCATGCAGGTTTCTCCTTTTCTTTTGTGCTTTCCTCTGTGCCCATTTATATTTTTTTCTCTAATGATGCTTAGCATATCTCATTAGTAGCCAATGTTCTTGCTACTTTGTTTTTTCACTATCTCTTTTCAATTAAACATATATAATCTAACCTGTTGTAACCATGCATCTTTACACAAAATCTTGAACTTAAAATCATAACTACAGTGTGTCTAATCTATTATTTTGTAAATTCAAAGATGCATTTGAAAATTAGCTAAGGAAGAAGATGATGAGTATTGTGTTTTTGTACATGATTGTGTCTATAAGTTTAACTCTATGGATTGAAATTAACAATGTTGGGTTTGCTATAGTTTGTACATTGATGGATCATGTAGTGTGTGTTTTGCATTTAGCAAGTAACAGAATCTGTGGAATATTCTGGCTGGTGATTTTACTTATATTTTTTTTGCTGAGCATAAAGCCCTTGACAGAGCGGAATGGCGAAAAATGATTCATGTAGCGAACCCCACTTGATTGTGACACGAGGTTTAGTTTGGCTTGGCTTGGTTTGGTTTGGTTTTAGCTAAAATTTTTCTTTACTTGAAAATCATGATGGAATTACATATTTTATTCTTGTGCTGCAGGTTGAGATAAACATTCACCAGTCCTTCAAGGGCTATTTAGAGGGTCGTAGCCACCACACTGGGTGGCCTGAGATGTTGAAGCTGAAGGATTGGCCGCCAACAAATTCATTCGAGGAATGTTTGCCAAGGCATGGTGCTGAATTTGTTGCTATGCTTCCCTACAGTGATTATACTCATCCCAGATCTGGTCTTCTGAATTTTGCTACAAAGCTTCCTGATGGTGCTTTGAAGCCAGACTTGGGGCCCAAAACATATTGCTTATGGATCTCCAGAAGAGCTTGGTAGCGGTGATTCAGTGACTAAACTTCATTGCGACATTTCTGATGCGGTACTTATTCATTCTGAAAAACTTCTACTTGAATTTTCTTGTTAGTCTTGTTTAATACTGTAGCCACCTTCATGATTCTCGCATCATGTATTTCCTCCTCACCTTGGCTTTTAACATAGTTGACTATATGATGCAAATAAAAAATCTTGTAAGTGAATGCATTTGTATTTTATTGATTGGATAATAGATAGCGCATAGCATAACCGCGTACAATTGCTTTCTATGTTACGTAGACTCGGGTGTGACTATCGGGTACAGTTGTGTGTTCAAGCATCAGACCTTCTTAGACCCTAAATATTAGGATATTGGGAAATGTATCCAAATGTTGGTATGGGAGCATTTAAATGTATTGTATGCTTTTCTGACATGAGATATTGTAAATTATTAGGAATGTAATGCTTGAATTTAAATGGGATGTAGGGAAAAATGAGATTTCTATCTTAGGGATTTACATTGATTCATGTCCTGGTTTTGATCATGCTTGCAGATTTTTTTTAAAAAACTTATTCACGTAAGTTTCCTCATGTTCATGCTGCTGTCTTAAGTTTTCATGAAAGAAAGTGCAAATCCAAATGCTTTCTTTGATCAGAATCTTCTATTATGTTTGTCTGATCTTATTAACATTGCGGTAATTTGTACATGGCATTCTGTTGATTTCAACTTATATTTTGGACATTCTCTTCCTATATAGATCCAGTCTTCCAAATTCCTATTCCTGTCCTGTTACATAATGACAAATTTTAAGCTATTCTACCTACCATTTCATATCGCAACGTTATGATATGTTTTCTTTTTAAATTTCTGCCTAGGTTAATGTACTGACACACACAGCCAAGGTGAAGATTGCTCCACAGCGACAGAAAATCATCAAAAAATTGCAGGAGAAGTACGAAGCTGGAGATTTGCCTGAGCTTCATGGTGGGACAAACGATGTATTGGGCACACTTGATAAAATGCTACCAAAGCAATCTGACAAAGTTGAAAACACGGGTTTTGAGTATGCGGAGAAAATGGACATCAGTGAGATGGATGCTTTCTTGCCAGAAAATTTGGAGAAATTGGATGAAGAACATGATAAGAGAACATTGCCCCTGTTAGATTCCATTGGTTTGGGAACACACACTGTTCAAAATACTGATGGGCAATCTGTTGGAGATTTGAATACAATGGATCAGATAAATGGCATTTACATGCATGCATTGGAAGAATCCAGGTCAACTTTTCCAGAAAGACATTGTGAAGGGAAAAGTGATTTTGATATTGTACACCCTGAGTTTCAAAGACACTCATCATCACTTCATAGTGGTCAACGTGATATATTGACCAACTTTGTTAATGGGAATTCATCTGTTGTCCAAAAGTGCAGTGGCAGACACATGGATATTGCTGATAGGAATTCTTTATTTGATGCGATAAATGCAAACACCATCTGTCCTGCAACCACACGATCATGTTGTGCTCAAAAACATGATTCAGAAGATGCTTTGGTTTTAAGAGATCTGCTAAATCAAGATTATGTTGATTCTTCTAGCAATCAAAAATATTGTCAACCGTGTGATCTGCAGACAATGAATCGCATCAGTGGTGAAGATGCTAAGGAGGCAGCCTTTTGGGCAATAGACTTATCAGTTCAGCATCAACAAGGACAAATTCTGTTCCACTGGATGATACTTTTCAAAGCAACAACTGTTCAGAGGTCGTACAACAAGGAAGTGCCGTTTGGGACATATTCCGTAGGCAGGATGTGCCCAAGTTAATTGAATACTTAAAGAAGCATTGGAAAGAATTTCGCCACATCAACAATCGTCCTGTGACTTCTGTCTGTATTGTTTGTTGTTAGTGTTCAACAATACTAATTTAACTTGAGTTTCTGACTTGACTTTTTACACTTGCCTTAGGTGGTTCATCCTATTCATGACCAGACCTTTTATCTGAATGAGAAGCATAAGAAACAGCTGAAGGAAGAATTCAGTAAGAAATTGCTTATCTTCACAACCTTTTTTAATATATGCCTCACATTCATTTATCATACTGGCTTTCTTATCCAGATATAGAACCTTGGACATTTGAGCAATACCTTGGAGAGGCTGTGTTCATTCCTGCAGGATGCCCGCATCAAGTGAGAAACAGACAGGTGAAGTAACTCCTTTGCTTTCGTCTTTCCTAGTTAATGTTTCAAGTCTATGATGCAATGTTCCTTTCTTGGGGATAAGTTTATATTTGCAAATTATACTTTTGAACTAGTTCCATAAAACCTATAAAGCCTGTCCTTTAATCTATGTCTCAGTAAAATAAAATCAGAAAATCCTATGACAAAGGTGGAAACTTTCTTTATTTATATTCCCATTCATTTTTAGTTCATTATTAACCAACTTCTCCCCTCTTTGCAAGATCAATGCAGGGACTTACTGTTCTCTTGTTTCTTTTCCAGTCCTGCATTAAAGTGGCCCTCGATTTTGTATCCCTGACAATGTCCAAGAATGCATCCGGTTGACAGAGGAGTTCCGATTGCTTCCAAAAACCCATAGATCTAAGGAAGATAAATTGGAGGTACATGTGACTATCTTCTATCACATTATCACCCTGTACTTTGCATTGTAAGTAACTTGATTTCATGGTGCAAATAGGGTTACCCATTTCGTAACATCTTGAGACAGTTGATGATTTAACACAAGTCTTATCAATCTTACCAAACGAAACATCTGTTGATCTCCACATTCTGGTTATGCTGTGTATTAGTTTGTTAATCAGTATGCTTGTGTATTTTGATTGGTAGATTCTATGGATATATGTTTAATTAGGCTGAAGCATTAGGATAGTTCAAACCTTCCCTAGTGGATATCAACAGTTATTGTATCCTCGCCATCTTAAAAAAATATACATGAGCAATGAAAGCAACCATGTAAATCAAGTTTTTATCATGACCAATTTTTTTCTCTATTTAAATATGATACTCTTTTATCAGAATCATATACAAAATGTAAATGTTGCAAAGAGTACAAAGTTGGTTTCTCAAAATGCGAGTAACAGTGCTTCTTTCAGTTGAAAGCCTAGTTTTTAGTTTTGTATTGCAGACACATTATATCCCTGGTCTTCATATCAAAGATTGAACGTATACATAGTGAATGGAAAACTAGATTTGTTTTTCTCTGAAGCAGGTGATAGAAAGCCTCCTAACATATGTTATAAATGGACCATATCATGAATTGGGTTGACAAAGCATAAAAAGGCAATTGATTTCATCTTTCAATTTATGAGTGATTAAACATACTGCCTGATTATCTGGTAATTCTTTTGAGGACATATATATAAGCATTGCATAGAAAACATCTTTGATTCAGGGAAAATCTTCAATTTACATATTTAATCAGAGGTCACATGCAATGTGATATAAATTTGGTGTACAATTTGGGTGGGCTCAACCCAAGTCCAGCTTGAATTTTTTTAAGGCTTGGGTAACATGTTTTTGAATTCGCTGAGGGCTTGGATAGAGACATCAGGCAACCTAAAGCCTGAATTATATCCCATATATCATGTACACAAGTAATACAAAAGAACCCTATTTTTTATTTTTTGCTCACTCAAAATGACAAAGACCGCCACAACAGTGCATCATTTCTTCTCTATATCTTTTTCTCATCATATAAATTATTTGTTTTATATGTTATTAATGATTTTATTAAAAAAAAGTGTGTAATTTTATAACAAATTAATCATCTTACTCCCCCCCCCCCCCCCCCAAAAAAAAAAAAAACAAAAAACCACAAATTTATTCGTAATTCAGGCCTAGATTGAGTTAAATTTATTATTGAGTTTGGGCAACTCTCAACACAACTTTGGGCCTGGGAAACCTCTCAACCCACTCGAACTTACCTGAGTTGCACCCCTAACATAAATAGTGATGTTTCACACATTCAATTCTATCTGTTTATAGGTGAAGAAGTTGGCACTGTATGCTGCAAGTGTCGCTGTCAGTGAAGCCAAAATCTGATGTTGAAACTCGAGTAAGATTTCTGTTGCTTTTAATCTCCTTTTACCTGCACTTGTTTCCATGTTTAAATGGCTTTGAAGTGTGACATCTGGTTGTGAGTAAAATGTGATGCATTTTGAATGCATAATTGCACTATTGGTTACTGGATCCAATTCAATACCATGTACTGTAATAGGACGAAGAATGCTGATTGGTTAAAAGTGGTTTTATTTATTTCATGGATAAAAGGTAGTTGCTTTGAGCATCTCTATGTCATGAACTCAACATTTGATAAGTAGTCTATAACTTGAAATTTTGTCATATTTCTAACAGGTGAAATATGAATTGTGTTTATTAAGCATAATTTATTCACTTAATACCTTTAGTTTTTAACTGTTGAATTGGGTTATCAAATACTACCTAAAAGTAACGATGACAAGAGGGTGTACAAGTTATGGTTTAACCAATGAATCACATATGGATTACAGCCCTACAAAAAATCTCAAAGAAATATATATATATATATATTTTAAATGATAGAACAGCACATATTGGTTGGTGATTTGAAAAGCCACATTCAAGAGTTTTGAACACATCCCTTCACAACAAATTTGTATACGTCAGACAGAACAAGAAAGTGCATAGGTTTGTTTGTGCTGAACCTATATGGAACTGGTTTAGGTCAAGATAACAAAGGGTTAGGAATGACATTTCCCTCAATTATGCTGACAGAAGAGAATACCAAAATGATGTTAGAACTATTTGAAGAGCACATTCACACAGTCTTGGTACTTCAAAAGACATTGGGAGGATATGTGAAAGCAACAGTAACCTTTCTTTTATATGTAGAATATGAAAGAAATTGTTTTCTTTTCAAAATTGTTCATTGTTCATCATCTATCTTCTTTGTAAAAGTTTCCAGTGGCAATCTTGCAGCTCGACAAACACAGTGGGGCCAGACGAATCACAAGACAAACCAGCTTTTTGTTACTGAAGGCTCTCATTACCGGTACAGCCACAACTGAAATTAGTTCCATAGCTGGTGTGAACATGTTTTTTTTGATTTGTTTGGTATGTAATGTTACTACGCATTGGCAATCTTTGCTGCGCACTGCGTTGTATTGTAAAATAGCATAATTTAGGTAGATGATGTTCTGTTATTATCTATCTGGTCTGTATCCAACTAGAATTTGTAGCCTTTTTGGCTGATGCTTTGAAAAATCTTAACTTTTGGCCTTGCAGCCATATGACAAAAGGGTGGTGTAAATAGTTTATTAAGTAAATGCTCAAGAATTGGTGATTGTGTTGTTTCATCTTTGTGAAGGATTTTTGAGGAGCCATATCATAGCAGATGTGCATCACTAATTTGCCTTTTTGAAATAGCATGCATGCTTGGGAGCCATCTTCATGTACGAGCATTCGAGGCTCATTTTCAAGTTAAATTACCCATGGAAGGTAATGCAATATTCATTTTAGCACCCTTTCGAAAAATAAAGATGCCCCGCAATTAAACTTTGTAACTTGCTGCTGAGAGCAGGCTATCAATGTTTGAGGACATAGAAAACCTCAGCAGGGATTTGATAATGGAAAGTATGTATATAATATTAGACAAAACTATCCGAACTCCCTATCTCAACACACTTGCTTGGTTCTCAAGATGCTTGATTGGAGCTTAAGTTAAGAATTCCCCTACCTATTTTTCTTTTTGAACACAAGAATTTCCCTACCTCAACTCACTTCCTTGCTTCTCAAAGGTGAGGAAGAAAGGCAGAAGTACACTGCTTCGTTGGAAGAGTAGGTATAATTGTCTGGATTACAATCAAGATGAAAGTGGTTAGTTTAAATGTTTGAAAAAAGATTCTACAGGAGGTCATAACAAGAACAAGAAAAAGAAAAAAATTGAAATTCATGATTTGGTAAATAAGTCACTAATCGGCATCCAAACTTGTGAGGGGCTGGCAAGCATATGTACCAAGCCATTCTAGGGTAACCAAACAAGCAAAGACAGCTTATGGTTGAGCCCAGCCCCAAAGAGTGCATTCTTCACTTGGGCCTTTTTGGGAATCAGATGATGAGAGCACCAAGGCTAACCATTGTATGGTTTTTGATGTATATATAGCCCAAAAAAAAATGATGTACTTTCATTGCAATGGCCATGATTATGAGGAAAAAATGGGCGCTTAGACGGTAAATCTAATTTTAAATTCTTTTTGCCCAAAGATCGAAACGCGTAAATAGTATGTCTTTAAGGACATCATTCTGCGAAATGACCAACCTGCCGAAAGAAGTTCATGGGTTATTTGTTTGGAACAATTCTGTTCTTATCTGTTCAAATTATGCTCCTCACAATCAATTTGCTCTCTCTGTCTCTCTTCCAAACCCTACGAAATCCCCCCCTCTTTCTCTCAGGTCTTGTCTCTTTCCTCTCCGATGCCACCATGCAACATAAGCATCTCTAGCTCAGCCGAATCCTTCGCCGGTGGTTCAAACGCCGCCACCGCAGTCTATAAAGGAACCAGTGCAGCCACCTCCTGTGTCGTTGTCTTCCTTGTCTTTGCTCAACTTCGATTCCTTTCCCCTGAAGGACTACGATAAGCTATGGAGGATCGTCTCTGCCTCGGTTAAAGGTTTCACCGAGACGCGACCAACTTCGGGTCTAGATCTGAGGCCAACTTCGTCGAGACATCGGTGTTGGTGCTGTCGGCAGGAGTCAAGGACCAGACGAAGAGTGAAGTCCACCAATTGGAAGACCCCATCGCCGCCGTACCTGTAATGGTGGTGGTGGATCAGTACTTTCTGGCATGGCATTGGAGGCGGAGGTGAAATTTCAATCTGCTGTTGATAAGAATTATACATATATATATATATATATATGCACACTTGTGATGATAAGCATGTGACCACTTTTGTGTTTTTTGTTCATATATGACGATCCTATTGCTACTATTTATTGAAGATTTGCTATTTCAATTCAAGCAATCATTAATCATATTGGTGGCGTTTATTTTGAGGGATTGAGGGTGTGACTGGATTATTAATTTATTCGAATTAATAGTATGTTGTTTAGTTTAAAATTTTTGTATTAGATTATTAGTTCCAAATCTATTGGATTATTGTGTCTCATGAGATCATCTTCAATGGTAGTACGCATTTTATCTATCTAAATATTATTATAAAGTATATATTTTATTTTGCCTATTAACTGTTTTATGTTTTTACTCTAACCATGCTCTTTATTTTAGCTATTTATCCAAATACAATTAATTTTATAGAATGCCACATTAACAACAAAGATGGAGGGAAATGATCCTAATGATTGAATACAATTTACCTAGCATTGAAGACTAGTTATATGTAGCTAGTGAATATGAGTTAAACCAAAATGCCTAGTGCATTGGAATTGAAAAAAGTGAATCACACTAGACATTTTAACTAACAAATATTATATACCTAGTGCATTGGAGATGATGTGACACAAATGGGGGAAAAAGGGAATATGAGATTAGATAGTGAAATGATCATTTTGACTATTTATTATTTAATTATGTATTATATTTAGTAAAATTTAATAAAATTTAAATGTCTCAATTTAAAAATAAAATTATTTTATTTAATTTTTATTGATGTTTTATTTATTTAATTTTTTTACATCATTTTTTATAGATATTTTATTGATACTTTATTTTAAAATTTTGTTTATATTTTATTTATTTTCATTATTTAAATTTTAATAGATGTTTTATTTAGTCTTATTATTTTTTAAAATAAATTTATTTAAAATTTTAATTAAAAAATAACTTATATTTTTATTGATATTTGATTTATTTAATTTTTTAAAAATAAATTTATTTAATTGTGTAAAAAATAAAATAAAATAAATTTTTATTTAGTCTAATTAAAAATAATTAAAATATTAAATATATGTTTAATATTGCTATTACTTAGTAAATAATTAAAAAGAATAAAATAGTCATTTGAACATTTATCTTTTTTCATAATATCTCAAACAAACTTAAAATTCATATCCTATCCAACGAAATAGTCCTTTCTTGACATCTAATCTCATGACTAAACAAGCATGGGATGCAAATCTAATCCAATCAAATAATCCGGGAATAATATATCTCAAAATTAACATTCCAATAAATTCCAATCATTCCTTATTCAGTCCGTCCAAAAGAACACACCCATTTTGTTTCTTGTTGATATTACTCTAGTAGTTGTTTGTTTGATGATAAGCATCTAAAATATGATCTCTGGTTCGGAACAGTTGATTCCTTTTCTGATCGATGTGATCAGAATCTGTAAAGTTACTTCTCTGAATAGATAACTAGCTATGTTGATCATCTCTTGTGGTCTTTCGCTTTCAAGTTATTAAAATTTATGATCTACTACTGATGAGAATTATACATCTATGCATACTTCCGACAATAATTAAGGGGAAAAATCACTTCTTTTAAGCAAAAAAAATTCTTCTCTCTAATCCAAGCAAGCAAGTGGTCTCTTTTGTTCAAAATCTAAAAATCATCAATCTTATTATTTTGTTTTTAGTTTAACAGATCATCACCGCTTTCACACAGATCATCTATTGTTTCAACAGATAAAAAAAAAAATTGTGATTGCTTGTTAAATTGTTATTTTACCAGATAAAAAAAAATTAATAGATAATTTCACACAAAAAGGAAAAAATAAAAAATTGAATAAATAATTTCAACATATAGTCAAAAAAAATTAAATAGATTAAAAAAATTACACATATAAAATTTGGATAGATAGAAAACTTACAAAGATAAAAATTTGGACAAATAAATATAAATTTGAACAGATAGAAAATTTTCACAGATAAAATTTAAACAAATAGATATAAATTTAAATAGGCAACCAACAAAAAGTCAACAAATAAATTAAGGGTTAAAATTAAAAACAAAATATCTTTCAAAACCAACAAAAGGACTTATCACTAAACTATTTCACAAATAGTGGACCTTTCACCAATAAAAAAATATCCACGATATAGCGACCCTAGTTTTGACCTGTCTCTTGTGGTGTTCCGGACTCGGGTTGTATGGGTTAAATGGTGGTTCATGTCTTGTTTCTCTTGTCTTCCCCTTAATGTTGGTTATTGGATTGTAGTTGTGTGTTTGGAACATATTGGTTGCTTATTTTTCCAAGCCTTTGTCACCCAGAATTTGGCTCTTCCGCCGGCAGCATTCTGCGCTTGAGCGGTTTCAAATTTTGCTCTACCCTTGAACAGAATTGAGCGCTTGAGCAGGACTGGTTTGCAAAAAATACTAGATGAGTGTATTCTACGCCGAGCGGGTAGTGCCTTGTCATTGTGTCTTGGAGCTTGAGCGGCCTTTATCGCGCCTGCAGTAAAATTTATGTGTCTGACGCTCAAGCGTCGAACTCTCCGCTCGAGCGGATCGCGCTTTATCAGATCGTGAAAGTAACATTTCAGATCATTTTTTTGTTTTCTCTCTCTCTAAAAGTCTTTAAATTTCCAGATCTTGAGCTTCTCTCTGTAGAAACTCACATTCTCTCTAAGATTTCATCTAAATTCATTGTGTTCTTGACCCTAATGTCTTTGAGAATAAGGTAGAGGGCTTCAAGAGTTTCAGATTGATCTAAGTAAAAGTGGGTTTCGTCATTTTTGGAGTTCAACCTTGCTTTGCTCGTCTTCTCTTCTTGAGGTAAGGATTTTTCTACACTCTAATATAGTTTTTAGCTTAGTTATTTGCTATTTTGTATAGATGATGAGATTTGGTTGTGGTTTGGACAAATCTAAGATTTGGGTGTGAAATGAAAAGAGGGGTTCTTGATGTATAAGAGATAAATGAGTATGCGGTTTGAACACAAGATCTTGGTACACCAAAATAGTTGATTTTGGGCACTACAAGAAAAAGTACTATTGGGGACTAAAAAATCACATTTCGTCGCTGAAAGTATAGCATTTGGCTTCTAAAAATGCATTAGTAGCCAAAAGTAAAGATTTTTTGCAACTAAAAAATTTTAATAGCCAAAAGTATAGGTTTTGGTGACTAAAAATCTGTTTGGTCGCCGATATATGGCTTTTAGCGACTAAAAAAATTTTAGTAGTCAAAAGTAAGGCCTTTTGGCGACTAAAAAAATTTAGTAGCCAAAAATGAGGCATTCGGCGACTAAAAATCTGTTTAGTCGCCAAAAGTGAGGCTTTTACCGACTAAAAAAATTTTAGTAGCCAAAAATAAGGTCCTTTGGCGACTAAAAAAAATTAGTAACCAAAAGTGAAGCATTCGACAACTAAAAACATGTTTAGTAGCTGAAAGTGAGGCTTTTGGCAACTAAAAAGAAGTTTAGTCGCCAAAAGTGATAATTTTAGCGCGGGAAATTTTTTTTAACAACTAAAAAATAATTAGTGGCCAAAAGCATAGAATTGGCGACTAAAATTATATTTAGGCCTTGTTTGGGAAGACTAAATAAGTGCACTTTTTGTCTTTTTTGACTAAAAAAGTGAGGTTGAAAATATGAATGTTTAGATTAATTTTTTGACTTTTTATGAAAAAATGTGTAATAAAAAATTGTAAAAATTAGTTTTTAGAAGAAAATTTGAATTGGGAGTTGTGCAGCCGTAATTGTTGACTTTTGGTGAATAGTGTTAACTTTTTAACTTTTTGAGTAACTTTTTGGCTTTTTAGATTATTCTATATATCCCAAACTTAGCCTTAGTCACCAAAAGTGGTGTCCTTTTTTTTTCTACTAAATAATTTATTTTTACATAAATTATGTTCAATAAAAAATAATTATGTTTATAAATATACTTTGATATTAATACGGGTCTAAGTACTATATAAATAATATATGTTGCATATATAATTATATGATGTTATAGAGGTGTAGTGGAAAGAGTGTGTTGTATAAGGTTTATGGTGTGAGAGGTTGATGGTTTAAATCTCCACAAGTGCAAGGTGTAATTTTTTTTTTTCGGAATGAGCTTTTGGCGACTAAAGCTGTTTGGTCGCCGATTCCTTGAGTATTGGCGACGAAAACATTAGTTGGTAAATGTATAATTTGAAAAAATATAATTGACTATTAGCGACTAAAAATTTAGTCGCCAAATGTATAATTTAAAAAATATAATTGACTATTGGCGACCAAAGTTTTGGTCGGTAAAGACTTGCTTTTGGGCGACTAAAAATTTTTTAGTCGCCAATACCTTTCTCGACCGTTTTCCAGCAACCAAACCGGCAACTAAAAAATTTAGTCGGAGAAACTTAAAAATCGACTTTTGGCAACTAAAAATTGACTTTTGGTGACTAAAAATTTAGTCGCCAAATGTGTTTTTTTTCTTGCAGTGGGGTGTTTGGGTCAATATTGTAAAAAGAGAAATTTTTGCCCTAATTTGATAAAAATGATTATTTTGTATAAATAATTGGAATTAACATTGAATATGTTAAATTGGATGGTTATTGGTATGGGTAGTGAAATTGGATATGTATTATCTCACATGTTTGGAAGTTTTAAATAAATTATTTATCTTGAGATTTAATATATGTCTAGAGATAAATGTATTGGGCTATCGGTGGAGGATAGTCATAATTGTTACAGAAATGTATGAGGATTAGACGATTTAATGTTAATCTATTGTTGATGCCATTGAATATGACCACGTTTATAAATACATTATTTATGTATGTTTATTGGGAGAAGAAAGAGGATGTACTCCATATGTGATTATGTTTATAAATACATTGTATATGTATGTTTATTGGGAGAAGAAAGGGGATATACTCCATATATTATTATGCTTATAAATACATTACATATGTATATTTGTTTAAGAGGAGAAAGGGGATATACTTCATTTAAAGTAAGTTGGCCGGAGTGTCTTGGGTGAAAGACCCGAAATCTTTTATATAAATGGGTGCCGAGTCCTTCGGACGAAATATTCGTAAAATGATAAATTTGAAGTGTTTATGTGTGTTTTGCATAAATAGAAAACCATTGAGTTGTAATCTCATTTTGGTTGTTGAAAGATGATGAATTTAACTCATGAATTGAGTAATATATATATGAACTAGAAATGAATTGAAGGAAAATGGAATAAGATTGGTCTTAGTGGTATATGAATATGCAGGCCTTGTGAATGCTTCCATATTAGTATTGTTTATATACGTGATATTTATACCTTTGCTAAACTTCATATTGTGTTAGATTATCTCTACTGGGCTGTTGGCTCACCCTATACGGAAATATAATTTTCAGGTGCAGGTGAGATGTTTCCTCCAAGGCAATATCATGGATGGACTTTCGGGAAGCAAAAGCTTCTTATTTATGCCTTATGTGTGTATGTTTGTTATTTGTAAAGACGGGGACTTAAGATGTAATGGGCGAAACTCAATTTGTGTAACCAAGCAATGACTTGGAAAGATGTAAGCCTACATTACATTTAACTGGTTGTTAAATAGTGAATTCTGATATATGAAAATATGTTATTTTTCATATTTATTCCGATATGAATTATTATTATTGTATTATTTTGGGGACGTTACACCTAAATCTAATGCCTTGTACTCACCTTAAGTTAGACTTTTCAACAATTTTTTCAAAAATAAAAAATAAAAAAAATATAAAAGAATGTACTTCTTTAGGTATTCTCAAAAAAAAAAAAAACAACCTTCTTTAGGTGCAAAATAAAGTCATCCTAACATTGATAGGTTTACTCCAGCAACTATTTCAAAACTTGCAGTTTCTCGTAGTAAATTCTTCAAGGAAAGATGATTTTAACCGGTGTTTTAACGCACATAATTTGCTAGGTTTGCCTTCGTTTAGCATGTCAGGTGTTTTTGACTTTTTAATTATTTTAATCACAAAAAAATAAAATAGATCTTTTAATTTAATAAGATAAAATATTACATTTAAATTATAATTTTTTTTTTTTTTTCATAAAAGTTAAAAAAGTCAAAGAGCCTATATCAAATGAGACGTTTTAACTCCAAATTAAAATAATTAAAAAATCAAAAAATTAAAAGGCAACCCAAATCTCAAACGAACTCTTTATAAAGGACACAAAGACTAATTGAAAATAACAGAAAAATAAAAACTTACTGCTTCGACAAACTTTGACATATAATGCGCACAAAAAGCAAAATGTGGTTAAGAAGATGGCCAAAATCCAGTGCAAGTGTTGTGGTGTGAGTTTCATTCATAATAACTCTGAGCCATCCTTCTATTACTTCAACACAAATGAAATGGATCTTTTGCCATCTTATAACCAAAAAAAAAAAAAAAATTACATATATGTTGAATTGAAGGTTTTATTTAAATAGAAAATATTTTTTATTATTGCCGCGGCCACTTTCACCACCACCACACCATCACTACTACTATCACCACCACAACACCACTATCATTACCATCGCCTCCACTACTACTACCACTACCACTACCACCATCTCTATTTTCAATTTGTTGCTGCCCTCTCTACCATCCCTAATGTAACTATTAATACATTAATTTCAGAAACGCAAACAAATATAAGAAAATATTTTTTATGAAAAATATATATTTTAAAAAATTCTGTAAAAAATATTTTTTATCAAAATAAACAAAATGCTACAGTGTATCATCTATTTTATGTTTTGAGGATTAGAAGGATTACTAGTTCAACGATCAAGTAATTAGGAAATTTGGTTTTTGTTAATCACTTAATTATACATATTAATTAGGGCGTATTACACTAACCGCCCTTATAATTTGAAATTTGTGTTACTTTGTTTTCATAACTTTTAATTGTGATACATTTGACCTTGAATTTTGAATATTATTCCAAACAAGGACAAGTGAAGATACCATTGCTCAATTTCAAAGATAAAATCGCTAATTTGATAAAATATAAACTAATTTGACAAAAATAAATGTAAAAAAATATTTTTGAATTTTTAAAAATTATTTCTACCCACTAAAGATAAAATTATATAAAATTAATAAATCTTTTATGTATTTATTTATTTATTTCACCAAATTAATTTTTATTATGTATTTAAATTATAATCACATAATGATATAATATATGATTGTTAGACTTTTAATATATAATCAATACATTTAATATATGAAATATTTAAAATTTTAAAATTTTTAATTTAATAATAATATCAAAATCATCTTGATATTTAAATTTAAAAAAAAAATAAAAACTAATTTAATAGAAATAAAAACAACGATGATCATCAATATAAAGATATTCCAATCATCATTGTGTGTTCTCACATTTTTTTCCTTTTTGTTTGTCCTACGTCGGTGTATAACTCTGTTCAATCTCTATTCAACCGTCTAGAAATCCTCATTTAAAGATAAATCTTAAAAATCTAACCAAGACCCACTTGAATTCACCTCCAATTCTCTGAAACCCATGTCTCAATTTCACTTCTCAACCACTACATGAGCCTCAAAAATTCTGTCTTTATAATTGAGTTTTTCAGTTTTCCTTTCACTTTCTCTCTGTTTCCGGGAAATCCCACTCATGGCTGCTGCACTAAGATCAAAATCATGCAGAGACACGGCTTCTTTCATGGTCTCGCAATTCAGATACTTTATTCTCAACCACATGCACTGTGGTCGTGTGCTTGGTTCCTATTCCACTTCCAGAACCAAATGGGACGATTACTTCTCCAACACCCCTTACCATTTCACCTCATTCAAACCCGTATCGCTTCGCGGCGAATTCGTCGAAAAGGGCACTGGGATTAGCGGGAGTACGAGGTTTTTGCCTAGTTATGTAAAGAATAGGAGGAAATCTGGGCAATTTTTTTGTATATTGAATTCTTATGGGGAACCCCCTGAGGTTTGGCAACCTCCTGGGGATGGAATTGCGGTCCGGCCTGGTGTGAAACTGGTTCGGGCGAACGATGGTGGCTGTGGGGGCGGTGGGAGCACGGGTTCGGGTGGAGGGTATGGGGCCAATTCGAAAGATGGGTGTTGGGGAGGATTGAATTTAGGTGGTAGTTTTCCGACCCCGAAAGAGATATGTAGAGGGCTTGATAAGTCTGTAATTGGGCAGGAGAGAGCTAAGAAGGTGATTCTGAATTTTAATTTCATTCACAGCTATTGTTATTACATGCTGAATTTGAACTTTTTTGTTTTTGTTTGTTTTGATTACTAATGTGAAGATGTTGGATTGAAATGCAATTTATGAAATATATCTTAAAAAGGAATTTGCTTATGTGGGGGACACTCATTTGTTTCTTTTCATATTCTTTATGTTTAGATAAGTACTTGTATTCAATTCAATTATTTCTGATTGTTGTGCCATCTAATGAAATTTTTGCTATTTGCTTTGATGGGCTTTTCTGTCATTTCCTTTTTTGTCGTCCGGCATTGAATACTTCACTTGACACAACTACAGGGACTTTTTGTATTGTAAAACAATTATCTGAGTTGATTTGTATGTGTAATGTACAATTGCTTGATTTCTGTCTGTTTATAATGTCATTTAATGCGATTCTTTTGTTTGGAAAGAGTTTGCCTTGTATGAGCTTTCTAACTATATGATATGTGCTGGTTACAGGTGCTTTCCGTTGCAGTTTACAATCATTATAAGAGGGTCTCTAATGACCCTTCACAGAAGTGGTTAGCTCTAAACCTTTGGTGGACATCAATTATCTTTTCTTTCTTGTATAAACCTTTTGGAAAGAAATAAAATTATTTGACATATGAATTCGTATGTTGGAATTATGGACATTGAAATTTACACTTTCGATCTCCTTATATCCCTGACAGGGCCAATGTTCTGTTTGTTTATTTGTCTGTTTGGTTTGTAATTCTGATGGCCACGTTTATGATGATATATACTTCTAACATTTGTCACTACAATTTGGAAAGTTAGGCCTGCAGGAGATTCAGTCAATGAAAAAACAGATGCTTCTGATGATGATTTGGTGGAACTTGAGAAAAGTAACATTCTTCTAATGGGGCCAACAGGTTCAGGTAATATACTGTTGTATTTTCCTTAATTCTCCACTGACGTTTGTACTTAAATATGAATACTTTGTGCCAGAATATTGAAGTTTGGTAAAGAATCTTTTAAAACTTTGAATTTAATAAAGACTAGTGGTTTGAAATTTATTGGATAACTATAAGTGTCAAGACTGGTGCCAGGTGTTGCATCAAAATCTCTCTCTCTCTCTCTCTCTCATTGTGCATACACTCACTACATGAGCAATGAGTATCATATTGGATATCTTAGTTGCAAACATCTATTGTGAATGCTGGTTGATCTAAAACTGTGAAGCATCCATGCTTTAGAGTGATGCTGTAGTTCTAAGTGTCAAGATCCATTTTATACACGTTTCACTAATACAGTACTTTCTTATTTGTTATTGCCACCATGTTGTGATAGGGATAACAAATCTCTAAAATATCAATTCTCTCTTGTTTCATGAACATCCAAGTTGATGCTAAAAATTAGTTTGTTTAATTTTCATTTAATTTATTTTTTATATAAGAAGTTGGTATATTGTTGGTTTTTAGTTAAATTTGCAGGGTTAAAATTGAGGAAAACAAAGCTTGGTTAGATATGTCTTGCACTTTTCTGACACCTTATTCTCAGTTATTGGTTCTCTTTCTTACACTTCTGATGTTGTTTCAAGGACAGGGAAGACGTTACTAGCCAAAACATTGGCAAGGTTGGTGAATGTTCCCTTTGTTATTGCAGACGCCACTACACTTACTCAGGCAAGTTGGTAGCTCTTCACCATCGCCATGGCTCTAATTTTGTTGTCTGCTTATTTTTAAGAAAAATAATAGCTTGGTTCCATGCATTTAGCTTTTCATCTTTCAGTAACTTTGAATGTGCGGAAGAATTACAAATCTCTATAACTTGCACATGAGTTGTCATGTTTGTAATCTGAAGATTTAGGATCATGTATTCTTACTATGTGCAAATTATTCACTTTGGTAGAGTGAAATGGAAGTCTAAGTTAGCATTTGGTTTAGTTTTAGAATTATGATTTGAAAATAGAGTTGTATTTTGAGTTTGTAAGTCGTTGAATAATGATTTGAAAAAACAAAAAATTTATTTGGTTATGGGTTTTGAATTTTTGAAATGAGTTTTGAAGTGAGAAAAGTTGTTTGGTTATGAATTTTGAAAAAAGTTTTGAGAACTTAATTCAAAAATTTATAACTCATAACCAAACACACAACTCAAAACTTTATTGAAAATTCTATTCAAAACTCATAACGAAACTCTTTTTAAAATTTAATTCAAAAAAATAATTATTGAAAAAAAATAAATTTTTTATTTAAAAAATTCTAAAAATATTTTTTTATTTAAAATATTAAAAAAAATTTATTTTTTTGTTAAAAAAATATTCAGCTAGTGTTTTAAAATTACTTTTGATTGTATATTTGGTTGGAAATTTTTTTTTAAAATTGTTTTGTTTAAAAACGGTCTAAAAAAATTAATTTCTATATTTAAAAAATATCAAAACAAATATGAATTTTTTGTTTTCAAATAACAGGTTGCAATTGCCAAAAAAAAAAAAAAAAACTGTACCGGTCAATTGGCCAGACATCTGGGGCATGTCCGGGCAGATGACCGGGTAGACCTAATCTGCAAATTCAAAATTCAAAAACTCTACTCAGCCAAACATGCATTGGAATGTGTATTCATATGTAGCCTTGGAATCAATTTTTGAAAACTGGAATCAAACATAGCATTCAAATATAAGGGTGAAATTATGATTTGAAACTTAAACCAAACAGAGCCTAATTTATTCTTGGAATGTGTTCAATTCATGTTTAGTCTAACCAAAATGATTAACTTGGCATCTTTTTTAAAGAGCTCTCTCTCTCTCTCTCTCTCTCTCATTGAGTTGTGAAGAACCAATCTGAAAATAATTGTCAAAATCAATTTTGATAACCTTTGAGTGACCTAAAGAAATATCAAAAAAAAAAAGGATGAAGAATGAACAAAAGAAAAATTATGGCTGTGTTTGGTTAGACTTTCAAAGTGTGATTCCACCTTTTGGTTTCAGTACGGTGTTTGTTTACAGTTTTCAAAAATTAATTCTACACCTACTTTTCAAAACACGTCTACCCGTTTATCCTTTCGGACGTTCGGCCGGATGACCGGAACAGGGTTGGGGTTCTTTATTTTGTTTTTTAATTTTTTTTGCACCTGTTGTTTTTATATTTTAAATAAAAATTATTTTAGAAATTTTTTTAAATTTTTTTATGAGCTTTGAATAGAATTTTGGATTATGTGTTTAGTTATGAATTATAAATTTTTAAATCAAATATCATATGCTACATCACTCAATTCAAACTCAATTCAAAACTCTTTTCAAAACTCATAACCAAACAAATTTTCCACACTCAAATCATAATTCCAAAATTCACAAACTCAAAATACAATTTTATTCTCAAATTATAATTCTAAAACTCTACCAAACGCAACCCATGTCATCCTTCACTCTTAATAAGTTTAAGTTTTTAATGCTTTACCTTATTCTTTCTGTTGAGAATGTAGACAAATTATATGTTTTGGAATTCTTCTCTTTTTTTGAGGTTTTGTTGTGATTTTAAGGGAAATAATGGAATATAGAGTTTTGTGTTGACAGATCTGGTTTTGTTGAGCTAATGACAACATATTGTTCTTTGCAGGCAGGGTATGTTGGGGAAGATGTGGAGTCCATATTATACAAGCTCCTTATGGTAAAGTTCCATGAACATACTCCTGAGTTTAAGAATATACATCACCAATATATGTGGTTATTGCTTCAAACAGTGCCAGCATGAATTGCAGTTTCATATCTTGTCTGGAATTTACTGAACTTTGTCAATGCTCATCATGGATAAAAGAACATCACCCCTAATAATGTAGGATGCTATTTTGGTGACCAGGCAACCATTTCTAAGCGTTCAGTGTTGTCCTCTGATTGTCGATGACAGTCTGTGGACTTTTGGATCATATAGTTGCTATAAAGCTATTCTACATCCTACTTGTTTATGATTTTAACTAATATTGTTCGTTGCATAATTGCCCAACTATGATTTGCTCTCAAGCTTGAGACTGGTGTAACATCCTTTTATGTTGTAGTTTTTGGTTGTGAAGCCTTTATTGTTTTCCTTATTTTGTCACTTGTTGAAGCCTGAATGATCTTTTGCTGTTTTAAAATTCTCGCATTGAAAAATCATGGTAGCGTTTGGTAGAGTTTTCTAAATATGATTTGAGAATAGGAGTTGTATTTTGAGTTTGTAAATTTTGAAATTATGATTTGAGTGTGAAAAATTTGTTTGGTGAATGAGTTTTGAAAAGAATTTTGAATTGAGTAGGGAATTTTTGATGTGGCATATGATATTTAATACAAAAACTTACAACTCATAACCAAACACACAACTCAAAATTCTATTCAAAACTCATAAAAAATTTAAAACAATTCCGAATTTTTTTTAATTTAAAATATAAAAAATAACAAGTGGCAATTGTAAAAAAAAATGCACTATTCCGGTCAACCGGCCAGACATCTAGGAGGACGACCAGTTAGCCTAAATTTTCCCGCCTTGGACAGAGTTTTTAAGAGTGAGCGTGGAATTAATTTTTGAAAACTGTAAACAAACATCACGTGCAAACCAAAGGGTGGAATTAAAGTTCCAAAGCTCTACCAAACATAGCCCATATTTCTTGCAAGAAGCTCATGTATTTTACTTTGACATTTTTATTGGACTACATGTATGTTCCAGTAAAGTATAAAAGAGAATAGGTTTTGCCCAAAGTACCATTTTTACTTGCTTTGTTACTATCTTTGTTGCCTTTTAAATTTCAATTTGAATGTTTTTGTAATAACTTTTATGATTAAATATGATCTTTTGTTCTTATCCTGGCCTGTTATTGCCTCAGGTTGCTGACTATAATGTGGCAGCTGCCCAGCAAGGCATTGTGTATATTGATGAAGTTGACAAGATTACAAAAAAGGTTTCTCTAACACTGTTTGAGGGTTGAGAATTATCTTTTGCTTATGTTCCAAATGTAACATAGCTTTCTTCTGCACTCTTGCTACAATTTTCCATTTTCGTATTGCAGGCTGAGAGCCTCAATATAAGCCGAGATGTTTCAGGGGAGGGTGTCCAGCAAGCATTACTAAAAATGCTGGAAGGAACGGTAAATACATCTTCTACTTGGTTCACCTTGAAAATGTTAAATGATGAATTCTTTTCAATCCCTGTGGAGGGAGTGCATCTGTTGCATTCTATTGATGATTTGTCCAATTTTTTTCATAAAATTAAATTGAGATGTTTGCTGGAGTTGGTCTTGGTGAATCTGCATGAAATTATTTTGAATTTGTAATTTATTGGCTTCATGATTCTAAAGTTGGTTCTTGGGTAGTGTTTGACCCCTCGTTGAACTAATTTTTGGATTTTGTAGAGATTCTTGAATATTTTTTATATATAGGTGTTTTTTTAACAGTTTTGACGTAGAGGTGTTTTATTTCTGGTTATTCTAGCTTTGTATACTGGTGGCACCCCCTTGGTGCCTTCTAATAAATGTACTATTTGCTAGCCCTCCTAGCAAAGGAAGAAGGCTACTAGACTAGTACAAAATGAATAGAAAAGAAGAAAAAATAAATTCACGAAACTCCTATTTTTGGTCCCGTTATGACTAGTTTTATGCACTTATTTTGGCTACTGCATTGGATTGCTGATTATTTCAACTTGGTAATTTATATATTGATTCATCAAGCTCAAAATTAGTTGGAAGAGTGGAGTCTTCTTTTGCCGAAAGGTTTGCTATTATGATGATTGATTAGTTAATTCATTATATTCTGATTTATGGTTTTTTCTGTCCAGGTCGTCAATGACACAGAGAAGGGAGCTCGAAAGCATCCTAGAGGTGACAATATTCAGGTACATGTTCATTAGTTATTGTCCAAGTATTGAAAAGCATGATGGCTTAAATAATGTGCAATTTATGCCTGTTTGGATGTGGTAATTTGCAGAACTCATTGTGAAAATGTAATATATAAAATAGCAATGGGTTAACTGTCTCAAAAAGCCACGAAAAAAGAATTTTATCATCTTCTTATTGGCCATATCATTCTCATGCTTTTAGTTAATAAGGCATAAGAAATGATCTAAAACACTGTACAGTACAAAGAATAAGAGGCTACTGAGCAAATTATGGCTTTGTGATGTGAGAATTATTTGAAATGAAAACTCTCACAATTCTTTAGCGGTTTTTTGGTTTGATGGAGTTTCATCTTGAATTTAATATGTGGATAAGGAGTTTAATTTATCTGGATTTGCTAGAAAAAGAAAGTTTCCCCAGAAAAATTAACAAACAGTTTACTTTCCTTTTGGTTTTCAGTTTTCTATCTTTTGTTTTTCCTTAGATTGTCCGATAGATACTACTTGATAAATATGGGAAAAAAGGAAAAAAAAAAAAAGGAAAAAAGAATTTAATACTAACTTAACTTGAATTAGTTATAAAGCTCTCGCATTCAATCTTTCTTGAAAATATGTCTGATAATAGTTTCCTTTGGTATCTGTGTTTTATAGAAATATCTTTAGTTCTCTTCTTAACCATACTTCCAATCTTGCTGTTTCTAAGACATGTTCATGTGTTTATACTTTTAACAGATTGACACAAAAGATATTCTCTTTATATGCGGGGGTGCCTTTATTGACTTGGAGAAAACAATCTCAGAAAGGTAATTACTGTTAGAAAATTATGATTTCACCCTTTCTTGGTGATGTTACCTTTAGGCTGTGTTTGGATTATGGAGGAATTTGCAGACGGAAAGAAAAAACAAAAGAAAAAGTGAAAACAACCTTTCACTTTTCAATTTCCTTCACAAATCCCTCCCTGAATCCATGATCCAAACACAGCTTTATGATCTTTTCTGCAACTTGAAGTGCTCTGCATCCACTTTCAGGCGTCAAGATTCTTCTATTGGGTTTTCTGCACCTGTGCGTGCAAACATGAGGAGTGGTGGTGTTACAAGCGCAGCTGTGGCATCATCTCTACTGGAAACTGTAAGCTCTCTCCGAAGTGACGGACTCTCTCTCTCTCTCTCTATATATATATATATACACACACACAAGAATATATGTTGATTTTTTTAAGGAGCAAAGTCAGTCTTTTCTTGCTTGCACAATGAAGTATGAAAGATACATTCATGTTTGGCAGGTTGAAAGTGGTGATCTTATCGCATATGGTTTGATACCTGAGTTTGTTGGACGATTTCCCATCCTTGTTAGTTTGTCAGCTCTCACTGAGAACCAACTTGTTCAGGTATTTTTGCAGAATGATGTGCATGGGTTAGTTGTCATGTATACCTAGCCACTTTGTTTGCATTCTTACTAGCAATAATGTTTGGTAGGTGCTGACAGAGCCAAAAAACGCCCTAGGGAAGCAGTACAAAAAGATGTTTAAAATGAACGGCGTAAGTTTTTCTTTTCAGGTCACTCTTCTTCCAAGTTAGTTTGAAGAAAACTAAAGGCATTAACTTCAAATTTTTGACCCAATGTGTGGGAATAGGCATCATTCATTTTGTTCCCACACATCTGGACCAGTATTATGCTTTTATTGATATGGTAAAAGTACATGTTGCAGGTGTAAATTAATTGTTCTTGGATTCATTTATCAGGTAGATCTGCATTTCACGGAAAATGCATTGAGATTAATTGCTAGGCAAGCAATTACAAAGAACACGGGGGCTCGAGGACTAAGATCCATCTTGGAGAATATTTTGATGGATGCCATGTATGAGGTATGTCAGATCTCCTTTGATAACTAAACCTATGTATGAAGTCAGAAAAGCATGCAATGCGAGTGTTGAAGTTGCTCTACATGCTGGCTAATATTAAGCAGAAATGTACTTGAAATTAAATAGGATTTAGAAAAAGGGTGGTGTTAATGCCACCCTTTTTCTAGGAACACAACTTTTTACTTTTATCTGTCTAGAAATACAAGATTACCCTCATACATACTACTAACAACCATATACATCTCTTTCTTTGACATTTTGATTTGGCTCAGCACTAAGGTCACCACTGTATGTACGGCTAGGTAACAATTAAAGCTTGTGGTTTGTGTTTGTTTGGGATTGAAGAATTATTGGTTGGAAAATCAGTGCACCGGTGAGATTATAAATCAAAGGAATGTGAGAAAGTGATCTAGTTTTCAAGACATGAAATTAATGCAAACAATAAAGAGGTCTGATGTTGCAATGTTGTTACCTAAATAGGCTGCAATCTTGGATTAGGGCGTTTCATCTAGAATTCTAGATTGAATCTTCTATTGCCTTTTTTCTCCATAGCTTCTCTTCATTATAAGTCCCAGAACCTTAGGAAGGGAAAAGCTATTATCACTACGGTATCATCCAGCACTGCACAGCCATAGCTACAAAGAACAACCTCATAATCACTCAACCCCTTTTGATGTTATCATTGAACAATTGTCAAAGGAAGAAATAGAAGAGTCCATGTATAACCCGGTTTTTGTACTTGCTAGACCTCTGCTACACCTTTTATGCTGGTCAAAGCAATTGATGATTAGGGCTCTAAATTAATCCCAGTCTTGGCAAAATAATGAGACCCATTTCTCTGTTCTTATGGCCTTTTTGCTTCCGAACCTGATAAAGTTCTGCTTATTACTTCGTATCCTTAGGCATTGTTTGATTGTCTAGATTGGATACAAGAGTTTGAGAAAGATATGTAATACCTAAGGAAAAAAATGAGATATAATATGTTGTCGGATATGAGATGGACTATATATACTGTGGGGTCACTTATATTATATTTGGTTAAGATAGGATATAGGATGGGATAAGAGGAGATTGATTATTTTTGACCTTTGGATGAAAAATTCCTTATATCTGATGGTGGGGGATATACAATACCATAGGGGAGTGGTATTGCATATCCCCCTTTTGCATCATGTACTATCCGGACTCCTTATATCCGGAGCAACCAAACACAGCACATAGGGAGACAAGAAATCATGTGGGACCCGTCTCATATTATGGCCCTGTTTGGTAGAGCTATGGGAAAGTGCTTATAACTTATGCCTAAACAGCTTATAGCTTATAACTATGAACATAAGTTGATTTCTGACTTATAAATTAAGTATTTCCTGCCCCACTCAAAAAATAAGCTGATTTCTGACTTCCAAAAAGCTATAAGCTATAAGTTATAACTTAAACCAAACACATCAAAATAGCTTAAATAAAGCTGAAAGCTGAAATAAGCAGTTTTTAAGCTGCACCAAACAGGCACTATATCCGGCTCCACCCTCACATCTGCCCCTTATATATAGTAAACAAACAGGGCCTTAACTCCCTGGGACTACAATTTTTGGCTAATGTCATATTAAAACATGTTCGTTGTTCAATGCGGCAAATTCTTATTAAAACGAATTCTTATGGCCTAATGTCTGTTATAATGCTACTGATAGAATATTAAGATATAATTCTGAATGTGATTTCATCTTTGAATCTTTTGCAGATTCCAGATGTGAGAACAGGCGATGATATAATAGATGCTGTTCTAGTTGATGAGGAAGCTGTTGGGTTGGAGGGACATGGGTGTGGATCAAAAATCCTTTATGGCAAGGGTGCATTTGACCGCTATCTTTCACAACATAAATTAAAAGATTTAGAGGTGCATATTACTCAGCCACATGTATCTTGTCAAATTAATGTTGCTTGCTCATACGTTTTTAATAATCTGAAAAGCACAGACACTTCTAAGAAAGTGGTGTGTTTGTCGACACACATTGGACACTTCCCGAAGGTGCTTGGCACTTGTTCAAATGTGTTCTATTTTAAAATTTTTTTTTTTATACCCAACATGCTTTGGACACTCGGAGGACACACATATTCATCAATTAGATATGCATTAAACGTGTTGTACGTTTGAACAAAATAACTTAAGATACAATGATAAAAAGAAAAAAAAATGAAGTAAATTTCTATGAATTTGTGTTGCAATTTTTTATTATTTGTGAAAGATATATTTGTATATATGCCATATAATAAATATATAATTTTTTTGTGTGCACTATGTGTTGTTTCTTGCATTTTTTTTATATAATTCTCGTGTTGGCATGTCCGTATCCATGTCCATGTTTTTTAGCCAATAATGTTTGGGACATTTGTGTTTCTATTGTGTATTGCAGACAAGTGCTGAAGGGTCTGATGCAGAATCGGAGGTGGAACCAGAGCTTCCTTCAATTGTTGCTTTGTAATCTTTTTTACTTGAGGTTTGTTTCTGGTCTCTCAACCCTGTACAATATATAAATTTAAATGAAAACAATAATCTAATAGATTAAATATGCAATTATTTGTATTTCTGGTGTTTTGTTTAAATTATGCAGCAACCCAGTCCCATTTGAATAACCAGTATATATTAAAATTTTCAATTTCCAAGTTTTTAAAGTTCTCACCTCTTTTTCTTGGGCACTCCTTAACACGCTTAAAATGATTGTATATCTGGCTTTTGCTGAGTTTTGAAACTCTGCTTTGGGTGTTTTACTTGAATTAAAGTAGTTCAATTTCTGTTGGGATGTCTTGACAGTTTTTTTGTTTTGCCAAGGGGATATCTTGCCAGTTGATACTATAGAATCATACACTCTGTTTGGTCTTGAGTTTTCAAAACAGTTATTTTGAGTTTTCAATCCATATTCTTTTGTTTTTGGTGAATTTTTTAAAAATAATTTAATCAAATCTTGTTTTTTTAGTTTTTAGACCGACTTAATTTAAATATACTTAAAAAAGTAAACTATTGCAAAGAAATTTTTGTAAAATTTAATAAATACGAAAATATATTAGATTTTTGTATTTTACAAATTTTATAATTTTGAAGTGTATCTAGATCTAAAAGTTTAAAAAAAAAAAAAAAAAAATGATTAGAATATTAAAAACGTTCACAAAAACCAAAAAGAATATATATTGCAAATTAAAAAAATTATTTTAAAAAACTTAAAACTAATAAATATTGTAATATAATTTAAGTTATCAGACTGGGTAGATGATATTATTAGAGCATGTCTGTCTATATTGCATTGTTGCCAAACAAATGTGAGGGTGCATAATTATATGAAAGAATGAGAATAATCAATTGCTAGACATACTTCATTGCACCAATCCAAGCATTTTAGACTGATTTAGGGTTCTTTTTGAGAGTGTTCATCTACTCTGTTTTTTTGTACAACTTCATTGTCTTTTATATGAAGGGTCTGGGACTGGGACTTCACCACTAAAGAGCATCTCTTGTGATTTGTGTGTTCATTTTTATATACAATTATTTTTTAAAAACTCTATTATGTTGTATGCAATATATATTATTATTTAGTTGTTACACGAATGGAGATTAAAGTTTAGTATCATAGATTTTAACTAATCCTTAAATTGAATATTTGTTAGATTCATTTATTTAAAAATTTGGACAAATTACATATGTAGTCCCTATTATTTGCTATTGTGAAAATTTATCTTTATAGTTTTAATTTTATCAATTTTATCTTACAAAATTTACGTTGTGGTAAATTAGTCCAATAAAGCGATTTTGTATGTTTCTTCTTAATAAAATTTCTTTGATTGGTTGTTCCAAAAAAAAAAATTTTATTGTAATTATTATTTTGGTTATGATTGATAACGTCTTTATATGTGTGTTTGGTTATGTCCCATTATTATTATTATTATTATTATTTTGAAAAAATTCTATTCATACAAAAATAAATAAATAAATAAAAATTGACAGATGTGGTAATACCATTATTGCAAATAAATTTATCTTTAATAATATTTTGTTTTGAAGTGAATGGTCCACAATAAGTCACATTATTAATTTATTATGTATGAAAATCATATATGCATTTTTTGTTTGTATAGTAATATTATTTAAAAAAATTTAAGTATGACATTTGTAATAATCAACATCAAAGATAACATAACTAGCATGTGGTACTACATCATTACATTAACATAACATAAAATGAATTCAGCCTAGCTATTGGATGTTATAAAAAAAAAATAAAAAATTGACAGTTTAGTTTCCTTTCCTGGCAAAAAAAAAAAAAAAACTAATTAGGTCTATTGTTTGTTACCCAGGTCTCTCTGTTTACTATGTTGATTCCTAGTTTTTCATGTACCCTCATTTGGTCAAATCTCAATATTGATTGGGGATGAAATGGAAGTTATGACAATGTTTTATTGTGCTAAAAAAAAAAAAAAAAAAATTGGGTGGAAACAGTCTTCAAAGGTTATTTTCAAGGAACAAAGGATGAATAATGGGGAAGAAATTTACCATGATTTTCTTGTAATAATCAATTTTACGTGCCAGAAGAGGAAATGTACGCAGTTTACCTGTCAAACTTGCTATGGTTTATTTTCAACTTAAACATTTGTTTGTTACATTACAGGTAGTCGATATAACCGACAAATTGGTCACTCACATGCCCTTTAAACCAAAACCTTTCTCTAAACTTTTCTTCTCCTAGGTTTTCAGAGTTTGTGACCGCCGGTGGGCGGGGAGGGGGCTCCAGAGGCTCCCCCTACCCCTCTTTGCTTTCCTTACTTTGCTTTCCAATAACTTGGAAGCTTTGACTTTCCACCCTCTCCCTCCTTCGTGCGGTGTTTCTTTCTCCCATCCATTCACTACGGGAGTGGCTTTCACGGATCCACGCCTTCCCTACCGCCTTCACCGCCGTCTTCTCCATCACCGGATTTGCCGACACCGCTGCCGGTTTTTGTTTGGGTGTGGGTTTGTTTTTCTTTTGTTGTTTGGTTTTAGTCTTTGTTGTTTCCTTTGTCTTTTCTTTTTCCGACTGTTTGTTTGCTGTTTCTGGGTTAGTATCTGTGTGGATTTGTTAAGCTTACCCTCATTATGGTTGGGATCTATGATTTATTTCAGACATGCTCTATTGTCGAACTTTTATGATCGGCTCTGCTTCGCAGTACTGGCACGAAATATATGTTTGAATATTTTCATAGCTTTCTTCCTTAGTGCTTCTTACTTTATTTTCACTTTCTTTGGTGTAAGTTTTGGGTTAGATGAATTCTTGTAAGTACCCTTTTGACTTTCTTGAATGAAACATTTCTTCTGATCAAAAAAAAAAAAAAAAATATAACTGACAAATTGGCAAAGCTTCAATATGCCAGCATTGATTCTGTTGGTTTTGCTTTTGAAGAGAACAATAGAGAAGGGAATTATGAGTTCAATAAAGGTAAGATTTATGCAATTGATGTTGTGATTTTTTCACTAAAATCACTGGGAAAAAAAAAATCTCCTTTTAAATTATTCTCGTAGATCTTAGGCCTCAACACAAAGATCTCTTTCATCTGTATGCGGAAAAATCTTGGCAACAAACTCTTTTTCTTTCTCTCTCTATATATACACATATTATATATATATATATATATATTTATGTAATTTAAAGCAGAGATGATCGACCTTTGGATAAATATAGTTATTCTGTTACTTCTTTTTGACTCTATATAATCAAGCAATTTGAAATTTGAGAGAAGCAATGTCGGCTTAACCAAAGTTGGACAATATGCTGAATATCATTCCCGAAGTGGCCCAAGTTGTGTTTCGAAAAGTGGGAGTAGATGAATTTGAGCAAAAACGACATTACGAAAGTTTTTAGTTGCATGCAGAAGAGGTGGATGAGGCGTCGGTCTCTCTCTGAAGGAGAGTTGTACCTACTTAATCATGAAATCTTGACAAATGACAATGCTGAAGAGCTCTCGTAGTCAAGGTAAGATAATATATTCTAACATTTATTTGTTTTTAGATTCGAAAGATTACTAATTGATATTCTAACATGAATACAAGTCAATGATTTGGGATATTTGGAAAGAAATTTTTTAGGTTTTTTAGGCTAAAATAATACTAAAGGGTCATTTTGACAAGGTGGATAAAAGTCATTTTTTTGATTTTTTAGTTTTGTTGAGTCCTATCACCTCTTTATTTTTTTATATATTTTTTCCAAAAAAAATAAAAAAAAAATTAACTTTTAACCAACTTCTCAAAACACTACTAAAATACAAAATAAGATAAAATAGTCAATAAGATAAAATATCACATCCAACTCATAATTATTTTATTTTTTCTCTTACAAATCTCACATCCAATTACCAAAAAAATCAACAAACTTTTCAAATAAATTATTTTAACCTATTCAAATAGATAAAAATTAAAATAACTTACTAAAATAGTCAACTTTTCAAACAACCTCAAAGATTGTATGCGCAGATGTAGCCAATGATTCGAAGATCGTAGGTGCAAATGTAGCCACAACTTAGTCTGCCAAGATTAGCAATACAAGCAACTACAGAGCCAATGCTAAGCTTGCAGCTCTGTCACAAGCAGCAACACTACCACCATAGGAAATTCGAGTTTTAGTAGCGTTTTAAAGCCTAAAAAGTGTAGTAAAAGTTTACTGCGACGTTTAATATTTTCGTCGTTGATACGGCCACCGCAATAGTTTTACAACGTTTAAAAAACATCGCTAAAAATATTAGACGGCGTTTTTTAAAACGCCGCAAAATCTTTGCCGTCTATTTAAACTTCCATTACAAACTAACGTATGACATCATAATAACATCATTTAGTAGCCTTTTTTCACAAAACGTCACTTTTTTTTTTTTTTGAAACATAGTATAAGCCAAAGAATTTAACTAGTTCCTCAAAAAAAAAAAAAAAAAGAGAAAGAATTTAACTAAGAATACAAATGGCTCAAATTTACAAATCAAGATTCCCTCCTTGCATTTCTTCCTTGCATTTCATACTTGCAAGCCCATTGGGCCCACTTTTAGGCCCAATTTTAATAATTCGAACCGTTCATATTTTAAGATTTGTTCAGTATATCATACCTGTAAAAAATTAAGTTGATCAGATATCAGAAAGCATGTGTTCGGAAAACTGTTTATTAAATTCTTTAAAAAAATAGTTTAGTTCGAGTTTTTCGAACACATGCTTTCTGATATCTGATCAACTTGATTTTTTACAAGTGTGATGTACTGAACAAATCTTAAAATATGAACGGTTCAGATTATCAAAATTGGGCCTAAAAGTTGGCCCAATAGGCTTGCAAGTAAGAAATACAAGGAGAAAATGCAAGGAGGGGATCTTGATTCCAAATTTACATATCCATACGCCAACCATGCATTGGGCTAATCACAATTTTTATGTATCCAATATAATTGCACATTTCATGAGATTTTTACTACACAAAATATATGTACTCTTCAATCCAAAAATTAAAAATTAAAAAAAAAATCACCAACTTCTCGCAGAGCTCAAATGCTTGAAACAAGAGAGACGTGTTGTGACTCCGACACATCTGAGTTTGTCGATGGAGACAATCTGCTTGCCATGAAGGGTTTTGATGCCATATCTAATGTCTTAATACACTAACACAAAACTTATGTCTCCAAATCCTAAGATTTCCACACAACAACAACAACAACAACAAAAACAAAAATGAAAATTCAAATGCCGTATTAACATTTGAAATAGTGCAAAATTTGTATAAATAATCTCAATCAGCTTCCTTTTCACTTGCTAGTTTAGCAAGTATTAACTTGAATCTTGTGTATACAAAAATTGAAACAAGTTTGAGAAATGAAAGAGTTAAAAATAAATCAAATATAGTGAAGTTGTATAAGGAGGAGCACAATAAATCAAAGCCTTGAAACTCAATTGCAAAAATGGGCTAAAATTGCATTGAATGACACACAAAAATGCTTTGATTGTCACCGTATCAAATCAAGAAAATAAAAACAACATTATAGTTGGTGATGAAAAAAGCAAAAAATTACCTCATTTACCTACGCCATATTTTTCAAGTTGAACATTGAGCCAATTTAGCTGCAACTTATCAATAGAAACACCATCAGTGCCATAATCAATCATACTAAAATACAAACAATTATAAGCATACATATATATACATGAGTAGTGCCATATAAAAAATATATTATACATAACAATGTGGCTTTCTGGCCTAAAAGTATCATAGTCAGATTTTCAAGTTGAACATTGGGCCAATTTAACTGCAACTTATCAATAAAAACACCTTCAGTGCCATAATCACAGTCATACTAAAATACAAACAATTATAAGCATGCATATATATACACAACTACTGCCATATAAAAAATATATTATACATAGCAATGTGGCTTTCTGGCCTAAAAGTATCAGAGTTAGATTACAAATGAACCATCAGAGTTATAGCTCAAGCCATGAAATTGATGTTATAAATCTACACATCAAATAGCATATACAAGTCACAGATACAACTATAACTCTTGTGAGACAAAAAGAACAAAACTATTAATATGTCTAAATGGTTGGTCATAAATTAGAATCTAGTAACTGTTTTGATCATCACTTTGGAATCAAACGCTGATTTTCCATTTCTCTCTTCAAATAATTTAAGGAAACACGACAACTAATTTAAAGAAACAAAACAAATACATCTATCTAACAGAATAGTTTCAGACAGCAAGAAATTATATATATATATATAATATATCCATAACAAATGCTGATTAGCAAAAGGATTAAGTTGTTGGGTAGATGACCTTTGTAATTGCTCTGCGTTTCAATGCCAATTTTCTATAGAGAAAAAAATTACTTACATATATAAACCTTGTGAAGGCTATGCGGGAAAATATAAGGCCTAGCATGTTGCCAGACTTGTGCATTGTTCCTATAGTTAAATTATAAATATCCAAATGCAATATCAGTTCTTCAATATTCAGTCAATGCCCAAATCTTATAGTTCATCCAAAGCAATATATAAGCAAACCAAACTAATAAATTCAAATAAGGAAACAAATATAAACTAAAATAAAATCCTAAACAAATTCAATTTTAAAATTCGCAAATAAACTAAAATTAGGAACAGTTCTAACCTTGAATTCAGTAGACTCCAGTGGCCTTCTTTTGTTGAGTTTGTCCTATCTATTTCTTCTTCTTCTTTTTTCTTTTCTTTGATATGTGAACCTGCATTTAAAAAGAACAAATAACATGAATAAAATGTCAAATTAAAATTTTCATAATTAATTATTTACTCACTTCCTTGAACGAATGATGGTGATTAAACGATGAGGTATATGCATGGAATTGTTGTTGTGAATACACGTGTAGCAGTTGGTGTGTAACAACCCTCGTACTGATTATCGATAACCTACCGAATTAGCTACTGGTTACTGTTAAACTGAACTGATAATGACTGATAATTGAATTAATCAAGCATGAATGGACCGATTGAAATCAAATGAAATTGAATAAGTTTATCTATTGTATTGCATTCTTATCTGCTTGATTACTTGATTACCTGTTCGTGTTTTATGTTTAAACTGCAAATTGAAGGCCTTATCGGCATTGAACCGAAAACCGCTTAGTGTTTCATGATCGAGAATTTATCTGATTTTATGGTATATTTATCCAAAATCGATTAGGAATGACTAAATTAGATTAAATTAAGCTAGTCCAAGAGTTTGATTTAATTACGATCTTGCCATGGTGAGTGGCCACTACCTAATCATCTTTGAGCCTAGTATACACTTGAACATATTCATTTCATCAGCCTTTCTTCCTTACTCTAGCCGACCAAGAAGAGAGTTAGAGAGAGAGGGACTTGTTCTTGTTGATTTGCTTGAAGACTTGAAGTAAATTGAAGTGTATTTGCATAATTGAGCTTCTAGGCTTAAATTACAAGACTTAGGTAAGGAAAACCATCTTCTTCTTGTTGTCTTGAGCTTCCTCTTGCATGTTCTAGGCTCCATTGTAGAATCAAACCATGATTTAGTGCAAATAGGTTGGATTATGCTTGAATTGTTGCATACATGCTTGAATTGGTGCATTTTGAAGTTGAATTCTTGATGGATTGTACATGCATGTCCATGTTTAAGCTATAGTCCATGTTTTCATTTTGTTTTCCAACTATTGAGCTCATTAGAGCAAGATTTGAACCTTGAATTTGGTTAAAAACTCATGCATTGCATGTTTTGGAATTGTTCTTGAAAATGGGTTTGAATTTTGGATTTAATTGACTCACCTTTGGGGCTTGAATTCATAAATTGGCTTTCGAAACTTGTTATACATTGTTTTGGGATGTATTTTCCAGAATTTGGGCCCAAGAGGTCGAGAATTGAGTTGAGAATGCTTGGTTTGAGCTTGGAAGGCAAATCTGGAAATTCCAGATTTGGCTTCTTCGCTCGAGCGAAGGATTCCTCGCTCGAGCGACCAACGTTTTCTCTGAGCCACGCTCGAGTGAAGGATTGGTGGCTCTAGCGTAAAAATCGAGCATCTAGTACTTTTACTGTTTCATCAGACTGCTCGAGCGAAAGATTGTTCGCTCGAGCGAATCCTTTGATTTTGCAACCTCGCTCGAGCGAAGGAAGGCTCGCTCGAGCGAGACCCCTGTTTTCAGCAACTTTTGAAAAATGCCTTCCAACTGTATTTTTGCATCCTCATCCCATCCTAGGCATTCTTAGGCCTAGTTTTAGACATCTTAATGAGGATTTAGACATAGAACCACACCGAGGAAATTTAGGGATTTAATTATCATCCTTCCCGACTGTGAAACTTAGTGTGTGTTCTATTTGTTAACTATTTAGGGTTGGCTCTCGGAGACGCGCTCTAGCTGCTATAGCCCAATCTCAGTGAGTAACAATTGTGTAAAGATATGTTCAAAATGGTTATCTTTTGAATACTGAACTGAACTGTTTATTGAACTGCTATTGTTTACTGAATGAATGTATGTCTGTGATTCAATCAGACAGGCATCCTTAGCAATTATCATATTCATAGAGCTCACGGTTTCCTTGTGGAACCATACTGCTTCTTGATTGATGGCCATCATTATCAAGGTTCATAAGACCCGGTCCTTTTGGACCTACTGTTTATAGGCTAATGGATGTACCACATATGACTGATTGATTGAAATACTGAAAGACTGAAATACTGTTTAATGAGCTGATTTCATTACTGTAAGGACATTCATTCATAACCTCTTTACGCATTATGTTATTCACTGGGCTTTAGCTCACTGTTTATATATATATGTAGGTTCTCAGCAGCCAGACCGGAGCTAGGAGCGTGGGTTGGTCCCCAGTTTTGTCAAGCCAGCCTATGTGCCTCACTGTGAGGTTCCGAGTTGCCATGCGATGGCTTGGGGTGTTTTTATTGTCCCCATTGTCTCCTCCTTTTGTACTACCGTATAGACATCTCTTGTCTTCTTGTCTCAAGTTACCGAGGGATTAGGTCCCCGTACTGAATGTTGTATATGATTGTATAGACTGTACTGTTCTAAACTGTTTGAATGCATGAAAAATGTTTTTGGCATACAGATTTTCACAGCTCAATGGACACTAGTTATTTACTGTATTGGCTTCCGCCAGGCCCTGTACTCTGTTTAACTGTATTACTGTTCAGTAGGCCTTCGGTAATCTCGGATTACTGGCCAGTTACGGTGCTAAACCCATAGGGCCGGGTTTGGGTCGTGACAGAGTGGTATCAGAGCGATACTTAACCACGAGTTATACCGCACACACGTGTCCAAATGAGCTATAGGGTGTCCTAGAAAAGCAATTAGGGCATCTCATGAACTTGAAAAGTGTGTGCTTATGACTGACTGATTATATGTTAAAATGTTAAACTGTTTAATTATACAACTGCTTATCATGATAACTGTTATAACTGCTTATAGTGAAATGGATAACGCAAACACTGCAAATGAAACTGAAGCATCATCCTCTGAGGCCAGAATGGCCAGACTTGAACAAATGATGGGACTGATAATTGAAAGACTAGATCAACAACCGAACCAACAGCCCCCACCTCCTCCTCCTCCGGTGCAATCGGAACAGAATGTACAGAATGTGAATGCTAATGAGGTGGACATTATTACTTGACTTCGAAATTCAAGAAGATGAAACCGCCATTCTTTCAGGAGGCTTAGAACCGTTAAAGGTCAAGCTTGGGTTCTTGAGACGAGAAGTTGTTTGAAATGTTTCGTGCTCAAGCCAATAAAGTATCATAGCAACCTTCACCCTTCAAGAAGAAGCGAAGGTGGTGGATGTTGACTACGATGCGAATACTATTGTGACTTGGGCTCGGTTCAAGGAGTCCTTCTTGAAAAGTATTTTCCCGGCATCGAGAGACGTAAAAGTGATCGAGTTTGAGCAAATGAGACAGGCAAAGTGTCGATTGCAGAGTATGAGAAGAAATTCTTGAACTTGCTAGGTATGCACCACACATGGTGGACACCGATTATAAGAAGGCGGAAGGTTTGAAGGCGGCCTTAGTGTTGCTATACAGACCGAATAAATGTTTTGAAAGCGCCAACTTTTGTGGGTGTTCTCGTAGGGCATTGATGGCCGAGACGAATATTGCAAAGGAAACAATCAAACGCCAACAACCGAAAGTGGCAAGGAAAAAGGCGGCTTCAAATTTAAGAAAGGCAAGCATAACCCAAAGAACTAAGAAGAATCACGGTCGACGACTAGCCCCACCAAGGGAGTGGGTTTACTCCACCGCCCGTATGTGGCAACAAGCACAAAGGGTTTGCTACCAGATTTCGAGCTTGTTTCGTGTGGCAAGGTGGGCCACATTAAAGACTGCTCTCCTGCCAGAAGCCAAGATAAAGCTGCACCAAGCGCAGGAGCATCAGCTGCAACACCAAAACCGAACCCCAAAGCTACCGGGAAAGAGCCTATGAGGCAGGGCCGAGTGTTCGCCCTAGTACCGGGAGACGTGCAAAACACTGAGACGGTTGTGTCAGGTATCCTCTCTATCTGTGCTCAAAATGCATATGTGTTGATTGATTCGGGGTCTACACACTCATATGTGTCGCATGCTTTTTCACGGAAATTGAATAGACCCTTAGAACCCATGAATTACCTATTAGCCGTATCATCACCTGTTGGGGGATCCATGACATGTGCATATATGTATCCTGCTTGTGAGATTATTGTTGGGGATATGCATCTATTTATTGATTTACTGCCATTGAATATTGATCACTTTGATGTAATATTGGGGATGGATTGGTTACAAAAATATCATGCCACTATAGACTGTGTAACAAAACAAGTAGTTTTCCGTCCACCGGGTTTGCCTGAATTTGTGTTTAATGGGAGTGGAGTAGTACCTCCTCCGTATCTGATTTCTTCTGTGAAAGCTGTTAAACTGATTAGAAAATGGTGTAAAGGATATCTGTGTTCTGTGCTGACTGTGCCTACTAATGATAGTGTTAAAACCGATGTGAATTGTATTCCTATAGTCAGAGAATTTCCAGATGTATTTTCAGATGATTTGCCAGGGGATTTGATTGACAGGGAAATTGAATTTACTGTGAATGTGATCCTGCACACGTACCGATATCGAAAAGCTCTACCGAATGGCCCCAACCGAACTGGAAGAATCAAGGTACAATTGCAAGAGTTGTTAGACAAGAAGTTCATCGACCTAGTACTTCACCGTAGGTGCACCTGCTTTGTTTGTGAAGAAGAAAGATGGCTTCGAGATCAGGCATTGATTATCGTGAATTGAACAAGGTAACTGTAAAGAATAAATATCCATTGCCGCGTATTGATGATCTATTTGACCAGTTACAGGGTGCACAAGTGTTTTCCAAGATTGATCTTAGATCGAGATATCATCAACTGAAAGTCAAACCGGAAGACATCGACAAAACTGCTTTTAAAACGAGGTATGGCCATTATGAATTTTTAGTTATGCCGTTCGGAGTCACGAATGCCCCTGCTGCATTTATGGACCTCATGAACAGAATTTTTAAACCATACCTTGATGATTTCATTGTGGTATTCATTGATGACATATTGATCTATTCTAAGACTATAGAAGAACATGAACATCACCTAAGACTTGCCCTGCAGACCTTAAGAGAACAGAAACTGTATGCTAAATTGTCTAAATGTGAATTTTGGCTTGATCATGTTATGTTTTTGGGGCATGTTGTTAGCAAAGATGGAATTTCTGTTGATCCGCAGAAAATTGAAACTGTAGTAAACTGGCCTAGACCAACGAATGTAAATCAAGTCCAAACTTTTGGGATGGTGGATATTACTGAAGATTTGTCAAAGATTTCTCCAAGATCGCTTACCATCGACTCGTTGACACGAAAGGGACATCATTTGATGGATCGACCAAAGGGAATCGGCATTTCAAGAATTGAAAACCCGACTTGTGATCGCACCTGCTCGACTCTACCTTCAGTACGATGGTTATATCAGATTTAGTGATGCTTCTCATAAGGGTTTGGGGTGTGTTTAATGTAGAATGGGAGAGTTATTGCGTATGCTTCCCGACAGTTGAGACCACATGAAAAGAACTACCCGACCCATGACTTAGAACTTGCCGCAGTGGTGTCTGCACTGTAAAATTTGGCGTCACTATTTGTATGGAGCAATATGCGAAGTGTATATCGACCACAAGAGCTCAAGTACTTTTTCACTCGTAAAGAATGAATATGAGACAATGGAGATGGTCGAACTGATCAAAGATTATGACCTCTGATTTTGTACCATCCGAAAAGCTAACATCAAGGCTGATGCATTGAGCCGAAAGTCAATTGCCAACTTAGCTTGTTTGCTCACCGGACAGAAAGAATTGCTTCATGATCTGGAAAAGTCTGAAATTGAAATTGTTTTGAAAGAACAAGGGGGAACAATAGCGGTCATTACTGCTCAACCAGCATTGATTGAAGAAATTAAAGAAAAACAACAACTTGATGATTTCTTAAAAAAGGTTATTGAAGAAAGAGATTCTAAACCGAGACCGGGGTTCAAATTTGAGAACAATGTATTGAAATTTCAAGAAAGACTGTGTGTGCCGAATGACACTGAACTGAAAGGAAGGGTACTGCAAGAGGGCCACAATTCAAAATTTTCTATCCACCCGGGGAACACAAAAATGTACCAAGATCTGAAACGGAATTTCTGGTGGCCGGGAATGAAAAAGGAAATTGCCGAGTTTGTGTCCAAATGTCTTCATTGCCAACAAGTCAAAGCTGAACATCAACGACCCGCAGGCTTACTGCAACCCTTACCCATACCAGAGTGGAAATGGGAGCATATCACGATGGATTTCATTGTTGGATTACCTCGCTCCAGGAAAGGTATGGACTCTATTTGGATTATTGTTGATAGATTGACTAAATCTGCACACTTCCTACCTGTCAAGACAATTTATAATGCGGACAAATTGGCTGTTATCTATATTGACGAAATTGTGAGATTGCATGGAGTGCCTGTATCTATTGTTTCTGACAGGGATTCGAAGTTTACATCGAGGTTACGCAAAGCCTCTGATCGCATTGGGTAATTGAAATTGAGGCTGAGTAGTGCCTATCATCCTCAAACAGATGGACAGTCAGAAAGGACCATCCAGACTTTAGAGGATCTACTGAGACTGTGTGTCCTTGATTTTCAGGGAAACTGGGAAAGTCATCTGCCGTTGGTTGAATTTGCCTACAACAACAGCTACCATTTGAGTATTGGAATGACGCCTTTCGAGGCATTGTATGGCAGAAAATGTAGATCTCCAATTTGCTGGGCAAAAGTTGGAGATGGGCCTTTGCTTGGGCCCGAAATTGTATATGAAACAACTGAAAAGATAAAACTGATACAACAGAGACTGAAAACTGCACAGAGTAGACAGAAGAGTTATGCAGATGTCAGAAGACGGGACCGAGAGTATGAAGTGGGTGATCACGTGTTTGTGAAAGTGACACCAATGAAAGGCCAGACTTTTATGAAGTGGGTGATCGAGCGAGACCCCTGTTTTCAGCAACTTTTAAAAAATGCCTTCCAACTGTATTTTTGCATCCTCATCCCATCTTAGGCATTCTTAGGCCTAGTTTTAGACATCTTAATGAGGATTTAGACATAGAACCACATCGAGGAAATTTAGGGATTTAATTATCATCCTTCCCGACTGTGAAACTTAGTGTGTGCTCTATGTGTTACCTGTTTAGGGTTGGTTTCTAGGACGCGCTCTAGCTGCTATAGCCCAATCTCAGTGAGTAACAATTGTGTAAAGATATGTTCAAAATGGTTATCTTTTGAATACTGAACTGAACTGTTTATTGAACTGCTATTGTTTACTGAATGAATGTATGTCCTCGTATTCTAATCAGACAGGCATCCTTAGCAATTATCATTCTTTATTCAGAGCTCTGTCGCTTCCTTGTGGAACCATATCACATCGATTGATGGCCAACATTACTGTTGGGTCTGTTAAGACACGTTCCTTTTGGACCTACTGTTTATAGGCTAACGGGTGTACCACATATGACTGATTGACTGAAATACTATTTAATGAACTGATTTCATTACTGTAAGGACATTCATTCATAACCTCTTTACGCATTACGTTATTCACTGGGCTTTAGCTCACTGTTTATATATATATATGTAGGTTCTCGCAATGACCGAGCTAGGAGCGTGGGTTGGTCCCCAGTTTTGTCAAGCCAGCCTATGTGCCTCACTGTGAGGTTCCGAGTTGCCATGCGATGGCTTAGGGTGTTTTTATTGTCCCCACTGTCTCTCACTGCTTTTGTACTCATCAGATAGACTGCTTCTTGTCTTACTATACTATTATCGAGGGATTAGGTCCCCGTACTGAACGTTGTATATGATTGTATAGACTGTACTGTTCCAAACTGTTTGAATGCATGAAAAATGTTTTTGGCATACAGATTTTCACAGCTCAATGGACATTAGTTATTTATCAGATATTTCCGCCAGTCTCAGATTGCTTAATCAGATATCGTTTCAAAGAGCCTTCTAATCTCTGACATCGCCACATGCTAAACCCATAGGGCCGGGTTTGGGTCGTGACATGGTGCAACAATTCCACCCATGGCCTGTTGAGGCTCTAACTGCTCTATTTGTGCTTGTTGAGCTTGGATTGTGATTTGCATCTCCATTTGTACTTTCTATTAGTTAAGCATAGCATCCATTATCTTCTTCATTTGCATCTCCATTTATGTTTTATATTGGTTAAGTTGCTCTTGGACTTGCGTTTGGATGATACAAGTTTATTCTTGTGATTGCTTATATCCACCTCCAAAGACATCTGTCGGAAAAAGACCCAATCCATATGTTCGAACACGACCAGGTCGCTCAGGCTTAGAACCTGTGTGATAATCTCTTCATCTGTAGCATTGGATTACACCCCAAGCTCCTTCATTTGTGTCTGCAATTGTTAATTAGTTAATTAGCCATCAATAAAATTTATATTAACAAAACTGATAAGAGAATCATGAAAACAATCACAACTACAGCAACAGTTGAAGCACTAGCAGCAAACGCGGCTGCAACACCAGCTGCAGCCACAGCCGCTAAAGCCCAAGTATTCATCTCTCTTGATAATAATGGTGCTGCAAGGTATATGATGATGAGCCATAACTGAGAGAGAGCAAAGTATATGATGATGAGCCATAACTGTGTGTGTGTGTGTGTGTGTGTGTGTGTGTGTGTGTGTGTGAGAGAGAGAGAGAAGCAACCAAGCTACATACCATGACCTCAGCAACTTTATTAGTACTTGGTTTGTTATCCTTTTAGTACCCAGCCATCCACACCTCTAAGCGAGTTGCAGAAACTTCATTCTTATTATTTGTTTCTTATAATTACAATTAAAATTAAGTAACAAAATCAAAATACACAATTTCAATTTGAAATATAAAGAAACTATATACCTCTACTCAAACAACTGAGAATGGTTTTATGCCGGTTATGTGATTTAATGTCTTCTTCTTCCGAATTTTTTTGTTTTTTGTACTTTTTTTCTATTACATATGAACACAAACACAAGATAATTTATTAATTAACAAACTCATCTTCTGATATTAAAATAGAGTTCAATAAACAATGTAATACAAACAATTCATTGAACTAGCAACATTAAATGATACATGTGCCTTCCAAGTGTCCCAATAATAGACCAAGCTCCGCCATCGATGCTCATGTACTCTTTCGGGTCGACGAGTTAACCTATCAACATCATTGCCGAATGGCATATACCTCATTTTTTTTAACTCTAGGTTTTCACTCTCTCCATTTTTTTCCCAACAGATACCAAAATAAACTTCTTCATCGACTCGTCAGTATTTGTATTAACCTGCAAATAATTGGCAACTTTAACTATTAAATACTCAACAACAGGATACACACAACAACATACCAATAAATGAGCATACATACAGTAGCATACCAATTTTAACTACTTGTAAATTTTGTAGTCTCTCAACTGACTCCTAAAATTTTGTTGTCACAGTCTAATGGAGAGCTAAAGTAAGAGGAATTTAAATTTCTAGAACAAACTGTACCCATGTATCGCTTTAAAGCATGTTGGCAATAGCTTGGGTTGGGTGGGCAAGGTCAATGTGGGTTAGCAATAACATAGCCCCAAAAGCTCACTAGCCTTCTTTATCCAGTATCCACTGCCACATTCTAATACCAATTACCATTAGCTAGCAGCCACCAGCTATAACAACCACAACTGCTTCCACAAATGGTGCCTGTTTAAGTGACTAATCAAAGTGTTCTACATAGATGCTTTCATGAATTTTATCATATCATTCTCCTTTTTAGAACCATCTTCAACTTCATTATGGATCACATCGACTTTGTCAATCCCAACTTTCTTTTTCCTCAATTTTCTATCTTTCTTTTTCTCCTTCTGTATGCACTATATTTTATTCCCCAAAGCTATCTTCCACTCCATTATAAAGCTTAAACTTGGTCAATTTCAGATTTATTTGTTTCATCATTTTTGTCTTTTCTTCTTTCTCAACACACAAAGTCACAAAAACATCATGAGAAGATAATTAAATTCTAAAATCCTATCAAACACGAAATTAGTTCATCAAAGATACTTTCACCTACAATGATTGTATTCATCAACTTTAGTGGCTGATACTTTCACCTACAATGATTGTATTCATCAACTTTAGTGGCTTCAATTTTGTGTTACCTTTTTCCTTGCCTCTTCTACCCTGGAGATTTGCTCTTTTTTCTTTTCTTTGTTCAATTCATACAAGTTTGGCTATGGAACAACAAAAAGATAGGGAAAAACATCGTTACCCACATTCATGTTAGCTTCTACTGTTTTGATATTTGACACTACTGGTTAAGCATGCAGTCTAACACATTCATGTCAGCTTCTAACAAAATGTAGCAAACACTGACCTATTATAATTTAATTCTACAGCACCATTTGATATCATGACAAATTTCAGTGTTGCCAAGCCTTAAATTTCTATGCAAGTTGAATGTCAATTAAAAAATCTCCAACACATTTATCAATAAGAAATGAAATAATTATTTTACCTTCTCTCCAAATTCTCTCTTATTTTCCTTCGGTACATGGCTCTAGGTTCTATAAGTAAGGGGCGTAAAGTTCCCATCTCAAGCTAAAACACGCAAACGAGAAGCCAAGGGTATATACCCGTTAACCACTTGGTTCAACTGATTAGGCACAATATGTAAAATGCCACCACTTGGGTTCCAATCACTACCATGCATGAGTGTCGGGCCTCTCGAACTACGACCTACTCATCCAAATATCAATATCAAGTTAGAAGATACTAGAGAAAATGATAAAACATTAAAAGAAAAAAAAAACATAAACAAAAAAATATAATAGAATTAATGCAATTGAATAAAATAATTCATACTAGTTGTAGTGTCATGTGTTGAACTAGTGCTCGATGATGTACTAGGCAAGCTACGTGGAGGATACCATGACATAGGTGAATCAGGTATGATGCATGTACTTTCCTCTAAACTTTTATTTGAACTCCCACTATAAGAACTCTCATTTGAACTCCCACTATTAAAACTCTCAGAATTTACAGAGGCTAAACGTTGCCTATACCTAGAGCATCGTCGATCTGTCATGCTAATTTATAGAAGACCACAAGCATAAGTGTAGAATTTTATAGGTTAACAATGAATATAAAGTACAATAGATACAATAATGAATACAAAAACAAAGATTTTATTAACAAAGCAAACAAATGACGCATTATAAAAGCAAAGGTTTCATTAACATGAATATCCATACTGAAAGCACAAATATAACAGTGAATATGACACAAAATTACAATATCATATCATTTCTTCATCATCTTCAAATTGTGTCTATGTCGATATCCCAAGAGGTCCAATAGTTTCACCAATAGTTGTTCCAAATTCACCTTGCCTAACCCAATTTATGTCCTCTTTACAAGCAAACGAAGTTGCATCTAACTCTTGGTCGCCAAATCCTTCCACTTCATTGTGATGTACTCCATCATTAGTTGGTTGTTCTCCACACATCTCATACAAGTCTCTAGGTTTCATCTTGACTATAACATCCCAATCAACTCCTACGGATCATTAACATAGAAGACTTGTGCCTGAGATGCTAGGATGAATGGCTCATCGCTAATTTGTTTCTTTGTATATAACAAATAATTGAAATTAACAATTATGAAACCAAAACTATCCTACTTCAGTCCTTTATTGTTGTCAATCTAGTCGCATATGAATAACACATATCTATAGTCGTATGAGTAATACAATTCAATAATATCTGTGACACATCCATAGTATGCTACTTTACCTTCCACAGGATTCATGTCTCTAGTATTGGCATAGCTACAAGTCTTTGTTTTCACCATAACTCCACTATTTTGAGTTTTTCTTCTCCACTCACGACTACTCGTATGATACCTAGTACCATTAATTATATATTTACTAAATCTCGTGGCCTTTTTACTAGGTCCCAATGCCAAAGTTTTAATCTCATCTGACAATACAACATTTTCAATAACTAGAAGCTCTTCAACTTATTTTTAAAAAGTTAACAAAATTAAACATCAACTAACAGAGAATTAAAAATTGAAAAAATGAGAATTGAAAATTAGAAACATGTAAGTTATTAGTACTTACATGAGAATTGAACCATCTGGAAACTCATCATTGTGACGGCGATCCATATCAAAATCTTTGAGACGACGATGTGACCGCTTAATAAAATCACGATGCTCTCTACATATTTAAAGTACTTATAAAATGCAAGATACTTATTAATGGTATCAATAAAATTTTGGAACAAAGATGTGTATATTACTCTCGATATGGGACATCCGCAGCGGTGTTAAATAACACATACCGATGAGCTTTGTACCCATGATGTGTTATCAAGCACAAACCATTTTCCTTTTCTTAAAGCATGATCCAGTAATATCCCAAGATTGTCTCTAATATCATAATTCCTTATTGGTTGATTCAATTTTGACTCGACATCATCCAAGTTCCTTAAGTGAAAGGTCACACACTCTTCAACTAAGTATCCATCTGTAATTGAACCTTCTAGATGACTTCGATTACGCATATATGACTTAAGTATTATAAGATAACTATAAACAAACAAATGAACACATGACTTTCAATTATAAACAAACGAATGAATACAAATGTAAATTAGAGTAGAATTGCACACCTTTCTATAAAGTACATCCAGTGATATTGCACTAGACTGGCAATCTTGGCCTCCTCTGCTAGGTAAATGAGCAAGTGCTCTATTATATCGAAAAATGATGGGGGAAAAATTCTCTCAAGATGGAAAAGTGTAAGAGCAATTTGGGATTGAAGACGATCTACCCATCTAGCTCTAGAGTTTTGGAGCACAATTGTCTGAAGAAATTGCTTAACTCAATCAATGGTTCAACCATTTTCTTCGGTAACAAATTTCTCATTGCTATTGGAAGCATTTGTTGCATCAATATACGGTTGTCATGACTTTTCAGTCCAGATATACTATGTTGTTTGAGGTTAACATGACGAGAAATATTGATGCATACCCATCTGGAACTTTGATATTCTTTAGGAGTGTACAAAACAAACCTCTCTCTCTATTGTTCATAGCGAAACATGCAGACGACAAATAATACCTGTTCTCAACCCCTTTTTTAGGATGTAGAGCCTTTCAAATTTCAATATCTTGCAAGTCTCGATGAGCATTTAAATTGTCATTTCCTTTCCCATCAACATTTAATATCGTCCACAATATATTATTACACATGTTCTTCTCAATGTGCATTACATCAAGATTGTGGCAAATCAAATTATGCTCCTAATATGGAAGCTCAAAGAAAATACTCATCTTCCTCCAATTATGATCCTCCTCGTTGTCCTTTTTTTCCCTTTCCTTTCCTGGTTCTTTTTCGTCTATTAGTTGGTTGATGCGTAAGCCCTAGCTGTTGTAAGACATTAGCCCTTGATAACTTAGTTGGACATGGTTCAAATTCAGAAGTTCCATCAAAAGACACACCATCTTTTCAAAATTTGTTGCTCGCATTCAACCAGCGGTGATGCCCCATGTAACACATTTTCCTTTAATTCTTCAAATACTGATGTCAAGTACATATGTTACAATCTAGAGAAATTTGCATATGTAGGAAAATCATTTATTGTCCACAGTAAGACTGTATGCATTTAGAACAATTGATTAGTTTTTGCATCGTAAGTCTGAACACCATTTTCCCACAATTCATTCAGTTTATCCACTAACAGGTGCAATAGACATCAATGTTATTGCCAGGTGAAGAAGGACCATCAATGAGCAATATCATCATCATATGAGGTTGTTTCATGCATAACCACAGTGGCAAATTATAAGGCATCACAATAACTAGCCAACTGCTGTAAGCAACAATCATTGCCTTGAATGGATTAAATAATCCGCTGTTAAACCTAGTCTGACATTGTGAGGCTCACTCGCAAACTTGGGATACAAAGTATCAAAATTTTTCCAAACAGGAGAGTCAGCAGGATGTCTCATTTTGCGGTCATCAATTCGGCCCTCTGCATGCCATCTCATTAATGAAGCAGTTTTGGATAACATGAACAATCTTTGAAGCCTTGGAATCAAAGGAAAGTATCTCACAATCTTCTGGGAAATTCTTTGTTGTTTCTTTTTATAATCATTATTCTTACCCTCAAATTGTTTGTATCTAGGCGTCTAACACACTATGCAATCATCCCTACTAGCTGTCTCCTTCTAATACAGTGAGTAATCTTTTGGGCATGCATGTACCTTATGATAATCGAGGATGAATTCCCTAAGAAGTACTCTTTTTGCATAGAATTACTTTGGCAAAGTTTCACCTTTTAGGAATGCATCCTTCAAAAGTTTAAGCAACATCGTGAAAGACTTGTCGTTCCATCTACTAAGACACTTGATATGCAATAATTGAACAACAAATGAGAGTGTTGAAAACTTGCAACACTCTGGATACAAATCTCTTTCGGCCTCCTTCAATAAACTGAATTTTTTTTTTTAGTTTTCTTATCCAGGCCTAGTTCGATATTAGAACTTTCTGTCTCATTACTAGCAAGATGAACCAAGCTTGGTGGTGGAAGTCCAAACCCCTCATATATCTTTTCATTGACTTTATCGCCATCATTCGAATCACTGATATTCTTATTCAATGGCACAAAAGTCGATAAATCTTCCCCGTAAAAATCCATCTGGTGTAGCTTGGAAGAAACCCATTAACCATTAAATGTTCTCCCAAAAGGTCTTTCTTTACTAGTTTGACATTCCAACACCGTTTACATGGGCATGTGACTTCATTTGATAGAGGATTATTTTGACATTCAAGTTTAACAAATTTCTTAACCCCTTCTATATATTCTGGGTGCAACCTATGCTGATTTATCCAACTTTTATCCATCTGACTTCGTTTTACACTACAAATGTCACTATCAAATCAACAAAGTTCAAAATATTATTTCATTTTAATTATTCTTAACCTTAATTAAGTACCATATCATGCATGCAACATGACACCATTCACCTCTAACTCTTGTCTAATAGATTGGTTCATCATACTTTCTCATTCAGGAATGCACAATCTATATTGTAAAAAGTAGCTCATACCATTTTGTCCATCTTTAACGAAATTTCGACAGCATCTCCATGGTTCTCCAAGTACATAACATAGACTGGGTGTACTGCTACACCTTGTCTAGTGTGCACCCAGAGAACATGAGGAGCTACTACACGAAATCTCTACGAGATGGACTACATTTAAGCAGTAGAACTACTAATTACAACATAGACTTGTGCTCCTGAACTGTCCAAACTAAACAATCCAAGAAGAGCTTCATCAAAGATGATTAGGTATCTCTAATGAAGATTCTTGGATGGGTCTACAGCTATTTATGCATGCATGGATAATACTTGCTAAATTAGCAACTGTCATAATTTTTGCATCCCGATAGTGCAAAATGAATTAGAACTATCAAGCCTACTAGAAGCATTTCCAGCATAAAACATATTAATGAAGAAACTAAAAGTTTCTACAATGCTCTTGATAGATTATGATATAGAGCTTCATCAAGATGACTAGGTTCTGAAATGAAGATTCTACAAGAATAACCAGATTATCCTGATTGATCACAAAGCAAAAAAATCCATGATTGTAGTTAATAGCACATTACAATGGCAAGTGCTTAATAGGAATGTCGTGTGGTGTCGAATGAAAAATTCAGAGAGTGCTTCCTAGTGCAACTTTACATAAATTTGACATCAAAGTCCACAGGAGAGTGCTTCTTGTACTTGTCTGTCCACCAATACCAACGTGAAATGCAGATCAATTAAGATTTAGTTCACCTGACCAATTGATTAATTGGCCAAATAGTTCTGCAGTTCTTAGATATATCAACAAACATTTTCATGGTAATTTAGTTTGTCTTTTTCTAGTCTCATCAAAGAACATCACAGCACATAAAAGTAAATTACCCTACAGCATACTCATAGTTTTCACTAGCCAAAACGTGATGTGAAAGCGAGTGGTAAAGATTATTTGTGCTTGTGCTATGACTATGGTTGTTGACCACCAATGGAAATACAGTAAACAAAGAATAATCTAAAACTTGTTCATTCTCATAACAAGTTAACATCTCAAAACTTCCTAGATATTTTAATTTTTAAAGGCAACTCATGTGATAGTGATACAGTTATTTGCTTAGCAATGTCTATTGTGACACAAACAGGAGCTGACTTTTGACAAATCCATATCAAGGAAAAGCAATGGATCCAACTTCACAAACTTAATAATGAGACCATATTGCCCAAAGAATTTATGTTGTTTCGAAATGGGTAGTATTTTCTTCACAACAGGGGAAATATATAGGAAAACATTAATAAGCTTTGCAACCAACTGCTTAGGCTTATTGATGTAGCAAAAATGTATAAGAGCAGAATCTATAGCAACAAACAATCTAAGAAAAAATTTCAGAATAATTCTGTAATTATGATATGAGTAATTTTATAGAATATCAAAATATCAAAATATCAATACATGAATTTATGAAATTATCAGAATAAACAGTTTAAGAAAAAATATATTAATTTTTTCTGTGGAATTCAAAATTATCAGAATAATAGGGAAAAAGGTAGGAAAAACTCTCAAATGAATTTTGTATTATTGATCATACAAACAGTCTAAGAAAAAAAATATGAAAGACAATACATGAATTTATTAAATTTTTTGAAAAATGTACTTGAGATGAAAAGCAAGATAGATCGATCTGGTTCAAGAATGATAACGATCTGATTTGATTTGAGAATGAAAAAATTAGAGAGTTAATCAGCCGATCTAATTTGACAATAAGAAAGTAGAGAAGATAATAGTTAAAACTCGAACATCGATTAACACTTACTATGATATCGATTTTCGGATCTGTAATTTGCAAACTCAAGATGGAGCTAATAGCGAGAGAGATCGAGTTCAAGTTCGATTAGCCTCAAGATCGATGAGATTGATGACGAACAACTAGAGCAAAGCCCTCAACAGAGTTCAATTGTGAGAGAGAAGAGTGAGCCTTCGAGAGAGTTCGATTAACCTTATGGCTCTTTGTTGATTGGCTGTTAAGCCTTTTGTGTGAGAGAGTGATATCTGAGTGTGAGAAGGAGATAACGGAGATAACGGTGATTGAGAGAGTTCGACTAACCTTATGTTATGTATATTCACGGTGATCTTTTTTTTTTTTTTTTTTAGTGAAACACGGGAACACGGTAGGGTAGGTTTTGTGTAGTTAAAAGTGGCGTTTTTTAAAACGCCATTGTGTAAACGCCGTTATAACTCAATTTTCCTGTAGTGTATGGTAGGTGTATAGATATGTGTAGGTTAGGTATAGATTAGTATATGATAACAAAGGTGTATATTAGTGTAGGTTAGTAAAACTCTTGTAATAGATAGATATTTCTGTTAGATTAGTATATATAGATAAACTGATCTCAGATAGATTTTCATTCTTAAAATGATCTCAGATAGATTGTAATAGATAGATACTTCTGTTAGATTAGTATATATAGATAAAACTGATATAGATCATTCTTAAACTGATCTCAGATAGATTTTCATTCAGTGAATAATATCATTTTGATTTCATTATAAACACTACTTGGGTTTCCTACCACACAACCCTACTTCTACTACAATACTACTCTACTTCTACAACACTTTTATCTTTGACAGGGATAGGCCCATAGAGCCCACGGCCCACCATTCAAACCCCATTATACAACCCGGTTAGCCAAACCCAACACAGCTGGAGTCCAACTGGACAGGAAACACCAATGATGCTCGGACAAGTGGCAGGCGCAGAGCAGACCACGTCAGCAGACAAAGATCTGCAAAGTTATTGCCACAGCACATCACCATTAATGCAACCCATCACCACATTTATTGCGACAACACCTCTTAGCCGGAATCACACCCCCTCGCCCTGAACAAGGCAAACCACGCCTTAAGCTTTCGGCGGGGACAATCAGAACGACAGAGACAGCGAAATGATTACAGTTGGATATAAGCTAAACTCGAAGAGAAGAAGAAAGTTAAGTTTTCCATCTCCCATCTCTCTCTCCCTACATTTTTTCTGTATTATCACCTTCTCTAATCCCTACACCGGAGGGTTCGCCGGGGGACTACCCCGTTCCCCGATTGAACTTGTTTGCAGGTTATCCAGTGGGCTTGAGGAGCTTGGATCGGTCCAACCCATCCACGGGGACTCACTGTATTATCAGTTGGCGCCGTCTGTGGGAAACGGTGTTATCCGTGCGCCAGTTGTGTTCATTGCCGCCGGAGACCCTTTTTCAGCAACCTTTTTACCTCATCCGTCACGTGCATGGTAACGACCAGATCCATGGCTTCCCACCATAATGCCTTTGATCACCGACCGACCTCCCAATCCGAACAACCCACCGCAAGATTTCATCGAACTCACCAACAAAGATCAACCGTATGGCCAACAAAACCAGCCTTAATCAACGCTCGGCTCCAACGGAACCTCCCTATTCCTCCACAAACTCCAGACATTGCACCCCATCCGAACAAGTCCTGTGCCATACCGTCTCAAGCAACCCAATCCTCCTAACTCGGGGCTTGCCCCTCACCCACATATACATCCTCCTCCTCCACCCCCACGCGCTTCAGTCATAGCCCCAGCTCTCGAGGGAGAAGCCAGCAGCGTCCAACATCTATCCTCTCGAGGCGACAACATTGCTCTGTGGGACGCAGAACTCCGAGCCATGAAACTCCAGCCCCAAGGGGTCATGCAAAACATCCAACACAAGCCCTCCACCACAAAGAACTCCCCTTCGTCAGCCTCCATCCGAGACAAACCCCTACCCCCAAGTTCAAAATGCCCACCATCGACTTCTTCGACGGAACAACCGACCCCGCCGACCACGAAACCTACCAGACACTCATGATCCTCCATGCTTTCCCCGACGAATCATGTGCCGAGCCTTCCCGTGACCCTAAAGGATCGGCTCGGCTATGGTTCACCATTGCCACCAGATTCGGTCTCTACATTTCAAAACCTCGACTCCTTCCTGAGCCACTTTATCGGGGCCCAACGCCAGCGACGTCCGGCGACCCAACTCCTCAACATCCGTCAGACCGAGGGGGAGTCACTACGCAGCTTTGTCACTCGCTTCAACACCGAAGCCTTACAAGTTGCTGAAAATGACGATAAAGTCATCCTCACAGCCTTCATGGCCGGGTTCATGGATCATCCGATTTCCTCTTTTCTCTCCAAGAACCCCGACATCCATGGCGCCTTTGCTTCCAAAGCCCGGTATATGAACGCCGAGGACTCTAGCCGCTCGGCAGGAATCCACAACTAAATATCTGACCCCCAAAGAAAAAAGAAAAGACCAAGAACCCAGCAACACCCGGTCTCAAAACCAAACATCCGCCATACCGACCGACTCGCATCGATCGGGCCGGCCCCAACTGACCCCGACGGTTCGAGCAATATACCCCCCTCAATCCGCCCATGGAACAACTTCTTAACCAAATCCAACGGGACTACCCCCTCAAGTGGCCTCTTCCTCCACGGAACCCTTCCAACCGCAAAGACCAGTCCAAATATTGCCGCTTCCACCAGGATCATGGCCATAACACCGACGACTGCATCAGCCTCAAAGATCAAGTAGAGACCCTCATTCGCCAGGGGCGCCTGAGCCGGTTCACAGGTACCCGCCCTCAGGAGGGACAAAGAGCCCAGCCCCACAGAGGCAAACGCAGCACCCTCCACTCTGGCTGCGACCAGGCATGACCGACCCCACCAACAACCTCGGCCTCAAGGTAATCCGCCTCCACTAGTCGGTGAAATCAGAGTCATCTCAGGCGGTCTTGCTTGTGGTGGACCATCGCGCTCAGCTCAGAGGGCAGAGCTTAGAAAGATACGACAGGGCTCGGACAAGACAGTCGCCACGGTCGACCGACCCCCCAAGCAACCCAAGCAGTGGACCGAGCCCATTACCTTCACGAAGTTTAATCGCGGCATCCGTTATCCTCATGATGATCCTCTTGTCATCTCCATTGTCCTCTCCAATTATCAGGTCAGACGAGTCCTCATTGACAACGGCAGCTCGTCAGACATCATTTTCTTAAACTGTTTCCGCCAGCTGAAGATTGGGGAAGAAGGCTTGTCCCCACTCCAAACTCCTCTGGTTGGTTTCACCGGTGACCGGGTGACCTCGATCGGCTCCATCGATCTCCCCATCACCATTGGAGAGGACCCACGGACCACGGTTGCTTACTTTCCTTGTTGTCGACGCCTCCGCCATAATGTCATTCTCGCCGACCGCCTCAATGCCTTCCAAGCCATCACATCCACCTACCACCTTGCCCTCAAGTTCCCTCTCGATTTTGGGGTCGACGGAGAGGAGAAATGCATCGTCGCCAGAGAATGTTATGTTGCCTCACTCAAAGAGGTCAAACTCAAGGAGGCGATGATCATAGAAGGACTTGACGTCCGAGATGAGGACGAACTGATCAGAGGCGAACCTGTGGAGGAACTCGTCGAAGTTAACATCGACCCCACCAACCCACTCAAATCGCTAAAATCGGCACCACCGCTTCCTGCCAAGGCCGACCTCACCGCTTCCTCGACCAACACAGAGACGTCTTTCGCCGACCCATGCGGACATGCCAGCATCGACCTCTTTCATAACCCACCGCCAAGATCGAGCCTCACTTCCGACCTTACCGATGAGGCGGTAATTTTCCATCCAGAGCGCAACAATCTCATAGCCGCAGAGGTTGACAAACTTCTTGAGGCCCGGTTTATCCAAACGTGGACTATCCTAAGTGGTCATCCAACGTGGTCTGATCCGCAAAAACAATGGCAAGTGGCGTCTCTGCCGACTACTCCGATTTGAACCGAGCATGTCCCAAAGATAGCTACCCTTCCCCGTTGATCTATTGGTCGACGCCACGGCCGGTCATCAAATGCTCACCATGGATGCTTTTTCAGGTACAACCAGATCGTGATGCACTCATCCCACCAGAACACACATCTTTCATCACCGACGGCACCTACCATTACCGTGTCATGCCGTTCGGACTAAAGAACGGGGCCACCTACCAACGCTTGGTCAACAGTCTTCCACCATCGACGGACGGAACATGGAAGTGTATGTGGATGACATCTTTGGTTAAGAGCAAACTCTCCACCGACCACCTCACCGACCGCGAGAGACTTTTGCCACACTCGCAAATACCGATGAAACTCAACTCAGAGAAGTGCGCCTTTGGCGTAGGATCCGCAAGTTCTGGGTTTCATGGTCACCAAATGCATCGAGGCCAACCCTGAGAAGATCAAGGCCTTGATCGAGATGCCGTCACCCAGAACCGCTAAAGAGGTCCAAAGGCTCACCGGCAGAGTGGCAGACCTTAACCGTCTCATCTCCCGTGCCACGGATAAATGCCTACCATTCTTCAAAGTCCTGCGGCAAACATTTGAATGGACAACCGACTCAGTAGAGGCTTTTCAACAGTTGAAAGCAAGGCATGGCCAACCTCCCTTCTCTCACAAGCAATCACCAGTGAGCCCCTCTTCCTGTACCTAGCAAGATCAAACACATAATCGGTCTGGCGCTCATCGAGAGGACGGCTCGATCCGGTGCGGTCTACTACATCACCGGGCCCTTAGGGGAAGCGAGAACTACCCCTATTAGAAAAGTCCCGGCCTTGGTCACGCCTCCGAACGACTCGCTACTTCCAAGCTCATTCAATAGTGGTTCTCACCGACCAGCCCCTGAAGAAGGTCATGCAACAGCCCGAGCTCTCAGGAAGACTAATGCAGTGGTCAGTAGAACTAAGCCAGTTTGACATCTCTTATCACCCCCGGACAGCAATCAAGGGACAGGCCGTAGCCGACTTTATCTTGGAATTTACCAATCCAACCCCAACCACTGCCCCTACACCCACACCAACTCCATCAGAACCAGAAGATCCTCATTGTTGGACACTCAATGTCGACGGTTCATCTCACAGGGAGGGAAGCGGGGCTGGCCTCATCCTCACATCCCCTGAGGGGGGTTATTTCAAATGTGCCCTCCGCCTCTCGTTCGCGGCCAGCAACAACGAGGCCGAATACGAAGCACTGATACAGGACTTCGTCTAGCCAAAGACATTGGTGTTAGCCACATCCGCGTGTTCAGTGACTCCCAACTTATCGTCGGCCAGATCACGGGTGAATTCAATGCCAAGGACACCACAATGCGGAGTTACAGAGACATGGCTCTCACCCTTGTTCGTCTCTTCAACACCTTCCAGATCAAACACATACCTAGGGCGGAAAACTCCAAAGCAGATGAGATGGCTCAGCTTGCCTCCGCCGACCAATCCGACCTCAGCCATGGAGTTCGCCTCGAATACCTGACTCAGCCAGCCATCTCACCCGACCTGCAAGAAGTGCAATTCCTTCAGACGGAACCCATTCCTTGGGCATCTGACATCTTCCTCTTCTTGACCACGGGAGAATCGCGGATGACCGGCAATGGTCGCCAAGGTCTGAGCTCGGTCGGCTAACTACATTCTGGTCGACGGCATCCTTTACAAACGCGGCTTCTCACGGCCGTACCTGCGATGTCTCAGCCCCGCCCAAGCAACTTATGTAATGCAAGAGATCCATGAAGGAATATGTGGCAACCATTCAGGTGGCAGATCTCTCGCACACAAAGTACTCCGTACGGGCTACTTCTGGCCGACCCTCAACAAAGACGCCTCTGACTTCGTCTTTGAAATCGACAAGTGCGGTAACCGCCAACATTCCCCATGTTCCTCCCACCGAGCTGATCTCTCTCTGCAGCCCTTACCCGTTCGCTAAATGGGGTATCAACCTGGTTGGTCCGCTTCCCACTAGCCGAGGACAGACCAAATTCGCAATCGTTGCCATTGATTACTTCACCAAGTGGGTCGAGGCAGAACCTCTTGCCACAATCACCGAACGGAACACCACCAAGTTTATCTGGCAATCGATTGTCTGCAGGTTTGGCATCCCTCAGGCCATCGTCTCTGACAACGGCAAACAGTTCGACAATGCTAGATACCGGAAATTTTGTGCAGATCTCCAAATTCAACCATGCTTCTCTTCCCCCGGTCACCCCCAAGCAAATGGCCAAGTTGAGGTCACCAACCGCTCTCTCTCAAGATCATCAAAACTAAGCTCGGTCGCTAAAGGCCTCTGGTGAGGAAGCGCCACATGTACTCTGGGCCTACCAAACCTTTGCCGGACTCCTCTGGAAACCCTTTTGCCTAACATACTGTTGGCGGTCATTCTGTAGAAGTCGGTCCGCCACCCCGGTCCTACATCCAGATCTCGCCTCAACCAAGAACTCCGTCGGCGGACACGGATCTCATTGAGGAGCTCGAGAGGCTGCCTGTCGACCGGCCTCGTGCCAGAAAATGAGAGCACACTACAACCGCAGAGTCCGACCGCGGGAGTTCTCCATTGGCGACCTTGTCTTGAGAGAAGCAACTCTTGCCACAAAGAATCCAACCGAGGGCAAATTGGCAGCCAAATGGGAGGGGCCCTACGTGGTGAAGGCCCGACCACGGCCAGGCACTTACCGACTTCAAGACATGGATGGCCGAGACCTTCCCCATCCCTGGAATGCTGAACACCTGAAGCGTTACTACCAATAAGTCCTTACTTCTGTATTGTCAAAATTATTGTATTTCCCTTTTTTAGCACATAATACAAATATCGACTGGAGTTCCCACTTTCTATAATTCAACTTTCTGAATGTAGCCTCCATGAAACTTGTATTTGCAGCACTCAAAGCCTCGGCCAGACCGAGCACTCAAAGCCTCAGCCAGACCTGAGCACCTTCAAAAGCCTCGGCCAGACCGAGCACTCAAAGCCTCAGCCAGACCTGAGCACCTTCAAAAGTCTCGGCCAGACCGAGCACTCAAAGCCTCAGCCAGACCGAGCACTCAAAGCCTCGGCCAAACTGAGCACTCAAAGCCTCAGCCAGACTTGAGCACTTTCAAAAGCCTCAGCCAGACCTGAGCACTTTCAAAAGCCTCAGCCAGACCTGAGCATTTTCACGCCCCAGTCAGACCTATGAATGAAGGCTCATACAACAAAACACTCAGTGATGGTCTGACGCTCAACCACACTTTCAACATACTTTGACACTTAGTCATATTTTAAAGATGTCTTCCCAAATTTCATTTGCAAATCATATGTTCAACATTACATTTCAGCCTACCTTTTCGAGGTAATTTGACACTTAGTCAGTATTCGTAAGAAGGTTTCCCATATTTCATTTGCAAATTATGTCTTCAACTTCACACTCCAGTTCACCTTTTCAAAGTAATTTGATACTAAGTCATGTTTTTAAGATGCAAGCGTTCGCTGAACACATCAGTACACAAAATAATCACAAGGAAAATAAACCAAGATCAAACCAATATGAGAGGAAACATAATGGAATCATCAACTAGAACCATTTTATTCATGCAAAAACATGTGCACATCCATTTATTACAATACTTCAAAAAAAAAAAAAACAAAAAAAACAAAAAAAAAAAAAAACAAAAAATGTATACAAGGAGGAAACAAAGACTCCTAAGTCTACCGATCATACAGATCACTCCTCCTCCTCGCTTGAAATGAGGTCAGCTTCTTCAACCCCCTCGTCCAGTGGGGTTTGGGCTACGTCATCATCCCCAACTACCACACTACTCAGGTCCAAGTCTGGAAACAGCTCCTCAGCCTTGCGCTTGAACATCTTCCAACCGCTGTCCCAGTACTCAGCCATTTCGTGCTTGTAGTAGTCGGATTGCTGGAAACTGTTGATAATCTCAGACTCTGTCCTTACCCCCAAAGACTGCCTTGATGACCCAGACTGCAGACCCCACCAAGGTGGCGGCGACTGCAGCGTCGATCGCCATCTGGAACTCAGGAGTACCTTTGAATTGTAGGACAGCTGCAGCATAAAGATCAGGGTAGGCTGATCTCTCCGAGGCCGCCTTCTCTTCATTCAGCTCCTTTTGTAGGGCCTCCTTGTCAGCTACAGCCTTGGCTCTCTCAGCCTCCAGCTCTTTCCTCCAGACCTCCCCCTCTGCAGTCAACCTTCCCCTCTCTGCTTCAAATTGTTTCAGCAGGGCCTCCCTCTCCGCAGCTACCTTGCTTCGCTCCCCCTCTGCCTTGGCCACCTCGTCCTCCAACGCCTTTTGCAGAGCCTCCACCTTAGCATCTGCCTCGTCTCTTTGCTTCACCAGCTCTTCGTTGTTGTTCATGGCCTCTTCATGCCGATCATTCGCAATATACGAACTTCTTTGGGACTCTGCCAATTTCTTCTGCTCACCGACCAGCTGGAACTCGAGTGACACAACCCTGCGGCGTGTATCCTCCAAACTCGGCTTGATTTGTACTCTGGTCACTCGTCCATTTTGCCTTCTCCATCTTCAGCTTCTCCAACTGTGCCTCAGCCTTCTCTGCCTTCAGCCTGGCTCCCCCCGCCTTCCTTAGAAGAGCCCCTGCCAGGGCAGTTACCTCCATTTGAGCGGAGCATAACCCCCTCAGCAGGTCGGCTTCATTGAACCTGGCGGCCGCACGCAGGTCTGACCCTTCGGCAATCTTCAACAGACGGTCAGCCCCTGCCCTGGCTGGCCCCACCTCCCCTTCTACCCTCCCAGCGACCGCACGAGCGTGGTAGAAGGCGGTGTTGAGACCCAAACCCCCCTCCTGGGGGACAGAACCCTTTTGAGTCTGCTCCTTCCCACTTGGCTCCACCCCAGCCAACCTAACTTCTGTTGGCACCACTGAGGTCTTCTCCAACCTCACACTTGGGTCAGCCCCAGTCAACCCAGCTTCTACTTGTTTTGCTGGGGTCTTCTCCACCACGTCCACCGTCGGACTGGCTATCGCCATTTCGGGGGTATCCTTTGTCACAAGGACTTCTCCCCCAGCTGAGACGACCACCCCTTCTGGGGTCTGCTCCACCTCCCCACCCTCCACTCGCTTGGCCGGGCTGGCCTCTTCCACCCTTACCTCCTTTCTTCTTTTCTGGGCGGGCCCCTCCCCACCCCGCCTCAACCTCTTTTTCTTCTTCCCCACCCCCAGTACCTCCATCTCCTTCAGCGACCTCTCCTTCAGAGGATCTTTTGGAAGCAGTCGTGGAGCAGACTCCTCCAACCCCTTCTCTCCCAACGTTTTTGGCCGAGGGCGAATCCTCTCCCTCGCAAGCGATTGAGGCGGTCGGTCAGCTCGGGCCTCTGTCAACCTCTGAGCCCTCAGTAGCATAGCCTGGTCCTCCTCCTCCTGTGCCTTTCTCTTGGCCTCCAACTCCGCTCGGTCGAGGTCTCCCCCGACCGGTTGTGGTCCCAACCCCGCCTCAAACAGCGCAGATGGCTGCACCAGCTCGTCCCACCTAACTTTTTCCCTCTCCCTCCACTCCTTCACCTTTCTTACTCTATCCTCCATCGCCGCACCCCCCTTTGACTCCACAAACTTTGTCGGCACCTTCCACGTCTTGCGTACCCCAGCCCCTCCAGAGTTGGACACGTAGAACCACCTATGCCTCCAACCTTTGATCGAGGTTGGTAACCCCGCCACCACGCCCTTTCCCGCCACGGCCTGTAGGGTCACCCAAGTCTCCTGCTGCCCTGAAGCTTTGTAGCAGCAAAAGAATTCATCCACCGTCATGGCCTCCCCATCCATCGCCTTTGGCCAGACGCTTGCACAGGACAGCAGAATCTTCCACGAATTGGGCATCAGCTGCCCTGGTGCCATGTCCAAACGATTAAGCACGTCCACCACAATCTGCGGCAGCGGCAATCGCAACCCACCCTTCAGCGCCTCCTCGTAGAGGGAGAACTCCCCTGGCCTCACGTCCGATGGCCGCTCTGTTGACTTTGGCAACACCAACTCCACTTCCACCGGAATCTGGTACCTTTCGCGGATGGCCTCCAACTCCGCCGCCGTAACAATGGACCTATCAGCCCTCGAGTGCCAGTGATCTGGTTCCACCTCCGGCACCGCTACCACGACGGGACCGCCGGATCGCACCGTTGGCACCTCCATCCTCCCTGATCTATATTGTTGCGCCAGGTCCACCGCATCGTCTTCTCCCAGCGGATCCGCCCTCACATCCCCAGTCCTTCCCTGCGCCATTGCTAAGCTGTGTTTGCGAATAGCTTCAGATGCAGGTTCCAGAAAATCGCAGAAGCGTTTTAATGGGGTATCGTGAGCAACGAAGGAATTGATACTTTGGATATTTTGCGTTTTTGTAAACAAGTAGGTGAATCGTATGATACCAAAAGCCCACGGTTTGCCCGTATTCCAAGGATCCCAATTAATTTTCGCCAGTTTGAAAACTTTTCAAATCATCCGCCAAAACTGTCTCATCAATGCCCATAATAATACCCATGACGTTTCATTCCTGATCCAACGCTTGACGTTCCACATCCCCCCACGTGTACGGTCCAGATGCACTGCATTCTGCTCTCACCCTGTCTTTTCCACTTCAAGTCATCACGTGACACGCCGCCTCTTGAGCCCCGCGCCCTTCCCGCTCGGCCACCCTCACGGTCGGCCTCCCCCACTCGGCCACCCTCACGGTCGGCGTCCCCCACTCGGCCACCCTCACGGTCGGCGTCTCCCACTCGGTCACCCTCACGGTCGACCCCTCCCGCTCGGTCACCCTCATGGTCCGCCTCACCGGCCTCCTCACTCGGCCTCCCACTGGCCACCTTCGCCTGGTCGGCCTGATTCATCTCCACTATTATTATTCCCTTCATTGGACTAAAGCTGCACTCGGGAATGGGGGACTACTGACAGGGATAGGCCCATAGAGCCCACGGCCCACCATTCAAACCCCATTATACAACCCGGTTAGCCAAACCCAACACAGCTGGAGTCCAACTGGACAGGAAACACCAATGATGCTCGGACAAGTGGCAGGCGCAGAGCAGACCACGTCAGCAGACAAAGATCTGCAAAGTTATTGCCACAGCACATCACCATTAATGCAACCCATCACCACATTTATTGCGACAACACCTCTCAGCCGGAATCACACCCCCTCGCCCTGAACAAGGCGAACCACGCCTTAAGCTTTCGGCGGGGACAATCAGAACGACAGAGACAGCGAAATGATTACAGTTGGATATAAGCTAAACTCGAAGAGAAGAAGAAAGTTAAGTTTTCCATCTCCTATCTCTCTCTCTACATTTTTTTCAGATATCACCTTCTCTAATCCCTACACCGGAGGGTTCGCCGGGGGACTACCCCGTTCCCCGATTGAACTTGTTTGCAGGTTATCCAGTGGGCTTGAGGAGCTTGGATCGGTCCAACCCATCCACGAGGACTCACTGTATTATCAATCTTATTTCTATGTTAATTAAGATGAGGGTCTTCCCTTTATATAGTCTTTCACTCTACTACAACACATTTATCTTATTTTTATGCTAATTAAAATGAGGGTCTTTCCTTTATATAGTCTTTCACTTCCTTAATGGATGGTTATGATCAACTTGATCCAAAAACCATCATTAGTCTTACAGAATATTCTAAGATCTTTTTACCCTTTTATTATATTCTAGAATTCTCTAAATTATTTTAATACATAGTGAAGTTTTCTTTACTTTTTTAGAAACCTTCCACAACCTTTTAAATTTGTCTAGATTTATCCAAATTTCTCCAATAATTCGAATTATTCTAGGATATTCTAGAATCTTTTGAATTTATGTAAAACTTTATGGAGTCTTCTAGATTCATGTGGAAAACTCCCAAGAGTCTATGTTGAATCCCAACACTCCCTATCAACACTGACTCCCTATCTACTAATCTTTATTCATGTACATGTAGATCTTGAGCTCTTCAATTTGCTTTGATAATTCTTTTTCGTTCTTCAACTTGCTATATAGTCAAACTTTTTCAGTCCACGAACACGTTTTCATAACCATCTTTTCCTTTTTATAGTCTTAAATTGTGCTGACTATCTTTGTAGTCTCATACTGCACGATCTTTTCAACAACGTCAATATATTTCATGGTGCTTTTATCAGTAGTTCTAAACCAATGAGCGTCATACTTTCGCATCGTGCACTCTCTGACGGTGCCTCCACTAACAATCCTAACTATTTCATTTACTTGAAGTGCTTGAATTTCTATAAATAAATTTCATACGGATCATTTAATTTTTAGTTAAAACACTCATTATTAAACCTTTAATTACAAGTATGCTATTACTACATCATTCTACATGCACTTTGGGATTATTTGAGATGATGTAATGTTAGGGATCCCTAATATTTTACCAATATTTTTATCAAATGTCTCACATAAGTGTGGGACCCACATGGTATAGGTCCCACATTTATGTGAGACATTTGATAGAAATATTGATCAAATATTTGAGGTCCTTAGCATTTTCCTTTGAGATGATCTAAATAAGTGTACTTTTTTACTTTTTATAAAAAGATGTGTAAAAAAGTCGTAAAAAGATATGCAGAAAAGCAGAGAGGTGATGTGACCCAAATAAATGCACTTATCTAAATAAGTGTACTTATTTAGGAGATGCCAAACAAACTTATATGTTTGTAAAATCACTTTCGGATATTGATTTAAGGCTCAATTAATTAAGATTAAATATGGGAGAATTGTAAATTAAAAAAAAGAATAATGTTTGGTAGCTCGAGGATTTTCCCCCCCGAATCCCCCTAATGCCCAAAACGACGTCGTTTTGGGCATTAGGTTTTTTTTTTTTTTTTTTCTTCCATTTTCGATCTAAAACCGATCTGAGAAGAAGAGGGGAAGAGGGAGAGGGAGAGGGAGAGAGAGAGAGAGAGAGAAGAAGAGTGGTGGTCACCGTGGTCGCCGCAGCCCGCCAGCTGCTCGCCGCCACTGCCGCAACAAGAACTCCAGCTCTAACTCCGCTGCCTCGCCTCCGCCCCGTCTCCTCCTCCCCTGTTATTAGGGCCCCCTCCAGTCCTCCTCTTCCTCCTTTCCTCTCCTCTCCTCTCCTTTCCTTCTTCCTCCTGATTTCTGCTTCTGAAAAAAAAAAAAAAATACAAAAACGGCAATGTTTTTTATTAGGGGGATTCGAGCTACGTAGCTTTCGAGCTACGTAGCATGACTGTAAAAAAAATGGTATTAATACAAAATAATTGCAATATCGTGGAAGTACAAGTAATTTATGCATTAGATTGTACAACTAAGGCTTATATTTCGATCTCTTTATAATTATTTTGACTTTATACAATTTGTATGCAATTCTCCCATTAAATATTGTTTTTTGAGTTTATTCTTAGCATTTGGCCTAGTAGTTGTGTAACACATTTTATGGTGTGAGATCTCTCGTACTTACATTTGGCCTAGTAGTTATGTAACATTTTTTTATGGTGTGAGATCTAACTATTGTATGGTGGGGAAAATCATTTTGTTTGGTTTTGAGTTTTCAAAAATATTTTTGAGATTTTAATCTATATTTTTTTAAATTCTTCATTAACTTTTTTAATATACTAGTCTTTTTTAATTGCCAAACCTGGTTAAAGGTTGGGAGCTTGCTTTTTTGCCGAGTCTCTTGGGCATGCCTTCGTCTCTTCTCTTATTCTCCTTTCAAAGTGCGCTCTCTTTGTTTTTTTGTCTCTTGGTTCTTCTTCTCTTATATATATATATATACACTAACCAAAATGACATCATTTTGGTTCTAAGGCACTGCTCAGAACTCCTACTCTAGAGGATTCAAACATACTTTTCACTTTTTCTTTTATCAAATTTAAATATAATGAAAAAGTACTTAAAAATTAACTCTAATACCTTCATCAAATCAATAAATAATCATTTTTTATCAAATTGAAAACCCATCAAATCTTTCATAAAATTTGATAAAAATTTGAAAGGAAGAAACATTGGTAATTATTTATTTTTTATTTCAACAATACTACAAACTCACCCTTATCAATTTAGAATTTATCTAGAAAAATAAATCAATAACTCAGATTCATTTCATATGTGGACTCCACACTTCATCAATTCAATTTCCACCACACAAACACATTCAAGATAAATTCGAGATCGATAAGGTGAGATCCTAGCATTTTTCAAAATTTAATAAAAGAATTGAAATAATCCATATCAAATCAAACTTGCTATTCAAATTTAAAATTAAATTAATTAACAAAAAATTAGAGATGCGCTAAATAACTTCAAGAACTACATTAATGATTAAGCAAATTACAGAAATAGTCCTTGTACTTTACCCCGTGTGTCATTTTCCAATTGCGCAATTTAGCCCCTCAATTTAACGAAGTGTGTCAATTTCGTCCAATAATTGACGCCCGTTTGAAATTTTGGACGAAAGCTAGCACCTGCCTCTCACGTGCTTCTTCTAGCAATTACTAAGAGGCACACTCGTCTTTTCACCTCAAACCCTAGTTGCCTCCCGCCAAAACCATATATGTCATCTCTATCTCCATTATATACATATACAGACTCCAATACACATACAGACTCCAAAATTGATGGTAGACGAAGGACGAAAAAAGATAATGGATCATGTACTATGCCGATGCAGAATAAAAGCTCAGTTGAAGACTTCGTGGACAGAAAGCAACCCTGGACGAAGGTTTTGGGGATGTCCTCAATATGTTGTAAGTGTAGATGGAAAAAAATTGGGATGTCATTTTTGTTATACTGTTTGTAAAGGCAACTGAGATGTTTAAGAAAAAATATTGCAGAACAGACATGCATGTGGATTCTTTCTATGGGTGGATCCTTCATTGTGTCCTCGTGCTCGAGAGATCATACCTAGGTTGTTAAGAAGAACTACCATGCTTGAAGAGCAATTGAAAATGCAAAGAGTAAGACAGAGGAAGTTGATTACTTTGATGGCATTGTCATGGCTCATTTTTTGGTGTTAGAACATGATTGGAGATGGTTCTCCAACTGTTTCTCTTTCAAGCACTGGGAATGATGGAAATTGAAGCATGTAGACTAGGAATGAAGTGGGGTTTTTTTTTAAATTTTGTAATTTTTTTTTTATTTTGAAGCTTCTGGACTGGGAATGGAGTAGGAATGAAGGGTTTTTTTTTTTTTTCCTTCCTATAATTGATGTTTATGGACTACTGGGAATGGATTTTAGGGTTTGATTTTGTTATGTCCAAACATGTTTTGAATGACACTATATCAATGTGGAATGAAGCTGTAGCAATGCTTTTTAATCAACATTTGTTTGTCAACTTTTGAGTCAATGTTGAATTTTGAAATGAATGTTGAATGAACTATTTTTGTTTATCAGTTTTTTTTCAATCACACTGTCTTATGGTGTATTGGTTTGTTCACCTTTCCTGCTTTTGTTCACCTTTGCTGCATTGGATTGTTTCACTTTTAGCAAACATGATGCAACCTATAACAGGGCATAGACATAAACATTGTAGACATGGTCCAAACATGTTCCAATACAAAAAATAAATACTTCAACTAACACAAAGAGGCCAATCAGTTGGCAAATCCAACAAAACACTTCAATTAACAAATACTTCAAACATGGTCCAAAATGGCAAATCCAACAAAACATTACCATGTTCCAACAAAACATAAAAAACCCAAATACAACAAAACATAATGCATAAGATTCCACAAAACAAACTGTTGTCTACTATTAGGTAACTACTCCTTCAATATTTAATTGCTTCCATGTTTTGGTAGTGAAGACAATGTCACAAACTTCTGCCCCTTTGACACATATGTTGTTGAACCTCCATATAGACCTGCAGATGTGTTTGGCTCAATAAATGTGCTTGTTCTATTGAAACCCGGTGGAGGTCCCCTAATGTTCACCCCTTGCAATGCTGCTCTAAAGTTAAAGCTTGGTTGACTACCACTTGCTTTAGGCCTTACTGAAATGCTTACCTTACTGCCTTGTTGACTACTAGCTTTAGTGGTTGCTTGGTCTCTTGGTTGACTACTGGGTGCTTGACTGCTTCTCTGGGTGCTTGATTGGTTGTTTGTCACCTGCAAATTGTCAGTAATTAATTGTATGAAGAATACATAATAAATTAATTGAATTTATGAAGATGGAACAAATTGTGTAGAGTTACCTTTGGTACAATAGGTTGGCCTTTGCATCCTCTTTTGTTGTGCCCATGCTTACCACACAAGCTGCATGTAGTTGTTATGTTTCCTCTGTGCATCTTATAAGGATTCTTAGGCTCATCTGCTTGCCGTTTTCTCAACTTTCTTGGCCTAGTATGTTGCTTCTTCACTTTTGGAGGCAATAATCCAGGAAACACAGACTTTGGCCACATTTCAAAACCATTTATTGGGTATATCATTGGCTGATAGCTAGCCAAGTATGTCTCATTCTTATACCAATAAGCTACATAATCTTCAGGTTGCTCATGTTTGTCATATATGGCTGAAATGGCATGACAACATGATATGCTAGTTAGACCTCACTTTTTGCATGAACAGATTGAATCACCCAAATCAACTACAAATTGTTGGCCATTGAAGCAATTGATTTGGTACCTCAGACCTCTTGCCCACATAGCAATACAATTGCTTGCATCTTCTTTCCTTTTCTCCAATGCTTGTTGTATGTTAGGACAAATAGGTCCTGGGAAAGCCCTCATTACTTCCCTTCTCACTTGTAGCCTCTTCATTAAGATACACCTAATGTCCTCTAACAAAGGGATTATGGTTTTTCCTCTAGCTTCTAGGATCAAGCCATTAAAGCTCTCACACATGTTGTTGTCTAACATATCAGACTTAACTGTATGTGTGAAATGAGATCTAGATCAGGTGCTTGGGGGTTTTTTAACTAACCAATTAAATGCATCTTCATCAGCTTCCTTTAACTCTTCCATATGAGCCTGAAATGCTTGTACATAAGAAGCCTTTGCAGCTTTGTACACAATGTCCTTCAGGTACACCCCCTTGAAGCTATCTCTGAAATTGGTGTAAAGATATCTGATGCAGAACCTATGCTTTGCCATGAGTGCAACCTCTACAAGTGCTGGGCACAATCCCTGCATTTGTAGGGGGAAAAAAAAGTTACACACATTAAATGAACTAAACAGTAAAAATAAATGCATGAAACTTCCAACAAGAATTTACCTTTTGCTTGTCTGACATGAAGGTCACTCCTTGCTTGTTGAACCACCCGAGGGTATCACACAATATTTCAAAAAACCATTTTCATGAACTCTTTGTTTCTCTTTCAACAATTACAAATGCCAATGGATAGTTATTGTTATTTCCATCCAAACCAACAGCTTGCAACAATTGTCCCTTGTATAGCCCTTTCAAATGGCAGGCATGAACCCCAATGAATGGCCTATATCTTGCCAGAAAACCTTGCTTGCAACCTCTAAAGCATACAAAAATCCTTTGAAATCTAGGCTTGCCTTCATCTATTTCATGTTCTTCATTTTCTGCATCTTCATTATCTTCCTTGACTATGATAGTTGTCCCTGGATTAGTTTTTTTTATCTCTTCACAGTAATCCCATAACTTGGCATATTGTTCCATGAGGCTTCCCTCTATCAATTCTTGTGTTTTTCTCTTTGTCCTATACACTTGGCTCCTAGATATCCTAACCTTGTGCTCCTTTTGCACAGCTTGCTTGAATGACTGCACTGGAATAGATGGATTGGAGTTCAATCTCTCCAAGTACTTCTTAGACAGCCATGTAAAATTCACTTGTCTGTTATAAAAAATTCTGCCACAATTGTGAGTAGGGATAGATGTCTTTATCTGGAATGATGGTTGTCCTCGCATCTTGGATGCATAAAGCATCCACTCACATGGTGGCTTACAGGTGGCCCTAACTCTCATGCTATCATTTTTGACTAACTTAATAGCCTTCACAGTCTTAATACCATGCTCTTTAACAGCAGCTTTCAATATTTTGGCAGTATCAAAAACCATGCCAACCTTGAACTTTGGGTCTGCCATATATGTGTTTGGATTAAATTCTAGGTATCTAACCCTGTTGCTTCCAGTCTTTTCATCAGAAGATTCATTAATGCTCTTGAGGTCATCAGATGTAGCATCAGGTTCTAGGCAGTCAATATGAGGTACCTCAACTCTTTCTGCATTATGCTTCTGCCTCCCTAACCCACCCCATTCAACATTCCTATCAACATTAGCATCAAATAGTATGTCATCCTCATTGAAATCATAGTCACTATCTCCAAAGTCCTCTAGATCTGTAAAATAGTTGGATGAATCATTGTTAGACTTATTTATTTTGATGATTTATTTAATTATGTTTTTAATTTATTTTGAAAGAGAAAAATATAATCAAAATTTATTTTGATGATTTAAAAATTTATTTTGATGATTTATTTGAAAGAGAAAAATAGAATCAATATTTATTTTGATGATTTTATATTAATTTATTTGAAAGAGAAAAATAAAATCAAATTTTATTTTGATGATTTAAAAATTTATTTTGATGATTTATTTGAAAGAGAAAAATAGAATTAAAATTTATTTTGATGATTTCTTTGAAAGAGAAAAATAGAATCAACATTTATTTTGATTATTTTATGTTTTAATTTATTTGAAAGAGAAAAATAGAATCAAAATTTATTTTGTCCAATTATTTCTTACCTAAAACTTTTATCCTAAATGTTGTTAAAATGTACTTAATAATTGATTAAATCAAAGGTTCAAACAGCCCAGTACAGCAGCAGGCCAAAAGGTTCAAGTGGAAGATATTCAAATTAGTAATGATGGAGTGGAAAATATTCAAATGAATATAACGGCTATAAACAGTTATAAACGGGTATAAATTCAAATGAATATAACGGCTATAAACGGCTATAAATTTCATTATATATACCAAAACTTCTAATGTAAACAAGTTATAAAAAAAAAACAAAAAATATTATTTAATCTATAATCACTCACATCTATTCTCTGAAAAATTCTCTGAGAAGGATTCTTCAATTTTTGTTTACATCCTCTTTCAGAAATTATACACTGAGACGTACAGCTTTAAGCCCATCTTTCCTGTGTGAGGTTTACAGAAAAACCAGAGCTTCATTTTTATATCTATCTTTGAGAGATAATTCTTGTAACTTTCTGTAAAAGCAAAAACACATTCTTTTCAACCTTGTAAGAGTGTAGTACACTCAGTGTTCTTGACTTAGAAAGTCTGTGTAAAATTCGTGAAAGATTGCTCCATTTGTAAAGAGGTTGCTAGCACTCCCGTGAAGGTAGAGCATAGTGGAAAATCTCAAGTGAAGCTTGTGGAGTAGACGTAGGCCGAGTTGAAGCCGAACCACTATAAATTTGTTTGCCTCTCTCTCCCTTATCTCTTTATTTTATTTAAATTGCTGTAGCTATATTTCACATTTTCACCGTATAAAATCATTAACCCACATAAAGTTAGAACACGTGTTTTAATTATTTTTATTTCATTAACTATATTTATCTATTGTGCTAGTCATAATTTTTATTAAGGTATTATTAATTTTTAATTGTAAAAACCTAATTCACTCCCCCTCTTAGGTTGTCTTTTGGGTAACAATCATGACTGTGTCTTTCTTTCTCACCCTCACCCTCCATATTACTTGTGCCACTTCCAATTTCCTGAATCACAACTGATGCATGGTAAAAGTGATTAAACTCTTCAAGCTCAAACAACTGATCATCAGGGATGTGCTCTAAATATACATCAATTATCCTACTTACATGCACCCATCTCACCATATCCATTACATCACTATCATTCCTAAGTGGCCTTAATCCACAACTTAAGTCATTACCAGGCACTCAATAATAGAATAAATGAATTCAGTATTTTTTAGCATCACAGTTGTCCCAAAATGATAATTTCCCCCATACGTAAGCCCTATTTACTAAAGACTTAAAAACCCCACCATGATGCATTTTGATAGTGAAATAATCACTATCTGGATCTAAAAAAGAAGATAACATATTTATTGTATGAACAATACAGGACAAGGAGGACCACAACACATTATCTATACATCAATTATAGATATTGATTTGTTTTTTTGTCAGTGTGCAGTGGTGTAGATATGTCGACATGCGTGAATATATAAACATATATTCACCTCGTCACTTTCAAACAAAGCAAAATAAAAGTAGATTCTTTGACCCACCCAATGCTTCAACGTGCAGATAGATAAAATAAAACAAAATACAAAACCAAAAAAAAAGGGTAAAAAGTGCTTTTTTACTTACCATAATCTAGTATTTCATCACCAATCCTTACAATCGCCATGTTCATCTTTTGACCTCGTCAATCGTTTTCTTCTCTATCCACACAAATTTCAGCAGATTTACAATCAAACAATTTTTTGGTAACTCAAAACCCTAGAAACGATTTGATTGTGTAGAGACGGAGAGAATGGCCTTGCTGATTTGGGGAAGATGCAAGTATAGGAACGATGAAGGTAACTAGGGTTTGAGGTGAAAAGACGAGTGTGCCTCTCAGTAATTACTAGAGGGAGCACGTGAGAGGCATGTGCTGGCTTTCCAGTCTAAAATTTCAAACGGGCGTCAATTATTGGACGAAATTGACACACTTCGTTAAATTAAGGGGCTAAATCGCGCAATTGAAAATGTCAGAGACCAAAATGACACACGGGATACATGGACTATTTCTGTAATTTGCCCTTGATGATTTTACTTGTACTGTCAACCCTAACTACCCGTCTATGAATTAATATGGGAAAAAAAAATTATTGTAAGAATAATTTTGAAAAATAATTACAAATAAATAATAAATTTTATATGTAAATAATTAAAAACATAAACTTTTTCTAATAAAATTTTGAAACAGCATTGATTGGTAATTTCCCCATTAATACGTAAATTACATTTACATCTCTTGCATTCTATTAAACTTACACTGCAACCTCTCTATCTTCCGAAATTACATATCACTTTAAAAAAAATTGGACGGTCATCCTTTTCTCTCTCTCTTTCTCTCTCTCTCTCTCTCCTCAGTGAAATTCGGAAGAGAGAGAAAGTGACAGCGAGATAGAGAGTTAGAAGAGACGAACCACTTTTTCCGGAAAAGTGTTGTTTGTTTGGTTTGGATTTTCGGAATCGATCCGTCGATCTCTCTCTCCCAAATGTTTCCCCCCACTTTCAGTCGGTTCTGTTTTTTTCTTTCTCCAGTCGAACCGCTCGTGAATACAAGAAATGAAAAGAAAACAAAAGGAAACGAAATAAACCCGTCAAATCAAACTTTTTGAGATTTGAATTTTGAAATTTGAAATTTATAATCTTTTTCGAAGTGGGTGTTGGAGAATGATGGATTTAGATAACATTGAATGCATATCGTCTTCGGATGGTGTGGAAGATGAAGAGATTCGATCTCACCATCATCATCATCTTCACAATCATCAGTTTTCTTCAAAGCCTCTCAACAATCTTGGAATCGCTCCTGCCACCAGCGTCCACGAATTGCTCGAATGTCCTGTTTGTACCAATTCTATGTACCCACCAATCCATCAGGTCTGTTTCCCCCCGTCATTGGTCTGTTCTATGTATTATTCCCTTTTCTTTTCTTTTTTTGTGAGTATGATGGTTTTGGGGTAGGAATTTGAATTGATTGTTGATGGATTTGGTGGTGCAAGATTAGGTTTTGGTTGAATTTGATGATTATAAGCGTGGAATTGGGAAATGGGTTGTCATGGATTCATGATTCTGGGGATCTTTTTTATTAATTGGATTTTGCTTGGTTGGTTGTGTTTGGTATTTTGAGGCAGCATTGTGTTACTAGTTGTGGATCTTATTAGGATGAATGCATCAGAATGCTTGGCACTAGATGCCCCACCTATAACTCTAATCTGATGCAGCTTGACAAGACAAAAATTGAAAATGTGGGGCAAATATGTTGGAAGGAAACCCAACATTATGTTCCAATACTGAGGTGAAGGTTTCTCCAAAATTGATTAGTGATTGAGTGGAAAAGGGGAAAAAAGAGAAGAAAAGAAATTAGAAAACTAAACACAACTATGAGAAAAGCACTAAACTAGGCTTTCTAAATGCTGTTAAAAACTCATTGAGGCTTCCCTATTGGCTAGAAAATCAACTATTGAATTAGTCAAACTTGGAGGTTTAATATCATTCTAAGGAGGTTTTTTAATATGTTGGAGTCTTGAAAGGGTTGTGGTCGATACAGTGAACCACAGTAGAGGAGCCACTCTTTATTAACTGTGGAGTCAGTCTTCTGTAGGTCCCCTTCATATGCCTCTTGATGGTAAACAGTTCATCATGGAAAAGGAGGGACCCCTACCGGCTAGAAAATCAACTGTTGTTCATTGTGAAAAAAAAGAAAAGAAAAATATAAGATAAATGAAGTAACTCTTCAGATGGTAGTACCTGGCATGGTAAAATGAAAGGCCCTCTTTTTTAATCATGCAACTCGATTTCAAATCTCTAGAAGAGTTGGCAGCTTGTACTAATCCTAATTCTAGTAATTAGTAATAAATTTCGAGCTTCTCCATGCTGTTCCACTTCTTAAGCTTGATGAATATAGAAATGCTTAGAATATTTGTCATACTGCCATGGTTCCTTCTGCATTGGCCCTTGCCCTTGCCTTACCTGATAGGAGAATCATGAATGATTTTCCTAGTCCAAAGCTTTTAAAGCTGTAAGAATTTTGAACTTTTATATTTATTAGTTAATAAATAAAATATTTTAAAATGATAAAAAATATTAAATATTAAATATAAATGTGTAAATATTTTTCTCTTTGAGGCATTGAACATTTCACTACAGAGAAGGAAGCTTTCTCTCATCAAAGTTGAAATCGACATTCATAGTGTCAGTTATCTAGCTTCTCACTTGGGTCTTAGTTTTGTGTTCTTTCTTTGTTGGGCATTTACCTAAATTTTTCCACGGAAAATAGTTATAGAAGTTTTTTTTGTTTTCAAAATGTTTGAACCATGTATTAGACTAAGTTTAACATCAGCCCAAGAGAAGCTATCCGCATGTGTACATAAAGTTTTGATGCGTTTTGGCAAGCCTCAATAACGTCTTTTAAAAATTTTCCCTAGTCTTACAAAGTTAAAGTTCTAGGTCTTTCAGTGTTTGAAGTTTCGTGCCTTTTAGTGTTCGTCCCATGGGAAAAAGGGAGGGGGTTTGGTTGAATCTACCTGTGTTTCTCATTGGCTGTTAATATTTGACTGATGTTATCTATTTTCATTGTTGGGTTGAAACTTTTTAACTAGCTACTGCAACAATGTTTAGTTTTTGAAAGATTTTAAATTAATTGTTTGTTGTAAATGGTGATTGATCCCCATATGCCTTATGTGGATTATATGGGGTAGGTTCAAGAATTCTCTTGTAAGTTTTTTGTGTTGTTGGGAGACAGGAGTTGTTGACCCATCTCTTGACCAATTTTTGGATTTTGTCGAGCTTTTTATATCAATGTATATTAAGTCCTCCAACAGTTTTATTGCAGTCCAGGGCCCCCTGAGTATATTATTATGTCGATATATGCACCTGCAATATATCGTTGCTTGTGCAAAAAATTATGTGGCTAACTCCTTGTTTTCTCATGCCTTGACATCTTTGCAAAATTTCATTCTTTCTCTGTTTCCGTGTCTTTGTTTAAAGTCAGTATGGTTTCTTTGTACCAAATAAAATATCTGTCTGGAATGTGGAAATTATGTTATTGGTTGAGGAATACGATGTTAATTATGGCTAGTATGGACCAGAAAAGAGCAAAAATAAAGTTTTCTAGTTTTCATAATTTGTTGCTTCTAAAGCATAGATTTTCAGCAGCTATTTTGTGACAAATTTGTTTCTTTGCAGTGTCATAATGGGCATACTCTGTGTTCTACCTGTAAAACAAGAGTGCATAACAGGTGCCCAACTTGTAGGCAAGAACTTGGCGATATTAGGTGCCTAGCACTGGAAAAAGTAGCAGAATCACTTGAACTTCCATGCAAGTATTATTCTTTGGGATGCCCAGAGATATTTCCATATTACAGCAAACTCAAGCACGAGTCAGTGTGCAACTTCAGACCATACAACTGCCCATACGCCGGTTCAGAGTGTTCTGTTACAGGGGATATTCCTTTTTTGGTTGCGCATCTGAGAGATGATCACAAGGTGGATATGCACACTGGATGCACATTCAATCATCGATATGTAAAGTCTAATCCTCGTGAAGTAGAAAATGCCACTTGGATGCTAACAGTAAGTATATTGTTGCCTTTAGAACTCAAATCCGAGAATGGTTGTAGAAATTAAATGACGAGCCTTTTTCAACTATACATTCCATTTCCAAGGATCAAACCAGACCTTCTTCCAGCAAAGGCTTTGTAATTGACAGCCTAACTGTATCTAGTGTCTCATTTTTGTGGTTGTGCTGTGTTTTTACTGTTTAGCAGACAATTGAGGATAGTAATTGACGGCGTCCATCAGATTTTTTATTTTCAGATTTTCAATACATGATGTTAATTAAAAAAATTCTCTATCATCCTTGGTAATGAGCATCTGTCTCTCTCACACGGATTCTCTCACATTGATTTCAACCTAAATAATGTGTCTTCAAATGCTATAGTATAATCGCATTTGCTGTCCAATTTTTACTGTTGGCATTTGTGCTTATATTAATACTAGAAGAGTAGGCACACTAATGTGTGCAAGAAATTGTGGGTGAGAGATTTTCTCCCATAGGTGCTAATCTAACAACTAACCACTAACATTTGCCGATCAAAAAAAAAAAAAACCGTGTGCAAGAAATTGTGGGTGAGAGAGAGAGATAGTAGGCACACTAACATCCATATTGCCTAACGTGTGCAAGAAATAATAGGCACACTAATATTTATATTACCTAACGTGTGCAAGAAATCGTTGTGTAGTAGATAGCAGTTATTGGTTTAATGATTTTTTTTTTTTTTTTTTTTTTTTTTTGGTCCTTACAATAACTGTTAGGCAATATAAATGTTTTGGGAAATAGTATTGCTGTGGGTTTTTTTGGGAATCGAAATTGTTTGTCAAAGTTATTTTTTTGTGCTTTATATAGTAGTATATATAGTATAGATGCTTATCTGAATATCACTTGCTCTCTCCTATTTATGTTAGGTTTTCCATTGTTTCGGTCAATATTTTTGCCTCCACTTTGAAGCATTCCAGCTTGGCATGGCTCCCGTGTACATGGCATTCCTCCGTTTTATGGGTGATGAGACTGAAGCACGCATTTACAGCTACAGTCTAGAGGTTGGAGCGAATGGAAGGAAGCTCATATGGGAAGGTACCCCACGAAGCGTCCGGGATAGCCACCGGAAGGTTAGGGACAGCCATGACGGTCTCATTATACAGCGAAACATGGCACTTTTCTTCTCTGGCGGGGACCGGAAAGAGCTGAAGCTGAGAGTTACAGGGAGGATATGGAAGGAACAACAGAACCCAGATGCTGGAGTGTGCATACCTAACCTCAGCAGCTGAGGCAGGTGGTCTTGGAATCATTTTTCATGATTGATTCGTGTGTTTGTGTCGATCCGTCTCTCTGTGGTGTTGTAAGTGTGCCAACTTCTGTTGTGTTATGTACTGGGAAGTGCTTGGCATGTATATACTGTTGCTAAAGATCATAGCTCTTCTTTTAATTCAGTGTTTCCTCACATTGATCCTCTGTTTCTTCCCTCCGGCCAGCACGTGCCCGTATTTTTCACAATTTGTTGGTGTAATTTACAATCGATGTGATCTGTTTGTTATTAGTTCCCACTTAAACAAATTCTGATAGGAATTCCGTTATGAAGAACGTAGTGAAGTGCGACGCAAAACAATTGACTAGCCATCTGGTTTATATATCATGCTTACCAAATCAGCTCATTGTGTTTTCACCATTTTTTACTGTGGCTCTTCTATTGTTGGAACTACTGATAGAACTAAAATTAACTAAAAGGCGACTGTGTGAAATGATAATGTTAGTGAAAACATATTTTTATTTTTTTTTATTAAATGTCAAATAAAAATATTATTTTAAGTCTTGCTATTAGAGTAGTGAAGTGAATATCATTAAATTTTGACATTTTCCAATTAAACAAGAGGTATAATAAGTGATGATTTTTAAAAGTGTCTTGTCAAATATGTACTTTGAAATATCACAGTATTAAAATCAGTGGCTTAAGCCTAATAATAATATGAAAATTATTATGGGGTAGATAGTATGTTGGATTCCATCCACTGTCAAAAAAAGGAAAAAAATCTCTACTCTTAGGACATTATTTCGACACACTCAAGAGTCATACAATTATGTGAGATCTACTTTTAAATACAAGATTTATGTGATTATGTAGCTTTAAGATGTATTGTGGCAAGGCAATGCTAAACACACAAATCAAATTATTTTTTTTTTAAAAATTGAAATTGATACATAAAGTAACTAGGTATAGATTTGCTTGTGACTAGGCCAAAATTTGTCGGACTCAAGCTTGATTGGGCTAGCTTTAGTAAGACTTGGAGGTGAGATCGGCACAGGTGTTGAAACTTGATTTGATTTGGTAATTTGACATAAAAAAAATTTGAAAAAACAAAATAAAATTTTTAAAAGTAGACTCAAATATCCCCTTATGATCCATAAACAACCCTTTCTGCTAAGGTTTTGGAGTACAGAGCTGATAGAGACCTCGAATCATTGAGGCGCGACCGCCGAAACCAAACGACGTTGCTTTTGACCAAAAGCGGCGTCGTTTGGCTCTGTTTTTTTTTTTGCCCTTTCTTCTTCTTCCTTTTCTTTCTTTCTTTTCTTCTTCTTCGCTTGTTGAAACCCGGAGGAGGAGGAGGAGAGGAGAGGAGGAGGAGGAGGGGCCGGAGGGGCCTAAAAATGGAGGAGGAGGGGAGGAGGAGGGAGGTGGCCAGCGGAGGGTAGAGGCTGACGCTGGCTGCAGCGACGAAGCGGGCAGGCGAGCACGACGGCTGAGGCTGCGACCATGAGTCGCGGAGGCTGGCGACGGCGGCGACGCAGACCTCTCCTCTCTCTTTCTCCCTCTCTCCCTCTCTTCCTCCTCTCTCTCTCTCTCTCTCTCTCTCTCTCTCTCTCTCTCTCTCTCTCTCGCGCCATTCGCGCCTCGACTTTGTCGAGGCCTGAATCATTTTTCTTTGGAGTATACTTAGGCCTCATTAAAAAAATCAAAAAGTCATAAAAAAAAACTAAAAAGCCGACAAACCTATGCACATTGGCCTACAAACCTATGCACTAGGCAGCCATCATTCGAAATTGGTTTTTTGTTTTTCTTGATTTTTTTGTTTGTAGCAAATTACAAATTTGAAGTAAATTTTGTACGTATGCACCTTCTTGTACATGTATGAAAAAAGTGAAATATGTGTACACAAATATCTACAAAAATTAATAAATACAAAAAAAGGTTTGTTTTTTGTACTTTTCATATGTTAATATTTTAAAGATTTTTAAAAATATTTTTATACGTTTATTGTATTTATGTTAGATTTTTAAAAATATTTTAAAGATTTTTAAAAATATTTTTATATACAAAAAAAAAATGTTTTGTACGTTTGCACCTTCTTGATAAATTTGTCAACACCCCCATGTTTCTCTCAAGGCATAGGTCACGTCATGCGGCAACATTGTCCTTGACATTACTTCACCTGTCAGTAGGTCAGGTGAAGTCTTACAGGTTGAACTCAATTTTCTCGCTTTTAATTATTTATATTATTTTATTACACATTTTTTCGTAAAAAAGTCAAAAAATTCTTCCTAAACATACAAGTTTTTTTTTTATATCATATTTTAGTCAAAAAGTCAAAAAATTACTAAAAAAACATATCCCCAAATGAGGCCTTAATAAAAATAACCTAACCCAATTTGTCATTTAAAAAGGAAAATTTAGGAAAAATCCTTCCATTAGACTCTTGTTTGGTGAAAAAGACAATCTAATTTATTTTACTTCATAAATCTCTTAAGAAGAAGGCACATAATTGAGTGAGGATAAAGTAAAATAGTATTTTTTTTTTCTTGGACAATATTGCCAGTATAACATATTACAGTCAAACAGAGTAATATGTTACTGCGAGATAGAGTAATATGTTACTGTGTATATCAATTTTGACAGTAATATATATGTATATATGTAACAACCCTGATCAGTAAATAATTACTAATCTGTAATTGTTAATTAAAGGTGTGTTTGGTAACGTTTATGTTTTCAGTTTATATTTACAAAAATTTTATAAACTAGTTTTTGTTTATTTTTAGAAAAACATAAATTATAAATGCGTTTGGTAATTGATAAAATATTTTTAAAAATTTTAAAAATATAAAAAAGAGTGAGAAATGGCAAGTGGTGGCAAGTGGCGGCAGAAGACGGTGGTGGAAAGTGATGACGTTGGGTGGTGAGTGGTGGTGGTGGGTGGGTGGGTGACAGTGGCGGGTGGTGGGTGGTAATGGGTGGGTGGTGGTGGTAGGAGGGTGGCGGATGGCAGGTGATGGTGGGTGGTGGCAGGTAGGTGGCGGGTGGTGGTGAGTGGGTGGGTGACGGTGGTGAGTGGTAGGTGGTAGCGAGTGGGTGGTGGTGGCAGGTGGGTGGCGGGTGATGGTGGTGGTGGTGGCGGTGGCGGTGGCAAGTGGGCGGCAGGTGGTGAATGGTGGTGGCAGGTGGGTGGTGAGTGGTGGTGGCAGGTGGTGGCTAGTGTTGGGTGGTAAAAAAAAAAAAAAAACTCAAAACTCAAAACGGAAACACATTTTTTGTGTTTTCATTTTTTGGCCAAATTTATAAACTGAGACTGCTGATTTATAAATCAAAAATTTTACCAAACAAGTTTTTATTTGAGTTTTTAAAATTTTTGTAAATATAAACAGAAAACTGAAAATGTAAGTGTTATCAAACGGCACCTAAGTGATTAAAATAAATTATGTGTTTATTGTGTATTTTGTATGCTATTTGGCTTTCTATCTGTTACTCGTAGAAATATCAGTTTGGAATTCTGCTTTGATTTGAAAATTGAAAGCCTTATTGGCATCTAAAATCGAAATTGGTTACATAGATATGTTATTTGGAATATTTAGAATACTTTGGTAAGTTTGATTAAAATCTGATTCAGCTTGGTAAATTAAATTGTATTTAATTGGTCAAATGTTCTCATTAATGTATTTATACTTCATAATTATATATGTATGAACCATAAGCTCATTTGAGCTATTCTCATCATCATTTTGAGCTCCCAAAATCTGAGTTTATACATTCTAGAGAGAGAGAGAGACTCCATTTTAGAGAGAGAAAGTATAGATTCAAGGTAGAAGTTGAAGAATTTGCTAGAGTTCATTCATATAGTGCAAGAATCTAGCTAATTCAAGACCTTTGGTGAGAATCTAACATTGAATCCTTGAAGATTATGTGTTTTTATGATGAATTCATGAGCTTTATGTAATAAATTGCATGTTTTTAGATTAAGGAAGTCATGGAGATGAAGAAACCATATATGCATGTATAGTTTTGTCATGATACATCACTTTTGATCATGAATATGTTGTTTAAGTTGATTTTTGAAACTAACTTACTTATGCATTCAAGAATTGAGTTGTTTTAAAATTAATCTTCATGACTTGGAAAGCCAAGAAAAGGAATTTGGAAAGAAGTTCTACTTGCATGCTTAAATATTAAGAGTTTTACCATGTTGAGTTTGAGTTTGAGCATTCAAGGTGTTGTTGTGGGTTGATTGGTACATGCATGGTTGAATTATCATGTTTTGAAAAGAGTTTTGGTCATGCATGGGGCTTTTGAGCTCAAGTTTGTTAAAAACATGAGATTTAAGAAAAATGTTTATAAATTTACATACATGGGAGTTTTAAGCTCAATTTTGATTAAATTCATGAGTTTTGAGCAAAGGGTTTGTAAAGGATCATGTATTTATGTTTTTGGATGAGTTTTCAAGCTTTAAGGACAAGCCATGCATGGGTTTGCCTTTGAATTTGCATTTGAGAGCTCAAGACTCCGTTTTGAAAACCTAGAATTTTTGCAGGCCGCTTGAGCGAAGGACTTGCCACTCGAGCAAACATTTCGAGCATCTAGTAATTTTGTAGTCTCTTACAGATCGCTCGAGCGACTACTTGGTGGCTCGAGCAAACCCTTTGTATTTTGTCTGACCACTTGAGCGTAAGAGTTGTGGCTCAAGCGTATTTTTCACCCATTTAGTACTTTTGCAAGCAGAGCAGTTCGCTCGAGCGGCCAGGCCAAATTCAGCATATTTTTGACAGACATTCTGTGTTTATATTTTTGTTCCCATCCTTTTCTGAGCATATTTAGGGGCGAACTATGAATCATTAAAGTGTAAGCTAAAAAATGACATGAGTAATTGAATTAGAAATTATGAGACAAATCCGAGAATGTGATTCACATGTACAAATCATGAGAAATGGACTTGTGTGTGTCAATTTCCGACCACACTGCCAACTTAGTACTCAACTGGAGAACATCGGCAGAATAGATGGCACCTATCTGACCTGCAACAGAAAAAAGAGTCTCCGGCAGTGGTTTTTCCACCTGGGGGCACTCCGACGATCAAGTCAGTATATCTCTCAAAGATAACCAATTATTTAACTCACGAGCTTGAGTATAAAAAGCATACATTAGACCCACGGGGGTGTCTCTCTTTTATAGTTTACTTAATCCTAGTCTCACTAGAAGCCTGACTTCTATGGACTCTAATTTAGTTCTTACTTTGGATTTCTCAAGATATAAGGATAAACTCCCTAAGAATATTACCTTTATCCATCCTGAAGTCTTTCTTCATCCTAGGACTCTTGTCCCTTATCTGCTTATCTCGAATTCCGGTATCTTCGGAGATAACCTCGGCATAACTACCACGACACGTGGCACCTCGGCTGACACGTCGGCGTCACCTTGCCACGTGTTGGTACTCAGAAAATATATCCCCACAACTGCCCCCTAGGTTCTATTACCTCGGCATTCTAAGGTGATGGAACCTATATCGTTCCTCTCTCCAGTACATCGGTATAAGAATTCTTCAGCCGAGATCATTCATTTCAGGCCGACATGTCTTCTTTCAAGAATAATAACTCAAGTGAACTCCTTCTTGTGCATGAGCTGTCATGCATCACTTTTCAACTGTTTTTACTTACGTGTTTTATTCTTATTGGATCGTGTCTTATGACGCGCCTATAAACCACGTCTTTTCCTGCGTGTGCCGTCTAACGTATGCGTTACTCTAGGCGCATTAAATGCTTCTGTTTTGCCGCCGTTTCAAGTTTTTGACAAAACTTGTTTTCTCTTTTTTTGCCTCTTCACTTTGCGCTTTTGATTTACTTGTTTTTTTCTCTCTCTAAGCTCTTTCTCTCGAATCCTCCATTGCTCAAGCTCCAAGCTCTGCAACTTCATTCGTCTTTCTAGTGAAGCTCTTGCTATTCTGTCATTTCTGTAACCGTCGTCTATCTTCGGCGAACTTTATTTCAGCCTTACTTTGCCTGGTAAGCCTCTGCTCCTTTCATTCTCAATTCTTCTATTTTCTTTGCTTACTTGCTGCCATTACTGCTTTGTTCAAACCTTCGATTTGCTGAACTATTCATCTGGATGTGTCTATTCCATGATCTTGCTTATGTCTTGAACACTTGTACTATTTCACCACTTTTTTGCCACTGTACTTGACCCTGTATTTCTTGTATTTTTTATGCTTTTGAGAGCCCCACCTCTGTTCTTGATTTCTGAAACTTCATTCTTATTTCTCTGTTTTCCAGATTTGTGCCTTCAATCTTTGTTTCCATAGATTTAGGTTTTGGGATTTGTCTGTAGATTTCACCAATCCTTAGGAAAAACTGAAACAACCCTTATTGGCATTTACCTAGGGTTTTGCTGAGGTTCCAAAAAACCCTTTAAGAACATCCTCTTTCTGAAATCAAATACTTTTACGCCGATATTATGGGCATGTGGAAACATAGGGAGATATCCCAACTAAACTTGAGTACTTTAGGCAAGAGTTCGCCATTCCTACCAATGTCCATCTGAGGCTGGCTGGGGATGATGACTCTATCATGCCCACAGATAACTCGATGCCCTTTCCCATTGTAGCTTTTACTGAATGTGGATTCCGGCTTCCATTTAATCCCCTTTTTCGCGAAGTTCTCCACTACTATAAGTTGAACCCCATACAACTTACTATCAACTCTTATCGAGTGATTAATGGTATCATAGCCTTAGCCAAACAGGAAGATGCTAGGATCACCTTAGCTGATATCCAATACTGTTATACCATGTGTGCCCTCAATTTGAAAGAAAAAGGCTACGTCTATTATCTTAAGCCGAGGTCCACAGAGTTCAAAATTGTAGTCGACCTCCCAGACTCCAACAAGGGGGCTGGAGATGACTACTTCATTACCTCAGAAAATTAGGAGTTTGCCCCAGATGAGGATGTCCATCTCTACCCTCTTCCTCGATCAATTAAAGAGGGCAAGGGTAAGAGCCCAGTGTCAACACTTAGTTGTTTCTTTTCAAGTCTTCAATACTTTATCTGTTTCTAACGTCTGTTCTTCTTGCAGATGTTCGTAAGCCACCGAAAAGCTTTCGCAAATCCTACGTCCCTAGTAAGGATTTGAAGAAACTTTTGGACTTGCCAGTCTAGAAAAGGAAAGCGTCTTTGCTTCTTAACTTTATTCCAACATACAAGTTGATTTTGCCCGACGTCCCTAAAAGGAAGAAGAAGAAAAGCCTTTCTCCACCTTCTGCCACAACCCAAACTGTGTCTGTATCTCGAACAGATCAAGGATCAACATCGGATCCAGCTGATCAGTCATCAACTTCGGCTCCATACTTGATCCCTATACCTGAACGAAAACGGCGGCGCAGACTTGTCCGAACTGTTGAGATGGATCGCCCAAAACCTGTTGCCGAAAATCTCTTAGCCGACCTCCCTACCGATGTTAACGCTCAACCATCGCAAACCATGCCCCCACCGAAGCCGAAAAGAACCAAGAAAGCTCAGCCAAAGGCTAAAGTAACTCAGGTTGAATCTGAGGACACTTTACCTATCTCCAAATTGGCTGAGAGCGACAAGTCTCAACCCTCTGCTGGGAAAAGGCGTGCAGAAACCCAGCCATCAAAATCCACAAAATCAAAGAAGCCGAGGTCATCGTCTGCGATGACCTCGGGGTCAAAAATACCAAAAGTCCCCTGGACGCCTGAAATCACTCTTGAAGATAAGCCCGTTTTTGCCAATGATAGTGCCGATGACATTAATGTCGGTGTAGCCCTTAGTATTGCTCTATTGCTCCCAGGCAGTCTCGAACGGAATGCCAAGATGAGTGAGTACGAGAACTATGCCCTCATGCTTTAACGTTCCGTTCAAGTAAGTCTCTTTGCTTGGTAACTTGTCTTTTTGTTCCTTTTCCGTACTTGTAAAATTCTTAATGACTCTTGCCTTGTATTTTTCCAGGCCATTCAGCATGCTCATTCACTCTCCATCCAATCTTTTAAGAATAGGGAGAAGTTGTCCGACATGAAGAAGGAGTTTTCTGCCCTTCAAAAGATTAATAAAAGTCTCTAATCAAAAATGAAGAAGTTGGAGGACCAGGCTGAGGCTACTCTTAAAGCTCAGGCTGAAGCCGAGGAGAAAGCCGAATCTGCCGATGCTATAAAGAAGGTTGCTGAATTGCAGAAAAAAATAGGCCGAAAAAAAAATGGCTCAAGCTGAAAAGGAGCTTCAGGAGGCCCTGGCCACAAAAGATGCCGAAATCAAGGCGGCTGACGAAAAGGCTTACGCTCAGGGCATAGCCGATGTTACTGAGGAATATAAATTATAAGTCAGGCAGGCATGCAACAAGGGCTTTTTCCTTGGTTGGATGTCCCGTGCCAAAAAAATTAATGTTCCTGAGGATTCGCCTCTGAGAAAGGTCGACGCCATTCCTCTTCCTTTTCCTCCACCTCCACCAGTTCAATCTCAAGTTGAATCTGAGTCTGAATCTGAAGATGAGGATAAGGATGATGATAAGGCTTTGGTAAGGAAGCCCATGGACGCGACTGAGACCAAGTCTCCTCTTCAAGATGATCAAGTCCTAGACTTGACTCATGAGGAGGAGGATGAGGAGATTGTCAAGGAGGCTACTCCTGAGCAAGCATCATCTGACGTTCCTCCAGCCGACAAAAGTATTGACGAAAGTCTTGCAGAAATTGACGCTGAACAGGGGGTAGAGAAGGTTGCCAATGTGGTTCCGCAAGAATCTTCCGAGGTCCCAACCCATCCCGCTACTGATGCTGAAGAATCCTAATTCCGATGTCTTTCTTTTCTTTTCTTTTGTACTTTTTTGTTCTAAAAACAATGCAAGCTCCTTACATGGCTGACGTGTCCCTGTTTTCTGTTGAATGCTTAACACAACTTTCTTTCTTTGAATACTTGTACCTTTATCTTCTCTTGATTGCTTCTGTATGATTCTATACTTAGAATATTTTGTATGCCTTTAATATTCTTTCTTCCTTGTGCAATCTTCTTAGGGTTACATACCTCGGGTATGATAACTGCAAGTTTTACTTCGGCAAGATACTATCCTACAAACTTTTCATAAATTTTTAACGAGTGTAAAACATATATTGTTTTAAGTTTAATTTATAAACTTTTCTCAAGTTTCAACAAGTGTAAAACAATGATCTCAGCTTTCACTTTCAACCTGTAAATTGCAATAAATTTCAACAGATGTTAAATATTATACATTGGCTTACCTTTATCTTGTAAATTGCTACAAATTTCAACAAGTGTTAGATAATGATCTCTTTCTATCTCCAATTTGTAAATTGCTACAAATTTCAACAAGTGAAGATAAGGACTAATCTCGGCTTAACGTCAACTTATAAATTGCTACAAATTTCAACAAGTGAAGATAAGGAATAATCTCAGCTTAACTTCAACTTGTAAATTGCTACAAATTTTAACAAGTGAAGATAAGGAATCATCTCGGCTTAACTTCAACTTGTAAATTGCTACAAATTTCAACAAATGAAGATAAGGAATAATCTCAGCTTAACTTCAACTTGTAAATTGCTACAAATTTCAACAAGTGAAGATAAGGAATCATCTCGGCTTAACTTCAACTTTTAAATTGTTACAAATTTCAACAAGTGTTAAGCGTCTTTGTATTCTTTCCGCCCCCAATGTGAACCTGAGTTCCACTTGGGTTCTCATTATTCATAGCTTCCAGAAATAATATTTTGTATCTTTATCAGTCACATGTGTTGAAGAAGTGTGAAAAGATTTTATTGATGACATCGGCCAAAAACAATGCATATCTAATGATAGAAAAATTTCAAATTACAAGTGTTCCAGGGTTTAGGCAATACTTTGCCCTCATTATCTTTAAACCGATAGGCTCCATTGCCTAATACCGAAGTGATTCTGTAGGGTCCTTCCCAGTTTGGGCCAAGCTTGCCCTCTCTGGGATCATTCTTGTTGCCGACGACTTTTCTCAGGACTAGGTCGCCGACTTGAAAATCCCTTGGATTGACCTTCTTGTTGTAAGCTCTGGCAAGTTGTTGCTGGTATGCTGCGAGCTGAATTGCAGCTTTCTCTCTTCGTTCTTCCAAAAGATCCAAATCTCGGGCTAAGAGTATATCATTAGTCCCATTCTCAACTCCCTGGGTTCGGATCCCTGGGATGCCGACTTCCAGTGGAATGACTGCTTCTGTGCCATAAGCCATGGCAAAGGGGGATTCCCCTGTTGATCTTCTCGGCGTAGTCCGATATGCCCAAAGCACGTTGGGCAATTCGTCTACCCACTTTCCTTTTGCTGCCTGCAGCCTCTTCTTTATTCCATCCAAAATTACTTTGTTGGATGCTTCTGCTTGCCCATTACTTTGGGGAAAACTTGGTGTTGAAAAGTAATTCTTGATTTTGAATTTCGCACAAAAGTTCTTGATGAGTTTGCTGTCAAACTGCGTTCCGTTGTCAGCAACTATAGCTCTTGGAATCCCAAATCTGGTGATGATGTTTCTCCATATAAAGTTCTTGACATCCACATCTCGGATTTTGGCAAGAGGTTCTGCCTCTATCCACTTCGTGAAGTAATCTGTTGCTACTAGCAAGTATTTTCTCTGCCGATTGCTGGGAAGTTGTCCAACAAGATCCATGCCTCATGGGCAAATGGCCAAGGGAATATGGATTCAGTCGTCAAGAATGGTGTATCAAAGTGCAAACCTTTGGCATTGTTCGCACTTCTTTACGTATGCTTCTGCATCTTTTTGCATATAGGGCCACCAATATCCCTGGGTAATGGCCCTGTGAGCTAGTGATCTTCCCCCAGCGTGTCCACAAACTCCTTCATGAATTTCATATAAAAAATCCTCAACCTGCAAAAGGTGTACGCACCTTAAAAGGGGTCCAGTGAAGGACCTTCTGTAAAGGTGTCCGTCCGCTGTCAGACTGAATCTTGCCGACTTTAATCTGACTTTGTGTGCCTCTTTACGGTCTTTTGGCAGCTTTTCTTCTTTTAAGAATGCAACAATTGTATCCATCCAGCTTGTTCCCATGTCCACACACATTGCTTCTTGCTCTGTGTTCGGTGGTTCTATACTCGGGCCCGACAAATAATCAATCATTATTGTTCTTGTTTTTCCAGTTTGTATTGAACTTGCCAAGTTGGCCAACGCATCGGCATGGCTGTTATCATCTCGGCTAACCTGAAGTAGTCGGCAGTTCTGAAATAAGGCTGCCAATCTAATGACTTCTTTTGCATATACCGACATCCTCTCGTCTCTGGCTGCGAATTCTCCTGTTGACTGGTTAACAATAAGTTGTGAATCACAAAAGACTATTACCTCATCACTTCGCTCTGCTTTGCCACTTGATACCGCAATTAGTGCTTCAGATTCGTTGTTTGAGGCCTTGAACCCCAAACGGATGGATTGTTCTACTATTTCTCCATCTGGAGATATCAGTAGTATTCCTGCCCCCGCTCCTTGCCGGTTTGAACTTCCATCGACAAACAGTCTGAAGGAGTCGCCGATATAGATGCTGCAGGGTCTGAGTTTTTCCTTCCTTTGTTCTTTTGCCTTTGGCTGGGCTTCTCCTTACTTGCTTGGACAATGTTTATCTTGGCTCAACGGAGCCTGATGTTCGATGGATTCCGGGGTGAACTCGGCCACGAAGTCGGCCAAAACTTGGCCCTTAATTGCTGTTCTCGGCCTGAACTCCAGGTCGTACTGGCCCAAGGCCACTGCCCATCTTGCTATTCTTCCAGTTAAGTCTCCTTGCTGCAACAAGGGTTTCAGAGGGTGCTCTGTTAGCACTACAATCTTGTGCGCCTGAAAGTAGTGGTTCAACTTCTTTAAAGCCATCACTAAGGCCAGCATTAATTTCTCTAGTGGTAGATACCTTGTTTCTGCGTTGGCCAAGGTTTTGCTTACATAGTAAATAGCCTTTTGCTCCCCTTTTTCTTCTCGAATTAACACCACACTTACTGCGTATTCTGAAACTGCTAAGTACAAAAATAACTCTTCTCCAAGTTCAGGTGTTGAGAAGACTGGAGCCGTAGTCAGATACTTTTTTAGGTCGGCCAACGCGGCCTCACATTCCTCTGTCTAAAGGAAATCCGTGGCTTTCTTTACCAAGTTGAAGAAAGGTTTGCATTTTTCTGAGCTTTGGCTTATGAACCTGTTTAGGGCTGCGGCCCTTCCGGTAAGCATCTGTACCTGTTTTGCCGATGTTGGGCTCTGTAAATCTAAGATGGCCTTGATCTGATCTGGGCTGGCCTCAATGCCCCTTCTTGTCACCAGGTACCCCAAGAACTTACCAGATCCAACTCCAAACGCGCACTTCGATGCGTTGAGTCGAAGCCGATATGTTTTGAGGATTTCAAAGACCTCTTTTAGGTTGGAAAGATGACCCCTAGGCTCCTTGGTTTTCACGACCATGTCATCGATGTAGACTTCTACTGTTTGGCCAATCAAGTGTCTGAACATCTTGGTTACCAACCTTTAGTAAGTTGTCCCCGCGTTTTTCAGCCCAAAAGGCATTACTCTGTAACAGTATAGGCCTTTTGGCGTGATAAACACTGTCTTTTCTTCATCTTGAGGGTACATGGCTATCTGGTGGTACCCCCTATAAGCATCTAGGAAGCTCATCCTTCTATGTCTAGATGTGGCGTCCACCAATTGGTCAATCTTGGGTAGAGGAAAGCTGTCTTTGGGACAGGCTTTGTTTAGGCTTGTAAAATCTACACAGACCCTCCATTTATCGGTCTTTTTCTTTACTACCATAGTGTTTAATAGCCATGTCGGATAATTGACTTCTTTGATGGCCCTAGCCTCCAGAAGTCTGTCTACTTCCTCCTCCACTGCTTCGACGTGCATCAACGTCGGTCTTTTGGCTCGTTGTATTACAGGCTTGGTGCTTAAGGCAATCTTGCCTGTTCCTCTCTTGTTCTGACCTGATCGACAAGGTCCCTCAGATGGCCTTGTCTCACTAAGTCCTCTAAGTGTGCTCTTAGGGCTCTGCAACCCTGAGTTCGGTGCCCCTCTTCATTGTGGTAGACATAACGCCTACCAACGTTCCTTCCCATGTATTCTCCTGGGCCTTTGCCGGTGCCCTGAAATAGGGCTGATTTCGAATTTGATCTAGGACTTTGTGGACAAGAATTCGGAATACAGTCGTCATTGCTTGCTTACCCCTCAATTCTGTCTCCGATTTGTTGAATCTTTTGTTACCCCAGTCTCGCTTCGGCGAGCCGTTCATTTTTTCTTGCTTTACCTCCTTATTCCCTGATGTATCATTCTCGGCTCTGGCATACTTCTCGATTCTTGCCATGAGCTCTTCCATGCTTTTTGGCAATGTCTTTGCCAAAGATTTCCAAAGTAGACAATCATCTTTCAGGCCATTCTTGAAAGAAACGACCGCTACTGCCTGGTTGCATTCGGGTATTCGGTTGAACACCTCATAGTACCTTTTTGCATAGGCCCTAAGGCTTTCATCCTTGCTGATCTTTAGAGCCATCAATGCGTCCACCCTCAATGGCTGTAATTTGTTTGTTACGAACCTGGCCACAAACATCTCGGCCAGGCTTTTCCAAGTCTACATGCTTTCCTTTGGGAGCTTGTGGAACCAATCTGATGCAATCTCCTCGAAGGATGAGGGAAACACTTTGCAGAGCAATGGCTCGTTCCCGCTATATAATGCCATTGAGTTCAAGTATAATCCAACATGGAAGTTAAGGTCTGACTTACCATTGTATATTTGAAACCTCGGCATACTGAATCTCTTCGACGCCTCGAACTTGTCTAATTCTACCGAGAATGGCGTCCTCGGCTTGTCGGGTGAGGTTACCTCGGCATTTTCGTTCTGTTGCCTCCTCTTGAGGTAGTTTCTCAAGTCCTCTCTGCTCCGTCCAGGAGCTCGGCTATCTGCTGACTTCAGTTTCTTCGACATACTACTCCCGGCCTCGTGGTGGGCCCTTTTCGATCTCTCCTCATGAGTTGTGTCAAAGCATAACGCCTGCTCTTGATCATGTCGATGTTTCTTGGGTTCTGCGTCCTTTATGTGATATGTCTTTTGGGACTCTTCTCTCCTCAGCTCCTTTCGTCCGACTTCCCTAGAAGGCCGGTGAGAGTGCCTTCCGCTCCTAGTGTGCTGAGGGGCTTCAGGAATTGTTTTTTGCCCTTGCTTCTGGGCATTGGTTGCTGCATTGGTGTGTCCTGCAGCAGGTATGGCGGCTGCATGACGTTGTTTTGCATCATGAAGTTAACGACCGATTGTAGGTCTGCCAGCTTGTCTGCCATCTCTTTTACCTCTTCATCCCTCCGTAGGCACCTGTCCCTCCATACCTGGAGGTTGTCTTCGTTGTAGTATCTGCTCTGATCCGTCTTCTTTGAAGTGTCGTCCTCCTGGCCGACGTCTTTCATTCTGTGATGAGTTTTTGTGTTGCAGTTGTCTCATTCGATAGCGAGGTCAATAGGTCTTTCGCTCCCAGCGGGAGTGCCGTCCCCAATCTTTTCTTTCTGTGCGTTACTGGCCATCTATTCGTCTTTCTTTCCCACAGACGGCGCCAAATTGTGTGTGTCAATTTCCGACCACACTGCCAACTTAGTACTCAACTGGAGAACACCGGCAGAATAGATGGCACTTATCTGACCTGCAACAGAAAGAAGAGTCTCCGGCGGTGGTTCTTCCACCCCGGGGCACTCCGACGATTAAGTCAGTATATCTCTCAAAGATAACCAATTATTTAACTCACAAGTTTGAGTATAAAAAGCATACATTAGACCCACGGGGGTGCCTCTCTTTTATAGTTTACTTAATCCTAGTCCTACTAGAAGCCTGACTTCTATGGACTCCAATTTAGTGCTTACTTTGGATTTCTCAAAAGATAAGGATAAACTCCCTAAGAATATTACCCTTATCCATCCTGAAGTCTTTCTTCATCCCAGGACTCTTATCCCTTATCCGCTTATCTCGGATTCCGGTATCTTCGGAGATAACCTCGGTAACTCCAAGATAACCTCGGCATAACTACCACGACATGTGGCACCTCGGCTGACACGTCGGCATCACCTTGCCACGTGTTGGTACTCAAAAAATATATCCCCACATGACTGAATAAGAAATCCATGTAAAGAAAGCTAAGCCGTAATGACCAAGTACATGTGTAATGATAAGATATGTTTGTGTTATGTACTTTTGTGTTTGTAGGTCAACATTCGAAGATTGATTGACCGTTTCTGGAAGTCCACTGTGAGTAACGTTAGTGTAAAGATATGTTCATATGAATTATGTTCCACATGTGATTTGATAAGTTATGATTTCTGAAATGATATTGTTTACGTAAATAAATGTCTTATGTTTGAAATCTATTATGGCATCCATAGATAGTCTAATTCATGGGGGATTGCATGTTAATGCGAGTCCATAACATATATGCGATTATAAGATCTCATTAGCCACTTGTCAAAGTGGTAATGTGTTTAATTAGTATCCGAAACCAATTACTCTAGTTGGATGACGATGTGATGTGTTCTATTGGATGTACCATTATTATGTTTGAATATGAGAATTGATTCTGTTATAATCTATTTTATGATATGTTCAGAATTCATTTACTAACATCTTTATATTAATGTTATTCACTGGGTTTTAACTCACTGTTTGTATATATATATAGGCGAGCTTCTGCAGGACCAAGCTTAAGGTCTTTTGTCTGACTTCTATTTTGTCAAGCCAACCATCATGTCTCGCATGGAGGTTCTTGAAAATCAATGTGATCAAGGTGTTTTGTAACCAAGTTAATCTCTTCATTTTTATTGTATACAGGGCTAGTCCCTTTTGTTGTATCTGCATTTGGTTGACGTAATGATGATGTTATGATATATGTACATAAATGTTTAAAGTTTTCTGTCTCATATAAGTCAGCATAGCTTATTGGACGATTGGATATTATATTTGCTTCTGCTAGTCCTTAATTTTGTTTAATCTGTTCAGAGGCCTTTGGTAATTCTAAGATTACTAGTTAGTTACGATGCTAAATCTATAGGGACGGATTTGGATGGTGACAATATATATATTTTAAAAAATTTATAGTCAATATGGATCTTATTTAATAGATCTTGATGAGAGGATTCTAAAAATACTAATTTTATTAAAAATCGATATCTAAATCAAAAGTTATATTATTTTAAAGTTTAATATTTTGGTAATAGTGGTATGTGTTATACGCTTTAAGAAAAATATTTTGTATTTGTTCTTAATCTATTAAAATTTTATTATGAGAAGATTTTAATTAAATCCTCCATTTAAAAATAAATAAATAAATAAAATCATGCAGGACATGCTTACAAATCGATTTTGTGGTGGCGCTACCCTTGCTGCCACATGACACACAATAAATTTTCCATGGAGCAGAAAAGTTTCTCAGTGTATGTCTTAAAAATAAGGTAAATTACAAACACACCTTTACTTTAAGAGCAATGTTATAGATCACAAAATTGTTATCACTAATCTCACTACTAGTGAGGTGATAATTGAAAAAAAAACAAAAAAAAAAACAAACAAGGCACAAAACACATGTGGCAGTGGGTGGGACCCACTGCCACATCATTAGAGCCACCACTAATTAGTGGTCTAAAACATTTTTGTTACTTTAATTATAAATTATTTTTTGTGATTTTAAAAATTACATTATATCCTCTAAAATTTTTAATTTCATAACAAATAAATCTTTTTATTAATAAATTATCAAGTTAATTAACAGTTTTTAATAATGTTAAAATTTTATTTCAATTAATAATTCAAATAATTTTATTATTGTATAGATGAACAGTTAAAAATTTCATTTTTTCAATTAATTTTGTTAAATAAAAAATTCTAACAGTGAGATATTTATAATTTTGCAAATCATAAAAAATAATTTGTATTTTAAACAAATTTCAAAAGATGTATTTATAATTTACCGTCAAAATAAAAAGTTGCCCAACGTACACACCTACTTTATTTGGAGCCTCACCAATAAGGAGTATGTGCGGTGCGGGTCAGTATAGTTTAAAAAGTAAAATATAAATTATATAAAGGGTGACAAATTGACAAAATGAACATTAGTAATTGTCATTTTGTATATAAAAAACCGACAGTTTGATTATCAAATAATGACAGTTTTGATTTAGGCCAAGTTTAGAAAGACTAAATAAGTGTATTTTTTGATTTTTTATGAAATATGGGTTGAATTTGTGTTGGGTTTAAAGTGATGTGTTAGAGAGATAATGTGACTTAAATAAGATGATATGACTTAAATAAAATAATGACTTTTTGACTTTTTAAATTTTTTTAAAAATACCAAACTTGACCTTAATGGTTCGAACAGATTGGCAGTTTATAAAAAAAATAAAAAACTTTCATGATTTTCTTGGGAAACCAAAGGAAATAAATACGGAAAAAGAATAACATCGTCCAACATCCTATAGCAGCCCAAATTACAATTCATTACTCCAATTCATGGCACAGACAACCCTTAACTTTTATGTATCCTTTCATTACCCGCCTTATAAACCAGTACAAACCTAAAAGGTCCGTAACTCTACTAATTTTTCAAGCCGAAACACTAAGGCGGTGTATTTTTAGAGGTAGAATGAAAGGGCCGAAACACTAAGGCGGTCTATTTTTAGAGATAGAATGTAAGGGATTGTTAATGAGAAAATTAATAATGAGAGAATTGTTAGTAAGAGAATTGATAGTGAGGGGATTAAATAAATTTGTGTTTGTTTTGATGATAGTTGTTAGTGTAGGAATTGTTAAATTATTTTTATATAAAATAATAAAGCAAATAAAAAAATATAAAAAATTAAACATTAATATTTTAAAAAAAATTTCCAATATAAAAAAAATAAAAAAATTCTAATCCCCTCACTATTTTCTAATATCATCTCCACCACCACCTCCTCCATCTCAATCCCCCTTTCAACCTCTATCTATATCACCTCCTCCATCCTAATCCCCTCCCCAACCCTACAAACAAACACAATATTAAATAACCTCACCTCCATCCTAATCCCCTCCCATCTATTTAACCACAAAACAAACGAAACCTAAGGGTGTGTTTATTTTGAAGGATTTGAGTGTGGGATTAGACTATTAGTCTTACCGGACTAATAGTCCATTGTTTGTTTGAAAAATTTTGCTCCGGACTATTAGTCCCACAAATATGGGACTATCCTATCCCATGGGGGTGGGATAGAAACCATATGATAACTCATCCCATGAGATTAGACAATGAAATTACATTTTTACTCTCTAGTATTTAATTATGTATTATATTTAGTAAAATTCAAAAAAATTTAAATGTATCAATTTGATAATAAAATAATTTTATTTAATTTTTATTTTTGTTTTACTTATTTAATTTTTTAAAATATTTTTTTATAGATATTTTATTGATTTTAATTTCATTATTTAAATTTTAATAGATGTTTTATTTTATTTCATTATTTAATTATTATTATTATTTAAAATAAATTTATTTAAAATTTTAATTAAAAAAATAACATATATTTTTATTTATATTTAATTTTTTAAAAATAAATTTATTTAATTGTGCAAAAAATAAAATAAAATAAATTTTATTTAATCTAGTTAAAAATAATTAAAGTATTAAAGCTATGTTTAATATTGCTATTATTTAGTAAATAATTGAAAATGATAAAATAGTCATTTGAGAATTTATCATTTTCCATAATATCCCAAACAAACATTGGATAACTAAAAATAGTCCAATCCAGACATCTAATCTCATGACTAAACAAACATGGGATACAAATTCAGTCTAACCAAATAGTCCCGAAACAATGTATTCCAGGACTAATAGTCCGATAGATTACAATATCTTCTTATCCAGTCCGTCCAAACAAACGCACCGTAAGGGTATGTTTAGTTTGGCTTTGTAGAGTGATTTTAGAATTTTTTTAAAAAAAATTTGTTTAGTTTGTAATTTTTCTAAAACAATTTTCAAAATCACTCTCTCTCTCTCTTACACATCAATCAATCACTTTTTCTTTCTCCTCTCTCATTCTCAATCACTTTTTCTCTCACACACATCTACTCAATTACAACAAAATATCAAATCATTACAAACTCTCAAACTCTAAAACTACTTTCAAAATATACAACCAAACAAATCAAAAAAATTTCTAAACTCTTTCCAAAATAATTTTTAAAAACTATTCTCTCAAAACCAAACCAAACATACCATAAATCACTAAAACACTATTCACTAACAATAATTAGTTGTAAAACTCCATTTTGACATTGTCTTACGTCAAGTTAGTTGTTTGAAATATTCTAAATAAGTATAATTTTTGACTTTTTATGAAATATGGATTGGGTTTGAAGTGATGTGGTAGAGAAATGATGTGACTTAAATAAGATGATAGTAACAGGACTAATAGGAGATATTTTTCTCACGCATCCTATATCAGTCTTGTAGATATATGTATATGTATATATTCTACACATAACACAAAGAGAGACATTGCAAATAAATCTATCGAGGTATTGTGGGATAAAGAGAGAGCTACATACCAGCAAAGAGCAGCAGTGGTGAGTGGAGATTAGTGGCGACGAGCAAACAATGGCGGCAAGTGGAGATTACAACCAACAACGGCAAGTGGAGAACTAGCGCAATGGTGCTGATCGGCAAGATAAGGAAAATGAGCAACATGGAAGATGAAGCAATCGATGAATGAAATGAGATGTTTTGGGGTGTAAATTAGTGTTGTTGGAGAATTGATTGTGTTGGAATATGTAACCTGGATATATATATCTATAATATTAATGGCGAGTTAGATCGGTTGCTATATATATATATATATATATAATATCAGTGGCGGGTCAGGTCGATTAAAGCAGGCTGACTTTTATAAACTACCATCCATGTTGACCCGTTCATCTTGGACCCTCCACTCGCCCAACTTGCCCGTCAGAAGCAAAAAAAATGCATAGTTTGACATGGTTCGGCGCGATTTTAACAGTTTTAGAGTATTATGCACAGCCCTACCAATCACCAAACAATGGCTTTGGTAGAGTTTTTTTAAATTAAAATTTAATGATGAGGAAGTAAAAATAAAAAATATTTATTTTTTAATTTTTAAATCATTAAATTTTTTTATTTAATAAATTTTAAATAAAAATAACATTAAACAATCTAATACATATTTTAAAATTAAAAATCAAAATAAATTATAATTATCGTCTAAAATTTGTAACAAATAATCCTAATGTCTCGTATAATTCCACTATGTCTAATATAAAATCATGAATATTCGAGTTGTCCAGGTCTCAAATCACTAAATAATGAGAAATTATTAGATAATTTTAGAATACACTTGTCGTAAAATCTTAATTGTGATATGATTCTGTATCAAAAAAAAATTAATTGTGATATGATTAATAAAATGGACTAGCGTATAATTTTGTGATGGGTGATTAGCAACATTACAAACACACTGGTGAATTTTGACCGTGACAGCCGAATTGAAAAAAAATTATCGTTCTGTAAATTGAACAATTCAATTCCCATTTCCTTTTTTTTATTTTTCACTAGGCCTATTTTCTTCCCTAAAATTTTCAATTCTCAAAAGTCGGAGGAGAGAATCAAAAACTCACTCATCATTCTCGATTCCATTTCCAGACCAAAGTCCTATTCTCCACAAAAACTGACCCCCAAAAAAAAAGGAAAAAAAGAAAGATTCATTTTCCTAATCCCAGGAATCTCAAATTCCGATCTCTTTTCGCTTTCATAGCCGATCTAAAACAAAAAAGAAAATACTCTCTTTTTGGGGTAAGATAGAGACAGAGAGAGTGTTCCCATCAGGGTTCTGTTTTTCTTCAACTTATCTTTGGAGTTTATTAGTTGGTAATGTGTTATAATCTCGATCCTGTTTCTATTTTTACTCTGCTTAATTTCCCGGAAACATAAGGAAAATTGATGAAAATAAAATTTTGAATTCTTTATTTGTATAGCCTTGGCCTTCCAAATGTAAATAGAAAGCATCTGAGTACCAAAACCAAAGTCAAACAGTAGTATTAGGTCTAGTTAATTTATAAAGCTCTAATTTTTCGGTTAGTTAAGATTTTTCTTAGCTGCCAAACAGAGGCTCTTTGATTAGGTCTACTTGGTGATCTTGTCGGTTTTGGTTGAACAGTAGTAGTAGTAGTAGTAGTAGTAGTAGTAGTAGTAGTGGTAGGTTCATTTAATTCACAAAGATACAATTTTTGGTTAGTTAAAACGTTTTCTTTGCTACCAACCAGAGGCTCTTTGATTAGTTCTACTTTGGTGTTCTTTCTGGTTTTGGTCATATTTGATTAATTGAGTTCCACATTTTTCGCAGATTCATGTTTTTGTTAGTGCCTAAATTATTTAATTTTGGTCACTTATTGTAATGCAATCTACTAAGAGAAAGAAAAGGAAGAGCTTGAAGTCAAACACTAGTGTTAGTTTCATGAATTCCTAAAGCTCCAATTTTTGGTTAATTACACGTTTTCTTAGCTACCAAACAGAGCCTCTTTGATTATTTCTACTTTGGTGCTGCTGTTGATTTCGGTCCCATTTTATTAATTCAGTTCCTTGTTTTGACAGATTCATGTTTTGTTAGCAACTTGGCACGCACAGGTTTGTGCCTAAATTATTCAATTTTGGTTACTTATTTGTAATGCAATCTGCTAAGACAAAGAAAAGGAAGAACTTGAAGCATTCAAGATCATTTGATTGCGAGATGCCAGTAACTGACACCACAATTTTGAATTCTCTTGACGATTGCATTATTTTTCCTGTTGAAGAGATAGTGCAATATCCGTTGCCTGGTTATGGTGCACCAACCTCCATCAGTTTCAGTCCTGATGATAGTTTGATAACCTATTTGTTTAGTTCTGATAACAGTTTGAACAGGAAGGTGTTCATATTTGATCCCGAAACATGTAAGCAAGAATTGGTTTTTGGTCCTCCAGATGGTGGGCTTGATGAGAGTAATATATCGGCCGAAGAGAAGTTGAGGAGGGAGAGGTCAAGGGAACGTGGGTTGGGTGTGACGAGGTATGAATGGGTGAAGACGAGCTTGAAGAAGAAGACAATCATGGTGCCTTCACCTGCTGGGGTTTGTTTCTTTATCTTTGATGTTAATTTGTTACTTTTAGTGTGTTTGGCAGCATGGAATCTAAGCCTTGGAATTGGATTTAGAAGTCATGTTAGTTCAAGATTTTAAATTCTAAGTCCAGGGATTGGATTCCATGTTGCTGAAGACAGTTTTAGCATCGTTATTATACTGAAATATCATTTTTCCATCTTTGAATTTTTGGATTTTCTTTTGAGCTTTTTTTCTTGAAACTGCTTTGCATCATTAAGGAGTACATGGGTATATTATTCAACGGAATTGGGTTCACCTTGATGATAGTTGCACAGCTCTATGATATACGAATGTATTTATTAATGGGAATTACCATGGCATCTCTAGGAAAAGTCTTTTAAGTGACATTTGATTCACTTGATTTTGTAATCCCATTTTAATATTATTTTTCCCTTTGATGTGTGTTGTTCATCATTCATTCACATCAGTTTGTCATTACTGAATCATATTTATGGGTTTAAGTCGGCCAACAACAAAATTGTTGTCATCACTAATAACATTTGGGTTCTCAATTTGTATCTTATTGTTGTCTACTGAGCTCAATAACATGTTTGCACTGTGGTTGTTATGAAGACAATGAGGTTTCTTTTTGTGTTGATGGATTTGAAATAAGTGGATTTGGGTTTGGCTCAGATTCACTATTATCTAGGAGGATGGCTAGAGAAGTTATAACTCCATTACCTTGTCTTTTCAAATCCAGCAAAAACAGCTCAGTTGTAGTCCCTAATGATGAAATCCAAATATATTAAATTTAAATTTATTAATCTAGAGACAACCTTAGGTAGATTGTTTAGCCCTTTTGAGCATGGAAATTTGCTTAGCATCAAAACTTATTTTCTTGTTTCTTTTGTTTTGTTCGAACAATTCTATGGGAAAGGTAGTAGGTTAGCAGGCTTACTCCTCAGTTGATTCCTGTGACATAGACCTGCACCATAGTGCTTGAGCGGATGAGCACTTGCCACGGTACCATGCCACAACCTTGCAAACATTTCTATCCTTCATAAGTAAAATAGTTCTATGGTCAATGGAAGTAGTTCTTGTTGCTTACTAAATTATATGTTCTTATTATTATCCTGGACTTCCCTCTATATCTATCAAATTTTTCTGGGATTTGGAGAAATTATCTGTTTTAGTTTGTCCGCTATTTTGAGTTTATTCTTTTATGAACCTATTTTTGTATCTGTGAACAGGTTTATTTTCAAGATCTTTCTTTACAACCGGAGCTTAAGCTGCCAAGTACATCAGCCTCTCCAATTATTGATCCACACCTTTCACCAGATGGTACTATGCTTGCTTTTGTGAGGGATTATGAGTTGCATGTGTTAAACCTCTTGAACAATGAGTCAAAGCAATTAATATTTGGCGCTGACGGAAATGGTTTGGTGAGCTTTAGTTTTCTCAGTTTCTTTGCTTGATTGGGTTCTTTTCCCTATGATAACAATATGTTCATGTATGGGTCTCTGATTGTCTTGCTTTTCAATTCCCTTTTTTTCCTTTCTTTTTGTGCCTTTGAGCTCTTTCACTGATCATATTGGCCACTTATCCTGTTTTTTTAATATATAGGTTCTATTTTCAGCCATTATGCATCTTTATGATATTTCCAAGTTTCTGTTACACGAGCAACAACAAAAAAGAAGTAAATGAACTTTTTCTTTTTCTTTTTTTTTAATGAGAAGACTTAAAATGTCATTTTGACACTTCCTCACTCTAACATAAAAGACCTGCTAAACAAATCCAAAGAGTTGCCAACTACCCGATTTTAGGAAACAAAGTTGATTAGATTCCGTTTTTGTTCTCACTCGAAGAAAAAATAAATCCTGGCTTGGTGGAGATTCCATTAATCGCAGGAGTTGGAACAGAGTGATTAATGGTGATTAAGAGTTTGGACGAAAACACCAACTTGGATTTTGAACCAACCTGTGTCTATGAGCACCTTTTGATTTGCATGTGGAAATAAAACTTCATGTGTGCATAAAGAAACTCCATATTGAGCAAGATGGTCATCTGGAATATTTTTTTTTTTTATATATATATTTATATAAAAATCATATGTTGACTTGAGGTCTGAGTATTTCATTTGAGTCAGTTTCTTGTTGAATGATATGTTTTAGCTACTGTATGACATGACCCTGGTATGCTAAAGTTACATCACTAATTAAAGCAAGAGTGTGCTTTTAATTTTGTGGAAGTTGTTAATATATTTGTAACTCATGATGATTCATTTGATGGCATGGTCATATAATTGTAGTGTTTGTTGAGTTTGATATATAGTTATAATTCTGAACTTCTGATAAGCACTCTGTTTGGTTGTGTTTTCATTTTTTTGTGTTTTTTTGTTTTCCTGGAAAATACAAAAAAATAAAAAATAAAAAAAACATTTGGCAAATTGTTTCCGAAAATTGTTTTTGGGAATTTTTTTTTTTTTAAAACGACACTTTTTTTTTTTCCTCCAAAAACACGAAAATGAAAATAGAAAATGAAACAATTTTGTTTATTCATTTATTTGTTGTATTTTCCATGGGAAAAAATGTGGTTAGAGCCCTTATGTGTCTTGAACTTATATTGAATGTAGTTAATATAAGTTTTGTAACATTTTCTGATTTTTTTTGATAATCATCAATTAAAATGAGCTATTTTCTCGATTTTTGTTTTAGCTATTGCAGCCGCTAAACAAAAAACGAAAATACAGCTAAACAAACATAGATTTTTTTTCTTCCTAAATATGACATTACTTTCTTCTTTTATATTTCAGACTCATGGTCTTGCTGAATACATAGCTCAGGTGAGATTATGACTCTTCCTTGTAAGTTTACTACTAATTTTGTTTATCTTATTACATGGTACTTATCTTCCCGAGAAGAAGAATCAAAACAAAATTCTTCCTATGAAAACAAAAAAAAAAAGCATTATAAAATTACTAAGAAAATAATTCCTTAATCAATAGATTGCATGTAAAATTCGTACTGGTTTTCATGGACTGTAGGAAGAGATGGATAGGAAAAATGGCTACTGGTGGTCTTTAGATAGCAAATTGATAGCGTTCACGGAAGTTGATTCATCTGAGATACCGCTTTTCAGAATCATGCACCAGGGTAAAAATACAGTCGGTCCAGAGGCACAGGAAGACCATGCGTACCCGTTTGTCGGGGCTTCAAATGTCAAAGTCCGTCTCGGGGTAGTTTCTGCCACTGGAGGTCCGGTAACTTGGATGGATCTTCACTGTGGAGAGAAGGACGGAGCAAATAATGATGAAGAATATTTGGCAAGAGTCAATTGGATGCACGGAAATATTCTAACCGCTCAGGTTTTGAACAGGTCACATTCTAAACTAAAGATTCTCAGGTTTGATATTAAAACTGGCCAAAGAAAAGTCATAATGGTTGAAGAACAAGACACGTGGATTAATCTGCATGACTGCTTCAGTCCTATAGACAAAGGACTTGCTGAATTTTCTGGGGGATTTATTTGGGCTAGTGAAAGAACTGGATTCAGACATCTTTATCTGCACTACATGAATGGGGCTTGTTTGGGATCAATAACAGATGGTGATTGGATGGTTGAGCAAATTGCTGGCATAGACGAGGCTGCGGGACTTGTATATTTCACTGGAACTCTAGACAGCCCTTTGGAATCTCACCTTTATTGTGCTAAACTGATCCCAGATGGAAACGATTCCCTGCAGGCCCCACAGAGACTGACTCACGGGAAAGGAAGACACATGGTTGTTCTTGATCATCAGATGCAGAGATTCGTTGATATTCATGATTCGCTCGATTCTCCACCTAGAATTTCACTTTGCTCTTTGCAAGGTGGAAGTTTAATCATGCCTCTTCATGAGCAACCATTCACAATTCCAAGATTTAGAAGGCTTCAACTTGAACCTCCGGAGATAATTCAAATACAAGCGAATGATGCAACTGTTTTATACGGGGCATTATACAAACCTGACATAGCGAAGTTTGGACCTCCACCATACAAAACCTTGATCAGTGTTTATGGTGGTCCAAGTGTACAACTTGTTTCTGATTCTTGGATGAACACAGTTGACATGAGAGCTCAATATTTCAGGAGCAAAGGCATCTTAGTATGGAAGGTGAGTATCTACTGAACCAGTTATCTTAAGATGTTGCCATCCTTAAATCTTCTACGTAATAGTTTAATTTTCTTCCATATGCAATGCACCTTAATTGGGGCTGTAAAATGAACCAAGCTTCTCGAGGACAACTCGTGTACAGCTAGCTAAAGCTTGTTCGAGATGAGTTTGTTATGTAAACAAGTCAAACACATTTTAAAACTTGTTGAGTTTTCAAACCAAGTTTGAACAACCTACTATTCGACTAAACTTACATGTACTATAAAAAACTTGTTACTAAAGCTTGACTCATTAAAAATATTTGAGATCGATTTGTTATGTAAACAAGTCAAGGCTGAACAAATTTTGAAGCTTGTTAAATTTTTAAACCAAGTTTGAACAACTTACTACTCAGCTCGATAAGTTAATATCCATTATAAAAAAAAAAAAACCAAACTACTTGAGCTGAACTTGTCTTCATCTTGTTAAAAGCTTGTTCTAGATTGACTTGTTATGTAAACAAATCAAGTTTAAACACATTTTAAAACTTGTTAAGTTTTCAAAACTAACTTACTACTCGGCTTGTCCACAACCCTAACCTAATTATGCATGACTGCAAGTTTGGGACCTCTATTTGTTTTTTGTTTTTTTTTCCAATGCCCTTGTACTGCTGGCACTGTAGACTGTATTTCCTATATTGCAATACTTAATTCTGACATTATACTCAAAAAGGGGGGGGGGGGGGGGGGGGTGGGGGTGTGGGGTTGTGGAAGTTCATCAACCTAACTGCTACGAGTTTTACAGCTAGATAACAGAGGAAGTGCTCGCCGTGGCCTTGAGTTTGAAGGCTCCCTCAAGCACAATGTTGGCCGTATTGATGCCGAGGATCAGTTGACTGGAGCCGAATGGCTCATCAAACAAGGGCTGGCAAATGTTGACCATATTGGTTTGTATGGATGGAGCTATGGTGGATATCTCTCAGCCATGACATTAGCCCGGTTTCCTGACATCTTCAGGTGTGCTGTTTCTGGTGCCCCTGTTACATCGTGGGATGGGTATGACACTTTTTACACCGAGAAATATATGGGTTTGCCATCTGAGAACCGAGAAGGTTACGAGTTCAGCTCTGTGATGCGCCATGTGGACAACATCGAAGGGAAGTTGTTACTTGTCCATGGCATGATTGATGAAAATGTGCATTTTAGGCACACTTCAAGGCTTGTGAATGCCCTTGTGGAGGCTGGAAAGCCTTATGAATTGCTAATTTTCCCGGATGAGCGTCACATGCCTCGACGGCTCCGGGACCGAATGTATATGGAAGAGAGAATTTGGGACTTCATAGAGAGAAATTTGTGATTCTGTGAATGATCTTTGTTGCTGCTGTTTGTTCATATTTTCTTTGTCGTTGAGCCTGAATTTTATTAGGGTAGGGTGATTGTACAGGTAGGTTTTCCTTGGTAGTTTGATTGGCGGTTTTGATGTGCCCCTTTGAAACCTCCCTTGAGTTGTGTTGTAGGTGCAAATGCAATGTAATACTTTGTATCAAGATGCACATTTATTTTGAGTAGCTTATTTTTTATGTAATTTTAATGTGTATATCTGTTTATTTAGTTGAGCGTCTGCAAATGTTTATTCAATTGAGAACAAAAAAATTTACGAATTTTAAAATATGGGTTAAAAAATTACATGATTTTATTATATTTGTTTTAAAAAAATACAAAGTAAATATAATTTTAAAAATAGATATTTATTTTTTAAAAATAAATATAACAAAACTATATGATTATAAATAACAGATTCTCTCCTTTTTAGAGAGAGCTTGTCTGCTAAAGGCCATGCAGCTTTGAAGCATAGAGATTCACAGTAAAAGCACATATACAACATTCAAGTGGCTCTATATATCCATTGATATACTCAAAACTTGTACCTAACGGAGTACAATGTATCCTTCTAACATAAGTTAATCCCTAGTCTCAAGTTAATTAATACTAGTATTTAACTTACACTGACCCAATACAATTGATTTGCTTGTAACCGAAGAATTAGTATTCCAGGAAATATCTCTGGAAATCTCCATTGTTATGTCAACTTCTTGCAACTTGCAAGTGAGATCTTCAAGGGGTTTACATGAAATGAACCCTTCAATGGAATCCAAGGGTTTTGTTTCCGAAAAGAGAGAGTGAAATCAATCAGTGGATTAAGGAACTGGCGGGCTACTAATAGAAACTGGAGAGGGTGTTGTGCCTTTATAAACATATAGCACCGTGTTGTGAGTATATAGAGACGTTTTCTAAATCAATTTTAATAATTTGAATAATTCATATTGTAGGATTTGTCGAGTAGATCATTCATTAAAAAAATAAAGTAAATTACGCATCTATAACCCATAACAAGACAACATTTATGTTTAAAAATAAATAAATGCTTAACATAATTTTGATAATTTTTTTTTTAAAAACAATTATGGTCTAATCATGAGGCTATACATATCCGATTAATCTCATCTTTTATATGAATTATATACTCAACAAATTTTATAATATAACGGTTCGAATTATTAAAATAAAACTGAAACGAACCTTAATCAAGACATCAGAATGAGGTACTGTGACAGCACCCTCCTCCTTTTATATTTTTCTTATATATAATAGTAACCATATAAAGCTGCCATCTTCGTTTTAAATTCTAAAATTTTATTGTTGCTTCGTGAGAAATATAAAGCAAGTTTAATTGCACTTTTATTCTGTTAAACTATTGCCAATTTCTTTTTTTATATTGGTAAATTATAAACTTTCCCTAAATTTCTTAATTCAATTCATATAGTTCAATTGAAGATCATTTATTTAAATCAATAATGGTTGAAATTTGTGAACAAAAAGGTAATTTTACAATTTATGGGTCCCACAAGTTTAAACATAAAAGTTCAATTTGAAAGAGAAGTCTAATTTTAATAAAATATTAAAAATTCTCATTATATCCACTTAAATTTAGAGCAATTTTGAGTAGGAATTTAAAAAAGAAAAAAAAAAGTGAATGAAATAAAAAAAAATTTTGATTTTTTTCATTTTTTTAACTTTTCTTTCCATAAATACTATAGCGACCCTGGTCTTTTCCCATTCGATGTTTGTATCCGGACTTAGGTTCCGTAGATTCTATCCTTGTGTATTGGTTGTTGTCGTCTTATATTTTCTTATTTGGAGTTATAGAATGTGTTGGGTGGGTTTGGAACAGGTTGGTTGAGCTTAGGAACCAAAACTAGTTGCCCAGATTTTTATTTGTCCGCCGGCGAGTTTGACGCCGGCGAGGATTTGTTGTTGCTTGTCCGCCGAAGGGTTTTGACGCCGAGCGGAAAAACACCCATCCGAGATCTCTTGTGCGAGGTTGGGCGCCGGCGGAGTTGGGCGCTCGGCGGAGTTCGCGTGTGCCGCCGAGCGAGAGTTGACGCCGAGCGGGAGCCCAGATGCGAAGTATCGAGAGTGTGCATCCGCCGCCGAAGCGGGTTTAACGCCGAGGGCAGCTGGGTATAAAATCGTGTTTTTGGCGTTTTAAAGCAGTTTTTCATCCTCTTTTCGGATTCCAAACCCTAGGTTACGAGTTCTCTCTCTCCCAACTCATCTTCTCTCCTAGGATTGATCTATCTAGAGTGAATTTCTACCCTAGTTCCTTCACAAATAAGATAGAGGAGAGTGAGGGCTTTCATTTAATCTGAGCAATTGTTGGTTTGGAGCACTTTGAAGTTTGGGCATCATCTTCATCTTCTTCTTTTTGAGTTATTTCTTCGAGGTAGAGATTTCCTACTCCATTTATACGCTTTAATCCTAAGTGTTGGTATTTTGGTATGTGGGGGGGTAGTTTGGTAGTTTTGGAAGAAACCTTAGGGTTCTAGTTTAGATTAATTTTGTATAATTAATTTAAAGGAATAATGTGGAATTTGGTTTAATTCATGGAATTGGGGATGTTAAATTGACATTCATTGATGTATTTATTTCTTGTTTAGAAATAACTGTTTTGGGCTATCGGTGGAGGATAGCCATTGATTGTTGTAGACCCTGCATGCGGCTTAGGTATAACTGGAATTAAGTCATATATGTTGACTGTTGAATTAATACAGAACATTACTTGTATTGATTATGTGTTGTGTATGGCAATTGTGTGTTTCATTGCATATGCATGTAATTTGGAGGAGATAGGGGATGAACTCCACGGTTTAGGGGAAGATAGGGGATGGACCTCTAAACCGGATTTGTTGGGAGGAGATAGGGGATGGACTCCAGTAGCATTACTCATATGTATGCTTATTGATAATAGCAATATTGCTATTCATTGTTGATACGATACATCATTATAATGAGTATCAGTTGGAAGTATGGAAGTGTTGTGGTTTGAGCTTTGGTCTCATTTATTTTGTGACATTTGGATCACTAGTATAGTTGGCCAGGTTCTGAGCCATTATGATTTAATTGGAAGGTGGAATAAATATTGGAAAGTGAAAGGTGTTATAGACAATATGTCATAGACAATGTAGGCATTCGTGTCATGAAGATTGGAAATTGATTATCTTGTGTTAACCATGTATCGAATACTAATGCTTTAGTTAATTCTTATGCTTGGTTTAGTATTTTCTACTGGGCTGTGGCTCACCCTATATGGGAACTTCATTTTTCAGGTTCAGGTGGTTCACTCCCTCCAAGGACTTAGCTTGTGAGGAATTGAATTTGAAGACTTGTTTTATTTTTATTTGTTTTATTTGAACAATGTAATCTTTCAAGCCTAGGGCTTTATCTGTTTTTGAGTTAGAACTCAGTGAATTGTGTCCAAGTGTTGGCTTGGCAAGATGTAAGCCTGTAGGGCATTTTCTGATGTTTTATTTCATAATACTCTGATGAATGGACTTATATTATTGTTTTAATATAATGATGCATGTTATTATTATTTATTATGGGTTTATTTTTGAGGGCGTTACAAATACAATCTCAATGTTTGATTCAAACACAACCCTTCTTCCCTGTTTACTTTAAATAACTAAATAAATAAAATAAAAATAAAAATACAGAGAGGAGAGAGAATGGTGAAAACCCACCATGTACCATGATTTGGTTATTTAATTTTTAATTTTTAAATTTTAATTTTTAATTCATATATTTTTTTGTTTTTAGTAAATTTTTTTTTAATATTTTGATCCTTTTTTATTTTTTATTTTTTAGATGCATATCTAAATGTACTCAAAAAATAAAATATCTATGAAGAAATCTTTAAAAAATTCAATAAAGAGTATATTTTTGGATTTTTTTGTATTTATTGAATTTTTTTTTTTTTTGTAGATTTCTTCATAAATATTATACTTTTTTGAGTACATTTAAATTAGATACATTTAAAAAAATAAAAATAAAAATTGACCAAAATAATAAATATATATATATATACGAATTGAAACTTAAAATCAGATTTTAAAAATTGGATAACCAAACTGACAAATCTAATTATTGAGAGGTTTTAAGTAGCAAAATGTAATACAAATTAAAAAATTGTACACATATTAAAAAAATTTAAAATTTAAAATTTAAAATTTTAAAACATGACTCACTGCAATAATATGACTAGTAAAATGTCAATTAATAAAAGTATTTATAAAATTAAATAATTTATATAACATTCCTCTTTTATGCAGTGACATTTTAATTTTCTTTCCCACATGGGGCTCAACTGTTAAATTTGGTACTGGGTGTCCTTGGCAACAATGATGCTTGCTTGTAACAATGCTAAATGAATCAAAATGGAACAAGCTAGAGCATCTCCAATGTTTATTCTCTTTTTTCATTAAATTTGAAAAAAAACTTGAACTAATATCGACCGTTCCAATGAAATTTTATCAAATCATTAGTCGATTGAGAGGACATCTGACCGGTCCACCGGCCAATATAAATTTTTATTGTAAATTACAAGGAAGGTGGACGCCTGGGAGGACAACCAGCTGAACATCCAGCTAGTCGTCCAATGTTGTTGCTACTCTCCGTCTGCAACAACTATGTGCAATATTTTGATGAAAGGTTCTAGTCATCCCTAATTTGATGAAAAGTTAAAAATATTTTAAATTTGATATTAATTTAACACCAAAACTGAAGTCTATTTACCAAATTTAAATTTGATAAAAGAAAAGATACGGAGTTAACACACAAGTTGATGATTCCAACACACCATTGATACAAATTTGTAAAAAGTTACTTTTACACCCAAACAAACATGTCCACAAGTTTATCTTTTATTTTTAAAGAAAATTGCAAACATCTTTCAAAATAATAACAGATTCATAAAAAAAATTATAGTTATAATTATATCAGTTTGTAAATTTTATCATTGATCTGATTATTATTTTATTTTTTTAAAAAAAAACAACTTAGATTGAATTATTTTTTTCCCTTCTTTTAATCCTCACTTCATTGTGAAAATGTTATTAAAAATTGTGAAACACCCAACATTGCATGTGTTTAGGTTATATTTGGGGATAAGAATCCTCATATTTTTTGTGCAATTATATTATTTACATGTCTTTTTATATTTGGGGATAAGAATCCTTATATTATTTACATCGCGATTGTCATTTTTGTCAACTGACATCCGCCTAGATTATTGGCATCCTTTCGGATGACCGACTAGATGACCTAAAGACGATTGATATGCACAAATTCAAACAATTTGAGTGATTTCAAATTCAATAGATATAACATTACTGCATCAAAACATATCAACAAAATTTATTCATTAAAAATTTGAGTTTAAAATTGAAGACATAACATTAATATATATATTTTGAATATTTTTAAAATTATAATTTAAAACAATGTAAATTTACTTCAACTTCAAATAAAAATATTGAATCACCACACTAAAATTATTGCAAAAAGATCAATGACAGAAGATTTTAATCCTATGTTTGAATACTAATGAGTTCACTTGTTTGCTTCGCTTTACCCTTATCAACACGTTACACCGTCTTTGAAGCACCTAGGCTAGTCTGTGAAATTTAACTTTCTTTAATATTTATTTGAATTTTAATAAAAGCTCATTAGACCGTAATTTGTACAACACTTCATAAAATGGGTTTAAATTCATGTTAAGTCACACCTCCAATAGAATCCCATTATAAAAAATATGTATTAAAAAAAATATAATAAATTTTAAAATTTTGATATGCTTATATTGAACATCTTTAATATTTTAATTTATATATCACTTAATTCCATTTTTATTAATAATTTATTAGTTATATGAATAGAAAACAATTTTGCCATCCCTTACACTGAAATGTATATATATTTTTTATTAATCTTTATGTCTTTTATACCATTTGTATTAATTTCAATTCTTTTGATGTAATTATGTGAGTGTTTGAGATGCAAATTTTTAGTTAAAATAGTCATCAAAGACAAAAAAAAAAAAAATACAAAAATAGTCAATAAGATAAAATATTACATATTCAAACCATAATAATTTTATTTTTTCTCTCACAACCATCAAATCAATTATAAAAAAATAACTAAAAATCATTTAAAACATAACTTTTTTAACCAAATTAAAATAGTCAAAAAAATCAACTAAAATAACCATATTCCCAAACGATCCCTATGCCAATTACCGCAATATCACTCGGGGACAATTTGGAAAATTAGTTAAAAGCTAGCTTTTAGCTTTTAATCCATTTTGGGTTATATCACCTAGGGGTGAGCAACGGAATACCGATCCGTCAAAATCGACCGAACCGAACCGATCCGCCGCATTTTGGACGGATGCGTGATGACGAGCGGACGGTTGTAGATTGATTTTCTCCAATCCACCAATCTGGCGGACGGATGGCGGATTTGAGATTCCTTTGGCCGCAATCGAACCGCCAAACCGCGAGCACCCCTAGTAATTTATAAGATTTTGTGTTTTCAGTTTGTTTAAATATTTTGTTTGTATATTTTCAATTAAAAAAGAGTTTAAATATTCTGTTAAAAAAACGTTTTCAACTTAAATATCTTTTTTGAATTGAAAAAAATAAACATATTATTTATCTATATTTTTTGGTTTTTAAATCTATCTCTAAAAATAATAAATAGAAAATATGATATATGCTGGTTGGTTTTTATTTTCAAAAACAGATATAGATGTAACAATACAGAAACATACAATCTCTACTACTGATCTGTTCATGGTTTTGGTGGTTTGAATTATTTTTATATTTTAAGAATTACGGATTGTAATACTTTATGTGGATGATGCGTGCTGTGATTGTAGTATGTGGATGAGATATGCAATGATTGTGATATTCTAAAGTTTCAAACTTTCTTACTTTGGATGAGGCATGCAGTGATTATAATATTTTTTTAAGTCATTGACTGCAATATATATTTTTTTTTTTGAGGAAGTGCACAAGTTGAATTATGTTGAAAATTTATAAAATTTTAAATCGCCAAACCAATTCCAATCCATCCGACAAACCGCCAATCCGCTCAATTCACGTTTGCCGGATTGACGGATGGATGCAAATTGATTTTCTCAAATTCGCCAATCTGGCGGACGGATGGCAGATTGGAGGTTCCGTGACCGCAATCGACCCATGCTCACCCCTAATATCACCTTTTACATTTTTTACACACAAAAGAATAAAAAAAGTCAAAAAAGTCAAAAAATTAACTTTTAACCAACTTTTCAAATCACTTCTCAACACATGGTAATATACTATTTACTTTTATTAATTATTTCTTTTTTAAAAAAAAACTAACCAATCATAAATGTCTATGGCTCCGTTTGGTGTAATTGTTAAAACAAATTATATAGATTATAACTTAACAGACTATAGATTATGACTTTAATCAGAAATTGTTAATCTGTTTGGTGTAACTTTGGATTATAGATTTAAGTTGCTGAGTATTGTTTGTTAAATAAGTTGTGAAACAACTTTTTCAATTAACTTTTATTTTTTATTTTTTATTATTCACTACTTGTCTACATTTTTCATAAATAATAATAATAATAATAATAATAATCTATAATCCATTAGGGTTTTTTTTTCTATTTTTTTAAAAAAAAAAAAAAAACTAAAAGTATAATCATAAATTAACATGTTCACAAATAATCAGAAGTAAGGGGTGAACAACTTCTCAGAATTAGCTTTTTTGAGTTAAAATAAGTTATTATAATCTTTGTTCTCAGACCCGGACCGGACCGGCTGGTTGGACAGGTTGAACCAGGCCTTGCTCCAGTCCGGTCAATCCCCTAAACCTAGATTGGGGCGAAAACCGGGAAAAATCGATGACTCAGTGGTCGAACCGGTCCTCTTTTTTTTTTTTTTTTGGGTTTTACTTTTCTTTCTTTCCTTTCTTTCTTATATATTTATATATTATATATATATATATATATATATATATATATATTTCAAAATTTTGACTAAAAATTCTTATTTCAAGAGTCTCCTCTCATAAGGAAGAGTCTTATTGAAACTTGAAAGTTTGAGGAGATTATGAAAGTCTATTCCTATTTATAGGAAAAAAAATTTCAAAGAGAACCTACAAAATTCTATGTGGGATTCAATCAAATTATTTGAAACATATTAATTGGAGGGAGAGTTAAAAATTTCATTTCCCTCCAAAATTAAATCTAGCAATCAATCAATTTATTTGGAGGAAATGTTTAAAAAATTTAATTTCTTTGAAATAAGTGACTTTTTTTTTTATCAATTATGACTTTATAAAATATTATTAATAAATACTATACAACAAATTTTATTTTTATTTGATTATTTATTTATAATTTATAATTATATTTTTTAATTATATAATATTAATTATGACATCACGGTTCGACCGCTTTGACTCGATGGTTGAATCGGTGACCCGTCCACCCGATCCCTTTTCCGGTTCGCTCACCGGTCCGGTTTTGAAAACATTGATTAGAATCAGAAACTGTTTAAAATAAGTTTAATTAAATAGTCTAAAATAATTTTTTCAAAACTAAAAGTTATAAATTGGTTTAAAAAAGCCTAAACAAACATCCTTATGTAAAGTGGTGATATAAAAAAAATAAAACATTGATAAATAAATTGATAACATATAATTTTTTTAAAAAAAAAAATAAATGAAAAGAGAAAAAAAGGGTTTGAATTAAGGCTTTTAAAGAACTACTCACATTCAGAAGCATATGATGCAAGTCAATTGACGTGGCAAAATATAATTGGGTAGGGTGATGCAAAGATGTAAATGTAATTAATGAAGAAGTGAGAAAAAGTCTTGGTGGGTTCGATAGATTAGAGTAATTAAGCAGCTAAGAACTTCTTTTTCCCGATTAACAAGTCAATAATCCTCCGTTAGAGAGTAACCGACCGTTACATACGTTTTACTCGTCGTACACGACAATCCCAGCGTGTAAAATTTGTCTTTACACAATTACCACAATACCCCCGTCTTTGGAAAAAAAACTTTCCCTTAAAAACTAAAATTTAAGCTATGTTTGGGAAGTGACTAAAATAGTTAAAAAGTCAACTAAAACACATCACATCACCTCTCTACTTTTTTACATATCTTTTCGTAAAAAATTAAAAAATTACTAAAATAGTCTGTTCCAAACCAAGCCTTAATTTGGTAATAAAAAATTAATAATAATAAATTATCATTATTTTTATATCATTTTATCCTTTTCAAGGGTAAAATTATTTTTTAGAATTTATTTTAATCAAACTAATTCCTATTTTTTTTATAAATATTTTCAAAAATCAAACCAATCAGGACCACTATTTATAATTGTGAAAAATGTAAATATAATGATTCTTTTATCAAAGAACACTTTATAATTCAAATCTTAAAAAGAAAAAAAAAAAAATACATACACTATAAGTGTTCCTCCAAACAAAATCAAAGCAGGCTTTTGTTCTTCTAATTTTTCAAACTGTAATGGTAATTATAATTTACTGACTGCCATTTTGGGAAGAGAATGAAAACGCCACGTTTTTGTCCATGGAAGGAAAACGCCCAGCTGGTGAAAACGCCAAGACTTCCATTTGGGAAGTCACAAAAAAGCTGTCCTGTAAAATTACTTAAATACCCTCCATGTTAATAAATAATCTGAAATTTCAAAGTTTGGCAAGGGTATATTGGTCATTTTATTTTGATTTGATGCCATAAATAAATATTAAACCAAAAAGCAAAAAAGTCAACTTTTTACCAACTTCCCAAATCACTTCCAAAAAAGCCAAAAAACTTGGTAAAAAGTCAAAAATCAACTTTTTACCAACTTCTCAAAACAACCCTGAGTCGTCAACAATGAAAAATTATTATGTGTATAAATATAATAGAGTTTAGTATCTTAACTAATGATAGTGGAAAAATGGATAGGATTGAGTGTTGTTGAGCTCTATGAGAGTCATTATGAGTTTTATTTTAATAATTTGAATAGTTATTTTGTCAAGTCTTATGTTTAGATCATTCAAAAAAAAAAAAAAATTGATTTAATAATTACAACTCTATGATTTTATTATATTTAGTCTTTTTAAAAAAAAAAATAATTTGTAGGTAGTCTATTTTTTTAAAAGATAAATATAATAAAATAACATAACTTTGACTATCATATCAATATGATTTTTTCATGAATGATCTGCATATAAAGTCTAATAAAATAAATTGTTTAGATAATCAAAAACAAGATACATGGTGGACTCCATAGGGACCAACAACACCAACATGTGGAGCAAAATCTCTCCCTTCAAAAGAGACGCTATCGTGATGATATCCTCTCTAGTATAACATGATTATTTACAAATAAGAGTAGAAAATTGCCAACAAAAATAGAATTCCAAATATTTTCACATCTCAAAATATTTTTATAACAAAAAAGTTAGGGTCTTAGAATTAGGAATCCATAATTTACTCAGAATGAGTATGTGTGGTGGAGATTAAATTAATGAAATGTGGAATCTCTGAGTGAAATGAATTTGAATTATTAATTTATATTTCTAAGTAAACTTTGGATAAATAATTTTGAGTTTGTAGCCTTATTATTTTCATACAAAATGTTTACATCATTTTTCTTTTTATGTAATAAAATATAAAGGGCATTTCAGGACATTTGAGGGCTTTAAAGTAAAAGAGAAATTTCAAAATTGAAGTGGGGACGAGAACAGTGAATCCAATGTGTAACGGCGTTAAAATCTTTCCATAATCCGTCACCGTGTCATCCAAGCCTATGTATCCAAATCCATTGCAAGACTTGAATTCCAAGTCTGCTCTCTCACTCATCACTTTCTGTCTCTTTCATAGTTACACCCAGAAAAAAAATCCGAGACTTCTGGAACTTGGGTCGAAAGTCACTGGAGCTGATGAGAGAGAAGACAAAGATGGGTTTTGGGTAGATTATACATTTTCCTGATGATCAATCAAAGCATAGCTTCAATTTTCCATTCCTTCTCTTTGGTAAGATTGCACATTTTCTTTCTTGTTTTTTCCAGAAAATGTTCATTGCTCATCACTTTCTTTCTTTCTTTCATAAACCCCCACTGTTTCAATCTCTACATAATCTTAACTACTACTTCCTAATTTCAGAGTTCTTTTCTTGATTTTTAGGTTTTTGGGCTTGAGTTTGATTTGAAAGCTTTGGCATTTAGTTTCGATTGCACATTTTCTTTCCTGCTTTCCCAGAAAATGTTCACAGCTCGTATTTGACTTTCTTGCTTGAATCCCTTAGTTCCTAATTTCAGAGGCCTTTCTTGATTTTTAGGTTTTTGGGTTTGAGCTTGCTTTGATCTTTAGTTGCAAATTATTGGTGACTCAAGAAAAACCCTAATCTTTGTGATACTCTGTTGCTCTTGGTTAGGGTTTGGTTTGGGTACTTTATTTCTTTGTCTTTATACATGTGGAATCTATTTACTCATATCTTGATGGCAATTCTTTAATTTCTTTGATTTGGGTATGTTCAAATTTAAGCAAAAACCATAGATTTAGGGTTTTAGTCATATTTTGGGTCTTTGGAGGTCCTTAATTCCTGGTAAATGGGTTCCATAAAGTATGAACACTTTTGATTATTGATGATATCTTCATTTTACAAGCCTATAATTTGATATATAGGGTGCAGGGGTACTGACCTTGTATTAGTACAATGTCAATTGCCCGTGTTGCTCTTAGTCCGATTTACGAAGAGTCTTTGAATTTCCCGGGACATGTCTCTGGTCAACACGATCCCTGGTCAAGGGAGTCAATCTGGATATACCTAACTGTTGCCGGATCTGTGATTCCAATGCGTATTTTGGAGTCGGATTCAATAGCTTCTGTTAAGCTTAGGATTCAGAGCTACAAAGGATTTTTCGTGAAAAAACAAAAACTGGTCTTTGAAGGCAAAGAACTGTCTCGGAACAATTCTTGTGTCCGGGACTATGGTGTCGCAGAAGGAAATGTTTTACATCTGATCCTTCGGTTCTCTGATCTCCAAGCTATTACTGTTCGGACTGTATGTGGGAAGGAATTTAAATTCCATGTTGAGAGAACAAGAAACGTAGGTTATGTGAAAAACCAGATTGCTAAGAAAGGGAAAGGTTTTGGTGATCTCAAAGACCAAGAGTTAATCTGTAATGGTGAGGAGCTTGAAGATCAGAGACTCATAGATGAAATTTGCAAAAAGGATGATGCCGTGATCCACTTGGTGTTCCGTAAATCAGCAAAAGTAAGGGCTAGACCTGTGGAGAAAGATTTTGAAATTTCAATCGAGGCATTGGATTTGAATGAGAGGGGACTAATGTGGTAGATGGGGCCGAGATGAATGTGGGACACAATCTAAGCAGCTCCAGGTTGTGGCTGGGAAGCCACTGCAAGGAGATTTCCTTTGGAACCTCTAATTGTTAATCCTAAGATTGAATTGCCACTAGTTATTAAGAAGCTAATTAACTCAACTTTTGATGGGTTAGAAAGCGGTAACCAACCTATAAGGTCTTCGGAGGGATCAGGGGTGCTTATTTCATGCAAGATGCTTTTGGTCAGGAATATATTTCTGTGTTTTAAGCCAATTGACGAGGAGCCCATGGCTGTAAATAACCCTCGAGGGCTACCCTTGTCAATAGATGGGGAAGGGTTGAAGAAGGGACAAGAGTAGGTGAAGGGGCTTTGAGAGAAGTTGCAGCATACCTTTTGGATCATCCAAGGAGTGGTCCACACTTATTGAAGGACACGGGTTTTGCTGGGGTTCCCCCAACTGTCATGGTCAAGTGCTTGTACCAAGGATTCAATTTTCCAGAAGGGTATGAGTATGCTTCTAAGAACATTAAAATTGGGTCATTGCAGATGTTCATGAAGAATTGTGGAAGTTGTGAGGACATGGGTCCTCGTGCTTTCCCCGTGGATGAGGTTCACAAGATATCTGTGTTGGATATCCGGTTGGCGAATGCCGATAGACATGCTGGTAACATCTTGGTTCAGAGAGATAGTGATGGTCAGATTGTGCTTATACCAATTGATCATGGGTACTGCCTGCCTGAGAATGTAAGTGTGTTATTCTTCTTTTTTTTAAACTATGTTTACTTGATATACTATTGTTTATGAAGCTATTCAATTTGACTGCTTATTTCATTTTGAGTACTAGATAACCTAAATGTCTCAAGTGGAAGGCCAATTTAATCACATTGTAATGACAATTATATGCTTAATTAGATACACAACTATAATGTAGTATATAATGTATATCTGTGAAATTCTGTGTTGGGACATAATTCATTTGATGCTCAGGAAGCCTGTGTAACAGTGATTGGAAGTTCCTAGTTCTATGCTTCAAACTAAACTAGGAAGGCTTGAATAAATTCAAAGGAAGCATATTGAATATGATAATTTTGTGTTAATGCGTCAAACTAAACTTGGAAGGCTTGAATAAATTCAAAGGAAGCTTATTGAATATGATATTTTTATGTTTATGCTTCAATTTAAACTAGGAAGGCTTGAATTTAAAGGAAGCGTATCGAATATGATATTTTTATGTTTATGCTTCAAACTAAACTAGGAAGGCTTGAATCTATTCAAAGGAAGCGTATTGAATATGATATTTTTATGTTTATGCTTCTTTGAACTATAATTGGAAGGCTTGGATCAATTCAGAGGAAACATATTTCTTCTGTTTCAGAACATTTGTCACATGGTCTTTTAGTAAACTTCGAATACACACCCAACCAAAAAAAAAAAAAAACTTCGAATACACAAATTTCCTTGTGGAAATGAGGATAACTTGGCTTGTCAGTTGTCAAATCATTGACTTTTGCTTTAGATTGATTTCATCATTGTAAAATGAAATCCTTTACTAGTGTGATTGAATTGATTGGCAGGCCATGTATATTTTCAGATTAATTATATTCTCATTTTTTTGATCTCAATGCAGTTTGAAGATTGTACATTCGACTGGCTGTATTGGCCTCAAGCACACCAGCCTTATTCACCGGACACCATCGACTACATAAGATCACTCGATGCTGATCGAGATATTGAACTCTTGAAATTTTATGGGTGGGACCTACCACTTGAGTGTGCACGCACGCTTCGCATTTCCACTATGCTTCTGAAGAAAGGTGCAGAGAGAGGACTCACTCCCTTTGCCATTGGAAGCATCATGTGCAGGGAAACCTTGAAGAAGGAATCTGTGATTGAGCAGATTGTTCAAGAAGCACAAGAAGCTGTGCTCCCCGGAACAAGTGAAGCAGCATACCTTGAATCTGTGTCACTGATCATGGACCGCCGCCTTGATGAGCTCTCCCCATGAGGCTGCCACTAGTAAATAGTTAGATGTTAAGAAAATGTCAGTATATAATCATATATGTTTGGTGTTCTAAAGTAATTTGGTTTTGTGTTGGAACTTTATGTCCTGTAACTTCTTTCTGTGTTGTGCTACCCTTTTCCCCTGCCACTACCGGCCGCCACTGGACACCAATACAGATAAATAATATTTGAACGAAAATTTGTGAATTACTATCTTGGTGTGCTTAATTTTTTAAGGATAAATTGCACCAATGATCTCTGTAGTTTAAGTGAAATTTTACTTTGATCTTGCTAGTTTCAACTTCATCAATTTAAACTTTATACTTTCAATGTGGTTCCTTTGTTAGTTGTTAACATTTTGGACAACAGAAGAACATATTCGAAATTAGAGGAATCAAAAGGAAATTTAAAATGTTACAGGAGTGTTTTATTTATTGATTTTTCTTGTGCTGTAATTGTTGAAATTTTCACTTGAGTTTCATATCATCTGGCATTGTTTTTTGTTCAAAATATTGACAACAAATGACGGAAGGTCTATATTGAAACGCGGTTAAAAGTGTAGAGTTTAAATTGATGAAATTGAAATTATGAGGATTGAAGTAATACTTTACTTGAATTCAAAGGGCTAAAATTATAATTTATCCTTTTTTTCAAAAATAAAAATGTAGTTTTTAGCTGTAGAACTTGAACTAATATTGCTTATTTTGCACATTTTATGGTAATATGGGTTTTTTCATCTTTAAATTTCATATAGTTGTAATTAGGTTTAAGATGAAACAATTCCTCTTGTTGAAGGGTTTGGATTTGATTTTGATTTTGATTTTGATTTTTTTTTTTTTTAAGTGCTGTCTTTTTTTGGTCGGCAATAACATAATTGTTTACTTTATTTTTGAGTTACATCGGAACGAAAATGCTGAATTCAATTTCCATTAATCCTTATAAAGGCATTTACATCTTTTTGAATTCATCAGGTTTCTTTTCTTCTATAACAGATAATTTAATACTTAAATCAAATCTAAAAATAATTTATTAAAAAAACATTCATGACACTTATTGCAGATCAACCGAGGTTAAGGGGTCATAAATAGGTTTGCTAAATATAAGGAACTTTCTTGTCTTAGAGATCAGTGAATTGTAAATGACATAAACCTAAAATAATTTTTCGATTAAAATAATCAAAGTTGTTGATGGAGAAAATAAATCAATTATGTTGATCAAGTTTTTGTTTTGACTGCTGCTCAAAACCACTAGTTGTCAATGAGTTATTTCACAGATTAGAATAAGGAACTTAGAATTTCATAGGACCTGGGATTATGTAAAATGTGAAGCATTTATGTGCTGCCTTCCTAACTTGTTTGTTTAGTGTATGGTGCATATCACCTCTAACACAAATATGTATGAATATGATGAAGCAATTATGTACTTTGTATTAAGCCCAAAGATCAATATATAAAGCTTGTTCACCATAAAATTCTGCACATGTCCATCTTTGTGTAGCATGGAAAATGGTTTTCTTCTTCTATCCTTCGGTGGAGGATTATTGTTGGATCTTAGGTTCCCCCTGTTGAAGAGACAATCAACATTGATGGGCACTGTCTTAGGAATCAAAGATAATAGACATAACTGGCTTTTAGGGGGCCATGAATGTTTTTTTACATTTTCTGATTTTTTTTGATAATCATCAATTAAAAGGAGCTATTTTCTCGATTTTTGTTTTAGCTATTGCAGCCGCTAAACAAAAACGAAAATACAGCTAAACAAACATAAGATTTTTTTTTCTTCTTGAATATGACATTACTTTCTTCTTTTATATTTCAGACTCATGGTCTTGCTGAATACATAGCTCAGGTGAGATTATGACTCTTCCTTGTAAGTTTACTACTAATTTTGTTTATCTTACTACATGGTACTTATCTTCCCGAGAAGAAGAATCAAAACAAAATTCTTCCTATGAAAACAAAAAAAAAAGCATTATAAAATTACTAAGAAAATAATTCCTTAATCAATAGATTGCATGTAAAATTCGTACTGGTTTTCATGGACTGTAGGAAGAGATGGATAGGAAAACTGGCTACTGGTGGTCTTTAGGTAGCAAATTGATAGCGTTCACAGAAGTTGATTCATCTGAGATACCGCTTTTCAGAATCATGCACCAGGGTAAAAATACAGTCGGTCCAGAGGCACAGGAAGACCATGCGTACCCATTTGTTGGGGCTTCAAATGTCAAAGTCCGTCTCGGGGTAGTTTCTGCCACTGGAGGTCCGGTAACTTGGATGGATCTTCACTGTGGAGAGAAGGGCGGAGCAAATAATGATGAAGAATATTTGGCAAGAGTCAATTGGATGCACGGAAATATTCTAACCGCTCAGGTTTTGAACAGGTCACATTCTAAACTAAAGATTCTCAGGTTTGATATCAAAACTGGCCAAAGAAAAGTTATATTGGTTGAAGAACAAGACACGTGGATTAATCTGCACGACTGCTTCAGTCCTTTAGACAAAGGACTTGCTGAATTTTCTGGGGGATTTATTTGGGCTAGTGAAAGGACTGGATTCAGACATCTTTATCTGCACGACATGAATGGGGCTTGTTTGGGATCGATAACAGATGGTGATTGGATGGTTGAGCAAATTGCTGGCATAGACGAGGCTGCGGGACTTGTATATTTCACTGGAACTCTAGACAGCCCTTTGGAATCTCACCTTTATTGTGCTAAACTGATCCCAGATGGAAACGATTCCCTGCGGGCCCCACAGAGACTGACTCACAGGAAAGGAAGACACATGGTTGTTCTTGATCATCAGATGCAGAGATTCATTGATATTCATGATTCGCTCGATTCTCCACCTAGAATTTCACTTGCTCTTTGCAAGGTGGAAATTTAATTATGCATCTTCATGAGCAACCATTCACAATTCCAAGATTTAAAAGGCTTCAACTTGAACCTCCGGAGATAATTCAAATACAAGCAAATGATGGAACTGTTTTATACGGGGCATTATACAAACCTGACGTAGCGAAGTTTGGACCTCCACCATACAAAACCTTGATCAGCGTTTATGGTGGTCCAAGTGTACAGCTTGTTTCTGATTCTTGGATGAACACAGTTGACATGAGAGCTCAGTATTTCAGGAGCAAAGGCATCTTAATATGGAAGGTGAGTATCTACTGAACCAGTTATCTTAAAATGTCGCCATCCTTAAATCTTCTACTAAATAGTTTAATTTTCTTCCATATGCAATGCACCTTAATTGGGGCTGTAAAATGAACCAAGCTTCTCGAGGACAATTTGTGTACAGCTAGCTAAAGCTTGTTCGAGATGAGTTTGTTACGTAAACAAGTCAAACACATTTTAAAACTTGTTGAGTTTTCAAACCAAGTTTGACCAACCTACTATTTGACTCGATAAACTTATATGTACCATAAAAAACTTGTTACTAGAGCTTGACTCATTAAAAATATTTGAGATCGACTTATTATGTAAACAAGCCAAGGTTGAACAAATTTTGAAGCTTGTTAAATTTTTAAACCAAGTTTGAACAACCTACTACTCAGCTGGATAAGTTAATATCCATTATAAAAAAAACCAAACTACTTGAGTTGAACTTGTCTTCAACTTGTTAAAAGCTTGTTCTAGATTGACTCGTTATATAAACAAGTCAAGTTTAAACACATTTTAAAACTCGTTAAGTTTTCAGAACAACTTACTACTTGGCTTGTTCACAACCCTAAACTAATTATGCATGACTGCAAGTTTGGGACTTCTATTTGTTTTTTGTTTTTTGTTTTTTGTTTTTTTCCAATGCCCATTTACTACTGGCACTGTAGACTGTATGTCCTATATTGCAATACTTAATAAAAAGAGAAGAAGGGGCGGGGGGAGAGTTCATCAACCTAACTGCTATGAGTTTTACAGTTGGATAACAGAGGAAGTGCTCGCCGCGGGCTCCCTCAAGCACAATGTTGGCCGTATTGATGCCGAGGATCAGTTGACTGGAGCCAAATGGCTCATCAAACAAGGGCTGGCAAATGTTGACCATATCGGTTTGTATGGATGGAGCTATGGTGGATATCTCTCAGCCATGACATTAGCCCGGTTTCCTGACATCTTCAGGTGTGCTGTTTCTGGTGCCCCTGTTACATCATGGGATGGGTATGACACTTTTTACACCGAGAAATATATGGGTTTGCCATCTGAGAACCGAGAAGGTTACGAGTTCAGCTCTGTGATGCGCCATGTGGACAACATCGAAGGGAAGTTGTTACTTGTCCATGGCATGATTGATGAAAATGTGCATTTTAGGCACACTTCAAGGCTTGTGAATGCACTTGTGGAGGCTGGAAAGCCTTATGAATTGCTAATTTTCCCGGATGAGCGTCACATGCCTCGACGGCTCCGGGACCGAATGTATATGGAAGAGAGAATTTGGGACTTCATAGAGAGAAATTTGTGATTCTGTGAATGATCTTTGTTGCTGCTGTTTGTTCGTATTTTCTTTGTTGTTGAGCCTGAATTTTATTAGGGTAGGGTGATTGAATTTTTCAATTTTTTTTTTTTTTTGGGATTCTATGATAAAACAGGTAGGTTTTCCTTGTAGTTTGATTGGCTGTTTTGATGTGCCCCTTTGAAATCTCCCTTGAGTTGTGTTGTAGGTGCAATGTAATACTTTGTATCAAGATGCACATTTACTAAGCTTGAGTAGCTTATTTTTTGTGTAATTTTAATGTGTATATCTGTTTATTTAGTTTAGAGTGTGCAAATGTTTATTCAATTGAGTACAAAAAAATTTACGAATTTTAAAATGTAGGTTAAAAAATTACATGATTTTATTATATTTGTTTTAAAAAAATAAACAGTAAATACAATTTTAAAAATAGATTATTTATTTTTTAAAAATAAATATAACAAAACTATATGATTATAAATAACAGATTCACCCGGTTGGTAGCTCGAAAATCCGTGGGTCGAATGGGTCGAAAAAGCAAAACGACGTCGTTTTGCCTCTTTTTTTTTTTTTTTTTTGGGTCTTCGTCTTCCTATCAGAAGTAGAAAATCAGAGGAGGAGGGGAAGAAAGGAGAAGAAGAAGAAGGGAGGGGGGGAGAAGAAGAAGAAGGGTGGAGAAGAAGATCGGGAGGAGGAGGAAGGAGGGAGGGGAGGGGGCCATAAAAATCGGCTGGAGGAGGAGGCGGGGCTGCGGCGAGGCTGAAGGACTGGACGAGCTCCTCGCGGCGTCGGCACAGGCGGCGAGGCGACGGCGTCGGCAGAGGCGACGACGTCCTCCTCTCTCCCTCTCTTCTCTGCTCTCCCTCTCTTCTCTCCCTTTTCAAATTTCGGGCCATTCGACCCTTAAATTTTCGAGCTGCCACCCAATTTTCCATATAGATTCACAGTAAAAGCACATATACAACATTCAAGTGGCTCTATATATCCATTGATATACTCAAAACTTGTACCTAATGGAGTACAATGTACCCTAGTCGAAAGTTAATTAATACTAGTATTTAACTTACACTGACCCAATACAATTGATTTGCTTGTAACAGAAGAATTAGTATTCCAGGAAATATCTCTGGAAATCTCCATTGTTATGTCAACTTCTTGCAACTTGCAAGTGAGATCTTCAAGGGGTTTACATGAAATGAACCCTTTAATGGAATCCAAGGGTTTTGTTTCAGAAAAGAGAGAGTGAAATCAATCAGTGGATTAAGGAACTGGTGGGCTACTAATAGAAACTGGAGAGGGTGTTGTGCCTTTATATACATATAGCACCGTGTTGTGCGTATGTAAAGACGATTTCTAAATCAATTTTAATAATTTGAATAATTCATATTGTAGGATTTGTTGAGTAAATCATCCAAAAAAAAAAAAGTAAATTACGCATCTATAACCCATAACAAGACAACAATTATGTTTAAAAAATAAATAAATGCTTAACATAATTTTGATAATTTTTTTAAAAAACAATTATGGTCTAATCATGAGGCTATACATATCCGATTAATCTCATTTTTTATATGAATTATATACTCGACAAATCTTATAATATAACAGTTCGAATTATTAAAATAAAACTGAAACGAACCTTAATTAGACATCAGAACAAGGTATTGTGACAGCACCCTTCCTCTTTTATATTTTTCTTATGTATAAGAGTAACCATATGAAACTGCCATCTTCGTTTTAAATTCTAAAATTTTATTGTTGCTTTGTGAGAAATATAAAGCGAGTTTAATTGCACTTTTATTCTGTTAAACTATTTGCCAATTTCTTTTTTTATATTAGTAAATTATCAACTTTCCCTAAGTTTCTTAATTCAATTCATATAGTTCAATTGAAGATCATTTATTTAAATCAATAATGGTTGAAATTTGTGAACAAAAAGGTAATTTTACAATTTATGGGTCCCACAAGTTTAAACATAAAAGTTCAATTTGAAAGAGAAGTCCAATTTTAATAAAATATTAAAAATTCTCATTATATCCACTTAAATTTAGAGCAATTTTGAGTAGGAATTTAAAAAAAAAAAAAGAAAAAAAAAAGAGAGAATGAAATAAAAAAAAGTTTAATTTTTTTTTTCATTTTTTTAACTTTTCTTTCCATAAATACAATCTCAATGTTTGATTCAAACACAACCCTTCTTCCCTGTTTACTTTAAATAACTAAATAAATAAAATAAAATTAAAAATACAGAGAGGAGAGAGAATGGTGAAAACCCACCATGCATCCAAAGGTACCATGATTTGGTTATTTAATTTTTAAAATTAAAATTAAAATTTTTAATTCATATATTTTTTTATTTTTAGTAAATTTTTTAATATTTTGATCAATTTTTATTTTTTATTTTTTATTTTTTAGATGCATATCTAAATGTACTCAAAAAATAAAATATCTATGAAGAAATCTTTAAAAAATTCAATAAAGAGTACATTTTCGGAGTTTTTTGTATTTATTGAATTTTTTTTTATAGATTTCTTCATAAATATTATACTTTTTTGAGTACATTTAAATTAGATACATTTAAAAAAATAAAAATAAAAATTGACCAAACTAATAAAAAAATATATATATATATATATATACGAATTGAAACTTAAAATCAGATTTTAAAAATTAGATAACCAAACTGACAAATCTAATTATTGAGAGGTTTTAAGTAGCAAAATGTAATACAAATTAACAAATTGTACACATATTAAAAAAATTTAAAATTTTAAAACATGACTCACTGCAATAATATGACTAGTAAAATGTCAATTAATAAAAGTATTTATAAAATTAAATAATTTATATAACATTCCTCTTTTATGCAGTGACATTTTAATTTTCTTTCCCACATGGGGCTCAACTGTTAAATTTGGTAATGGGTGTCCTTGGCAACAATGATGATTGCTTGTAACAATGCTAAATGAATCAAAATGGAACAAGTTAGAGCATCTCCAATGTTTATTCTCTTTTTTCATTAAATTTGAGAAAAAACTTGAACTGATATCGACCGTTCCAATGAAATTTCATCAAATCATTAGTCGACTGAGAGGACATTTGGCCGGTCGACCGACCAATGTAAATTTTTATTGTAAATTACAAGGAAGGTGGACGCCTGGGAGGACAACCAACTGAACATCCAGCTGGTCGTCCAATGTTGTTGCTACTCTCCGTCTGCAACAGCTATGTGCAATATTTTGATGAAAGGTTCTAGTCATCCCTAATTTGATGAAAAGTTAAAAATATTTTAAATTTGATATTAATTTAACACCAAAACTGAAGTCTATTTACCAAATTTAAATTTGATAAAAGAAAAGATACAGAGTTAACACACAAGTTGATGATTCCAACACACCATTGATACAAATTTGTAAAAAGTTACTTTTACACCCAAACAAACATGCCCACAAGTTTATCTTTTATTTTTAAAGAAAATTACAAACATCTTTCAAAATAATAACAGATTCATAAAAAAAATTATAATTATAATTATATCAGTTGAAAATTTTATCATTGATCTGATTATTTAAAAAAAAAAAACTTACATTAAATTATTTTTTTTCCTTCTTTTTATCCTCACTTCATTGTGAAAATGTTATTAAATTGTGAAACACCCAACATTGCATGTGTTTAGGTTATGTTTGGGGATAAGAATCCTCATATTTTTTGTGCAATTATATTATTTACGTGTCTTTTTATCACATCAAAATAAAAAAAGGAAAATGACTGGTAGCTCGAAAGTGAAGGGTCGAATGAGTCGAAAATATTCTCTTACCGGTAAGAGAATACAAAAAAAGCCTAAAACGACGTCGTTTTGGAATTTCGAGCCATTCGACCCTCTGATATTTCGAGCTACCAAATGGGGTTGATAAAAAAAAATGATTGATTCACTGAATTTGAATTCACTTGAATTATGTAAGTCAGATGACCGACGTCACCCCTATCAATCGTAATTGTCATTCTTGTCAACTGACATCTGCCCAGATGATTGGCATCCTTCCGGATGACCGACTAGATGACTTGCAAGACGACTGATATGTACAAATTCAAGTAATTTGAGTGATTTCAAATTCAATAGATATAACATTACTGCATCAAAACATATCGACAAAATTTATTCATTAAAAATTTGAGTTTAAAATTGAAGATATAACATTAATATATATTTTGAATATTTTTAAAATTATAATTTAAAACAATGTAAATTTACTTCAACTTCAAATAAAAATAGAAAAATGATTTTTTTTTCCCGAATTTTGCCCCCCCGAATCCCCCGACTGCCCAAAACGACGTTGTTTTGGGCAGTTTCTTTTCTTTTTTTTTTTTCTTTATGCAGGTCTGAGACAGAGGGAGAGGGAGAGAAAGAGAAAGAGGGAGAGAAGAGAGAAGAAGAGAGGAGAAGAGAAATAGGAGGGGAAGAGGGAATGGAGAGAAGAGAGAGCCCCTGCGCTTCCGCCGTCGGCTGATCGTCGTAGCTCACAGTTCGTCGCTCGTTCAAGCTCATCGGCCTCTGTCTCCGCCCCGCCTCTGCCTTCGCCCCCTGCCCAGCCCGGTTGATGTTGGCCCCTCCAGTCCTTCTTCTTCTTCTTCCGTCTCTTCTTCTTCTTCTTTCTTCTTTCTTTTTCTTTTCAAATTCGGGCGATTCGGGGGCTCTTTTCGAGCTACATATCACTTCTGATAAAAATATTGAATCACCATACTAAAATTATTGCAAAAAGATCAATGACAGAAGATTTTAATCCTATGTTTGAATACTAATGAGTTCACTTGTTTGCTTTGTTTTACCCTTATCAACACGTTACACCGTCTTTGAAGCACCTAGTCTGTGAAATTTATGTCCTAGAATTTAACTTTCTTTAATATTTATTTGAATTTTAATAAAAGCTCATTAGACCGTGGTTGTACGACACTTCATAAAATGGGTTTAAATTCATGTTAAGGCGTCGTTTGGGAGGAAAAATCGGGGCTAAATTAGCCACGTCGCGACAATAAAGGCTATTTCAGCCACGTCCCGACAAAACGGCATTTCACGGGTATGGGAGAGGCTTCCCCTTGTAAATTTACCCAAATGCCCCGAAAAGCCAAATGCTCTTCCATATGCAAAATTCGGCTCAGATTGAACCCAACACACACCCATTGTAACTCTGCAGAGAAGAAGAAGAAGAACGGAGCTATCCGAGGCCATCGGACCGACCTTGGCAGAGGAAATCGCGACTGGAGTACGCATCCGCGACGGCGAACAACAACGAAGCCTCTCAAACTCAAACCGATCTGCAGGTGATGATCTATGGCCTATCTGATTTCTCTTTTTCTTTTTCCCATCTGCATAGTTTAGGTTCATAACAGCATCGGTTCATGGCCGATCTGTTGCTTTACGGTCGTTATTGGGTTGATTATGCTTACATTACGCATGACGGCAATCGACCGTCTCTCTGTGAGAAATATGGGTTTCTGGATCTGTTTGGTATGTTCAAAATCTGTTCAGTAATCAGAAATTTGGAACAGATTTGTATATATATATATAATATATCTGTTTTGATTAAAATATTTGTTCTGATTTATGAAAATCAGATCTGTTGATCTTATATATCTGTTCTGAATCACACATTTGGGGCAGATTTATGAAGGCACCGTTGTTTAAACTGAAGGAAATGCATATGTTATATATCTATTCTGATTTACAAATCTGTTCTATATTTTTTGTATCTGTTCGGTTATATTTTGAAATGTAGATCTTATATATCTGTTCGGTTATCACAAATTTGGGGCAGATTTGTTATATTTTTTGTTTATTGTCAATGCTGCACCCTGAATTTTTGCTACTAGAAATGCTCAATTCCAATTTGTGGAAAATATATTAATTACATAAAAAATATAATTCCAACTCAATTAGGGAAGGAAGTTAGATATATTAACAACAAATTACAAAATATATAAAACTTATAGTACAAAAAAAAAATAACAAAAATTGTCAACAAGTACGCAATATATTAAAAATATTTTACCAAGATATTAAAAAAATATATGTCAAATGTATATTACAAATTTAGATTTAAAAAGTAAAGACTGTAAAAATTTTATTAGACATATATGACAAAATTGAATTATGAAAAACTATATCATAAATATATTCACAAATGTTTTCAAAAAATTTTTAAAAAAAATATTGAAAATATATTACAAATTAGATGTATTAATTTGTATATATTTTTTACTCCAGACGAAATGCTCAATTCGCATTTCTAAACAATAAATTAATTAGATAAAAAATATTTTTCGAACAAAATTTTGGGAAGGAAGGTAGATATAATATCTACATATATTAACAACAAATTACAAAATATATGAAATTTATATTACAAATATATTAAAAAAAACAGTTTATTAACAAATATATGAAAAAAATATTAGGAAGATATTAATAATATATTACATTATATATTACAAATTTAGAGTTCAAAAGTAAAGACTGTAAAAATTTTATTAATCATATATGACAAAATGTAATTATTAAAAAATATATTACAAATATTTTCAAAAATCCATTTTCAAAATGTAATTATTTTCAAAATGTAATTATTAAAAATTTTATTAAACATATATGAAAAAATGTAATTATTAAAAAATATATTACAAATATTTTCAAAAATCCATTTTCAACATATCATAAAAAATATATTCAACATATATTACAAAATAGATTTATTAATTTGAGTATATTTTTTATTCAATACAAAATGCTAAATTCTCATTTCAAAAAAATATATTCATTAGATAAAAAATATATTTCGACCTAAATTTGGGAAGGAAGGTAGATATATTATCTACATATATTAACAACAAATTACAAAATATATGAAATTTATATTACAAATATATTAAAAAAATAGTTTATTAAAAAATATATTAATAACATATTAGAAAGATATTAATAATATTTTAAATTATATATTACAAATTTAGAGTTAAAAACTAAAGAGTGTAAAATTTTTATTAAACATATACGACAAAATTTAATTCTTACAAAATGTAGTACAAATATATTCAAAAATCCATTTTGCTGGCTATCATAAAAAATATATTCAAAATATATTACAAAATAGATTTATTAATTTCAGTATATTTTTTACTCAATACCAAATGCTCAATTCTCATTTGTAAAAAAAAAATGTGCGACTAGATAAAGAATATATTTCGAACTAAATTTGGGAAGGAAGGTAGATATATTACCTACATATATCAACAACAAATTACAAAATATATAGACATGATATTACAAATATATGACAAACTTGGGGTTATTACCAAATATATGAAAAATATATTACAAAGATATTAGTAATATATTAAAATAAATATTACAATTTTTTATTTAAATAGTAAAGAGTGTCAAAAATATATTACAAACTAAATTCGGGAAGGAAGGTAAATATATTAACAAGTTCTTAGAAATATATGACAACATTGGGTTTATTAAAAATATATTAAAACGATGTTAAAAACATATTAAAATATAAAATTGCGTTAGTACTCAATCATGTTCATGTTGATTCATGTAAATTTAATGTATAATAAAGCGTAGCATGGTGTCATTCACCTCAACTACAACTTCCAGTACATGGCTACGATGAATGTGTGCCTGTGGACATGGCCTGTGTATTGTTAAGATTTTCAGGTCCACCAAAAATCCAGGGCGTTCCTACTTTGTCTGTCCCCGCCCTGTGGTGAGTGATTCAATCTTTACCGGTCATAACTTTATGAACATTAACAACCCATGAAACTAGTAGTTCCATAATTTTCACTCATCAGCCTTGTGTCAGTTGGATTGGTTGGTGTGAAGAACGAAGGCAAGAGAACCAAGGCTATGCGTCACCCGGAGATGAAATTGCCATGCAATTGCGGGCAGATGTCATAGACATTCAACAATTCTTGCGTGTCCTTAAGACTATTGTGTATGTGCTCTGCATTGTCGTTGTCATTTTGTTGTGCCGTATGTAAGCACCGTTACCATGTTCTTAGTATGTACAAAGACGTTAGTATGTTGTCAGTATGTTGTTAGTACGTAGTTAGTATGTTTGTAGTATGTTGGTAGTATGTTGTCGCATATGGGAGCCGTAATACTAACAATCATATTTTTGTCCACTACTAACTTCTATGGAACCTGTGTACATACGTTAGTAATGTTCAATGGGTATATGCAAATTTAACTTTAGCATCATATGTCTCGCTTGTTGTTATTAATGTGTCATGGCTTATGCGTGTGTATATAACAACCAAATTTGTGATGGTACTCTTTTGTAACCGTACATTAGTAATGGCTTCCACACGCATTTACCAGCGTAACCACCGAAAAGCAAAAGGCGTTGTCAAGGAGAAGTCAAGCGATCTTGAAGAGACACAAACTCAGTTAAGCCACAAGGCCTCATGGGACAGTAACTCAGTTCGAGTTTTCCTCCAGTTGATTGCAAATGAGATTAGTAAAGGAAATCGGCCATTCTTAGTCCTCAGTCAGGCAGGGTACAAGTCGTTGTCAAGGAAATTTGAGAAAAAAACAGGAAAAAAACATGGACTTAAACAGTTGAAGAATAAGTACATGAGCTTGAAAAAGGAGTGGCAACCGTGGACAAAGTTGATGGATTCAAGCAAGGGAGTGTCCGGGATAGGCTTTGACTATGACACCGGTTTGTTTCAGGCACCTAACGAGTGGTGGGACAAGATGGAATCAGTAAGTACATGTACAAGCAATGTTTCATATTTGTCATTTACCAGTACATTTTTTACTCCTTCATTTAACTTCAATATAATTTATTTATATGAAATATAACGTCTGCCTCTTTTATACATCTATATTTCTGCAGATCAACAAGGCGTATGCGAAGTTCAGGAAAAAAACTTTGGAACAACGTGACTTGATAGAGACGGTTTTCATGGGGGCATTAACTACTGGGAAGCACCATTGGACCCCGGGAGAGAACCTTCCTGAAGCTGTTGAGGACTCATCTGATTCAGTGCGTAGTTTAGGAGCCTAGCCATTTGCTGATCCGATACCCGCAGGAGTATAGGACGTGGATTCTGATTCTTCACCGAAGCATGTTCCGATTGAAAAAGCAAAAAGGAGAAAGACACCATCAACAAGTGTTTCAAAGTCGAAGAAGGCAACAAGTGGTGTGTCCGTTATTGCGGAAAGCATGAACAAAATGACAGATGTGGTGCGTTCGAAGAATCAGCAGGTCACGGTGAGACACCTCACAGGCAACGAATCGCTCTATACTATTTTCGAGTGCATGCATAAACTGAGCAATATTCCATCCCTGATTGGTACGCCGTTATTCCATTTCGCCTCCACACTTATGGATAACGCTGATTACCGGGAGGTCATGATGTGCCAGCCTGATGACGACCACATCATTGGATGGCTTACACGCGACTCCAGGTGTCTTTGCGTCGGCCTTTTGTAAACCTGTTTGGGGGTCGCCGGATGTGATGTATCGGTGTTACGAGTGTTGAAGATGCATGTCCTTCTCTTCATTTTTAAAACTTTGACTTATGGTATTGTTGGCAATGTACTAAAACAGGATGGTGGTGTGTGCATGTTTGCATTCTGTCATTTTTTTTTTTTTTTTCTTGCTAGCTACGGGCAGCAACAAGTTTTAGGTAAGTTAATGGGTTGACGGACCGGAAGCATGGTTGTGCTTCGTTTTTGGGAAATGAATGGGAAGTTTATGTTTTAATAGTTTGTGTCGCTACGTTTAAGACAGGGAATTACATTTTACTTGCACGCTTTTGAATGCCTATATATCGCAAGTTCATTTGTTAGTTTAGTTTGCTGGCTAGTTTTGTGGTTGTTACCATCATGGCCCCCTTGTAAAGCATAAGTTGAACAGCTTCTTTTTTTTGTGCAATTCATATGATCATGCATTCCAAATGACATTGGTGACGGCATTGCTTTCATAACAAACAATGTCGGCATTTTATAATTGCAAAATTTAATATAATTTAAGTCAATGAATCACGTGCCAACTGATTGAAAGGCTGCCACTTTTGTAGGTTTCGCATCAACGAAGACGCGATGAATCTCTGCGATGGAAGCAACCATGACGAAATAATGGAAATGCTTAATCAAATGGCGGTCCAGGTGCAACAAGAACAGGATTGCACATTTCTACAAGCATGCCAGTTGGCGACAGAATGGTACGACAAACACATGAATAAAACGCCGTGTCGCACTTCTATACTAACCGGGAATACATGGATATGCGAACTATATGCGGGGTATATGGGTCGATTTGAGAAAAATGTTTGCATGCCGAAGGAAGTTTTTTCCGCATTGTGTGAGACATTAGTAAATGATTTTGGGTTACAAATCCCGCAACGTCCACATGACTTAGCTGTTGAAGAAAGCGTTGCAATGTTTATCCATGTCTTGAAAGGAAAGCAAAATCGGGAAATTCAGGAACGGTTTCAACATTCCGGGGAGACTGTGTCGAGGCACGTGCATAACGTATTAAATTCCATGAAAGAGTTCACTGTTGTTCATTGCCGGTCCACATACAGTCAGCATCGTATACATCCATACGTGCGGTCTAGACGGAAATACCTACCGTTCAAGGTACTTCTGAAGAACATGATTGACATATAAATCAAGACAATATATGTTGTTTTTGTTATTAACTGCACGTGACGCATGGAAAAAACGAAACACTTGTTACAAATTTACGCAACAAAACAATTTATCCATGTTTACAGGACTGCATTAGCGCAATAGACGGAACACATGTCAGTACATGGGTTACGGGACCAGATGCGGCAACATATTTCGGTAGGAAATACTGTCACACGCAAAATATAATGGCCGCTGTCGATTTTGACATGTGTTTCATATTCATTTCTTGCGGATGGGAAGGAAGTATGCATGATAGTCGCATATTCAACGAGATACTAACAAATGACAATGTCCCCTTCCCACATCCTGACGGAGGTAACACATGGTCCTGTTATTAGATTTAATAACAAATAATTTTTTCCTGAGAAAGCGTTATATGAAAATGACGCAGAATGTTCGTTTTTGTGTCATACATTGTTGTCATATCTGCAGGCAAATATTATCTTGTCGATTCTGGATATCCAAATCGGATTAGTTACTTAGCACCATTCAAAGGACACCGTTACCACCAACAAGAATTCCGACGTATTGCACGAAACGCGATGGCAAACACGCCAAGGGAATTATTTAACAAAGTGCACTCGTCCTTACGCAGTGTGGTGGAACGCACTTTCGGTGCCTGGAAACAGCGATGGGGGTTTATTCGAGACATGCCTCGGTATGACTTCGCAAATGTGCAAGTTCAGTTAGTCAGTGCGTCAATGGCATTACATAATTATATACGGCGAAACACAGGGAACCCAACAACTGTTCAGCCAATCTGTGACGAGGAAGAGGCTATGGCAATAGTAAATGCCATACCAGAAGTTGAACATGACGAGGATGGTTTAATGGTTGGAGATGAGGACCCCCATATGGCATTGGTCCGCCTTCACATACATGACAAATTATGTTACATGCATAATAACGGAATGTTAGGAAATATATAGTAGTCGAAATAATTTTCGTATGGTTGTCACATAATGACACACGTGGAACAGACTGTATTCAAATATATTATCATGTACAATATGTATGAGTTTTCACGGGAATGTAACCCCTTCAAGTTGATGACGTGCCTAACTTTGAAAAACAACAATCAATACGAATTTTGCTTTTGGAAAAAAAAAAGAAGCTGAAACAAATAAAAAAAAATGAAAAAGAAAAATCATATACAAATTGTCATGTGCGACGTAAATTACAAATAAATGAAACACATAAATATATTAAAAAAAAATTTATTGTATACCAATTAAAAAAAACAAGACATACTTAAAAATAAAAATCCAAGATAAAAAAAAAAAAAAAAACATAGTTATAGTAAAAAAAAAAACAATAAAAAGACAAAAACATAAATTCCCAAATAAAAATCGAAAAATTTAAGTACAATACGCCAAATCCAAAGCCAAAATAAAAAAAAAAAGTAACAGGAAAATAAATTAAACAGAGTACGAAAAATCCAAGCGCAAAATAAAAAAAAACTTGAAAGAAAAAAAAAATTAGCGCAAAATCTGACAAATCTAATAAAAAAAAAAACAAATAAAAAGTAAATAATTTGGATTTGCAAAATTCGGGAGATCGACACCCAATATAAAAAAAAAAAACCCAAACCCAAAAAAAAAAAAAAAAAAAAAAAAAAGCAAAATAGGCGAAATCGAAACCTAACATAAAAAAATTTAAATAAAAAATAACGAAAATATGCCAAATCCAAAAAAAAAAAAAAAAAAAAAATTTAAGCAAATAGCAAAAATCGTAAAAAAAAAAAAAACCAAAAAAAAAAAACATAAAAAAAAAAAAATTTGGCACCGAAAAGCCAAAATTGAAAAAAAAAAAAAAAGTGCAAAAAAGGCCAAATCCTAACCCAAATTAAAAAAAAAAAAAAATGAAAAAGGGCAATTTGGTCATTTAACAGGATGACACCTCACCAAAAAGTCAAAAAGTCAAAAAAGTCCTTCCCAAACTAGACTTTTTAGCTCCAGGCTAAAATAGTCAAAAAAGTTAAAAAATAAAAAAGCCAACCCACTTCCCAAACGGGGGCTAAGTCACACCTGCACTAGAATCCCATTAGTAAAAATATATGTAAATTACTTTTTTTACGATAAAAAAAATATAATAAATTTTAAAATTTTGATATGCTTATATTGAACATCTTTAATATTTTAATTTATATATAGTCTCATTTTCATCAATAATTTATTTTTTATATGAATAGAAAAATAATTTTGCCATCTCGTACACTGAAATATATATATTTTCTTATTAATCTTTATGTCTTTTATACCATTTGTATTAATTTCAATTTTTTCGATGTAATTATGAGGGTGTTTGAGATGCAAATTTTTAGTTAAAATAGTCAATAAAGACAAAAAATACTAAAATAGTTAATAAGACAAAATGTTATACACTAAAATCATAATAATTTTATTTTTTCTCTCACAATCATCAAATCAATTATAAAAAAAATAACTAAAAATCATTTAAAACATAATTTTTTTAACCAAATTAAAATAGCCAAAAAAAAATCAACTAAAATAACCATATTCCCAAACGATCCCTCTGTCAATTACCGCAATATCACTTGGGGACAATTTGGGAAGTTAGTTAAAAGCTTTTAATCCATTTTGAGTTATATTACTTTCACATTTTTTACACACAAAACGATAAAAAAATTCAAAAAAACCAAAAAATTAATTTTTAACCAACTTCTCAAATCATTCCCCAGTACATGGTAATATACTATTTACATTTATTAACTCCTTATTAATTATTTCTTTAAAAAATAAACTAACCAATCATAAATGTGTCTCGTTTAGTGCAACTGTTAAAATAGATTATAAATTATGATTTTAATTAGAAGTTGTTAACCTATTTGGTGTTATTGTTGGATTATAGATTTAAGTTGCTAAGTAGTGTTTGTTAAATAAGCTGTGAAGTAACTTTTTCAATTAATTTTTATTTTTTATTATTTACTACTTGTTTACATTTCTCATAAAAAAAATAATAATCTATAGTCTATTTCATTTTTCTATTTTAAAAAAATAAAAGATGAAAAAAAAAAATCTAAGAGTATAACCGTAATTAACATGTCCACAACAGAAACTGATAATCAAAAGTAAGGGGTGAACAACTTTTTAAAATCAGTTTTTTTGAGTTAAAATAAATTTATAGAATCAGAAATTTATTTCAAATAAGTTTAACCAAATAATTCAAAATAACTTTTCCAAAACTAAATATTATAACTTGACTGAAAAAAGCCTAAACAAACACCCTGGTGTAAAGTGGTGATATAAAAAAATAAAACAATGATAAACAAATTGATAACATATATTTTTAAAAATAAATAAATAAAAAGAGAAAAAAAAAAGTTTGAATTAAGGGTTTTAAAGAACTACTCACATTGAGAAGCATATGATGCAGTCAATTGACGTGGCAAAATATAATTGGGTAGGGTGATGCAAAGATGTAAATGTAATTAATGAACAAGGGAGAAAAAGTCTTGGTGTGTTCGATACATTAAGAGTAATTAAGCAGCTAAGTACTTCTTAATCCCGATTAACACGTCAATAATCCTCCGTTAGAGAGTAACCGACCGTTACATACGTTTTACTCGTCGTACACGACAATCCCAGCGTGTAAAATTTGTCTTTACACAATTACCACAATACCCTCTGTCTTTAGAAAAAAACATTTCCTTAAAAACTAAAATTTAATTTGGTAATAAAAAAATAATAATAATAAATGATCATTATTTTTATATCATTTTATCTTTTTCAAGGGTAAAATTAATTTTTAGAATTTATTTTAATCAAACTAATTCCTTTTTTTTTATTATAAATATTTTCAAAAATCAAACCAAGCAAGACCACTATTGATAATTGTGAAAAATGTAAATATAATGATTCTTTTATCAAAGAACACTTTATAATTCAAATCTTAAAATAAAATAAAATAACACACACACTATAAGTGTTCCTCCAAACAAAATCAAAGGAGGCTTTTGTTCTTCTAATTTTTCAAACCGTAATGGTAATTATGATTTTTTGAGCTGTCAATAATGAAAAATTATTATGTGTATAAATATAATAGAGTTTAATATCTTAACTAATCATAGTGGAAAAATGGGTAGGATTGAGTGTTGTTAAGCTCTATGAGAGTCATTATGAGTTTTATTTTGATAATTTGAATAATTTATTTTGTCAAGCCTTATGTTTAGATCATTCACAAAAAAATAACTTGATTTGATAATTACAACTCTATGATTTTATTATATTTAGTCTTCTTTAAAAAAAATTGTAGGTAGTCTATTTTTTAAAAAGATAAATATAATAAAATAACATGACTTTGACTATCATATCAATATGATTTTTTCATGAATGATATATATATAAAGTCTAATAAAATAAAGGGTAAATTACAAACACCCCCTCGAAGTTTAGTAAAAATACAGATTCCCCCTTGAGGTTTGAGAAATTACAAATTCCTCCCTGAGGGTCAAATTTTCATAATAAATTAGGAAAAATTAGGGGGGAATCTGTATGAAAATAAAAACCCTAGGGGGCAATTTGTTATGAAAATGTAAACCTCAGGGGGCGGGATGTAATTTCTCAAACCTCAGGGGGGAATCTGTATTTTCACTAAACCTTGAGGGGGGTGTTTGTAATTTGCCCTAAAATAAATTATTCAAATAATAAACAAGATGCATGGTGGATTCTATGTGGCCCAACAACACCAACATGTGGAGCAAAATCTCTCTCTTCAAAAGAGACACTATTGTGATGATATCCTCTCTCGTATAACATGATTATTTACAAGTAAGAGTAGAAAATTGCCAACAAAATTAGAATTCCAAATATTTTCACATCTCAAAATATTTTTATAACAAAAAAGTTAGGGTCCCAGAATTAGGAACTCATAATTTACTCAGAATGAGTATGTGTGGCGGAGATTAAATTGATGAAATATGAAATCTCTGAGTGAAATGAATTTGAATTATTAATTTTTATTTCTAAGTAAATTTTAGATAAATAATTCTAAGTTTGTAGCCTTATTATTTTCATACAAAATGTTTACATCATTTTCCTTTTTATGTAATAAAATATAATAGGGGTGGGCGCGGGTCGGTTGCGGCCACGGAACTTCCAATCCGCCATCCGTCCGCCAGATTGACGGATTGGAGAAAATCAATCCGCATCCATCCGCCAATCCGGCGGATGTGGATTGAGCGGATTGAGCGGATTGGTGGTTTGGTGGATGGATGCGAATCGGTTTGGCGGTTTAAAATTTTATAAATTTTTAACATAATTCAACTTGTGCACTTTCTCAACAAAAAAAAAAAAAGAAAAAAAAAAAGAAAGAAAGTATTACACTCAACGACTTAAAAAAGTATTACAATCACTGTATGCCTTATCTAAAGAAAGAAAGTTTAAATTTTTAGAATATCACGATCACTGCATGCCTCATCCACATATTACAATCACTGCATGCCTCATCCACATATTACAATCACAGCATGATTCATCCACATAAAGTATTATAATCTGTGGTTCTTAAAATATAATAACAATTCAAAACACCAAAACCATGAACAGAGCAGTAGTAGAGATTGTATGTCTCTATATTGTTACATCTATATATGTTTTTGAAAATAAAAACCAACCAGCATATATTATATTTTCTATTTATTATTTTTATAGTTAGATTTAAAAATCAAAAAATATATTCAAGCTGAAAATTTTTTTTCAACAGAATATTTAAACTCTTTTTCAATTGAAAATACAAACATAATATTTAAATAAATTGAAAACACAAAATCTTATAAATTACTAGTGGTGCTCGTAGTTTGGCGGTTTGGCGGTTCGGTTGCGGCCAAAGAAATCTTAAATCCGCTATCCGTCCGCCAAATTAGCGGATTGGAGAAAATCAATCCGCAACCGTCCGCTCGTCATCACGCATCCATCCAAAATGTGGTGGATCGATTCGGTTCAGTCGATTTTGACGGATCGGTAAATTCACTGCTCACCCCTAAAATATAAAGGGAATTTCAGGACATTTGAGGGCTTTAAAGTAAAAGAGAAATTTCAAAATTAAAGTGGGCTATTAATGAAGACAAGAACAGTGACTCCAATATGTAACGGCGTTAAAATCTTTCCATAATCCGTCACCGTGTCATCTAAGCCTATGACTGCTTTGGTAGAAATTGCAGAAAGATTTATAACTTACGCCTAAACAAATTTTATAACTTATAACTTTCAAATTTTAGTTCGATTTTCAATTTTATTCTTAAAGCATCTCCTGCCCCATTCAAAGAATAAGCTGATTTCTGACTTCCACAGAGCTATAAGCTATAAGCTATAAGTTAAACCAAACACATCAAAATAACTTAAATTAAGCTGAAAGCTGAAATAAGCTGAAAAAAAGTTCTGCCAAAGAAACACTATGTATCCAAATCCATTGCAAGACTTGAGGGGTGTTTTGGGAAGATGGTTACACCCATAAAAAAAAAATCCGAGACTTCTGGAACTTGGGTCAAAAGTCACTGGAGCTGATGAGAGAGAAGACAAAGATGGGTTTTGGGTAGATTACACATTTTCCTGATGATCAATCAAAGCATAGCTTCAGTTTTCCATTCTCTCTTTGGTAAGATTGCACATTTTCTTTCTTGTTTTTCCCAGAAAATGTTCATTGCTCATCACTTTCTTTCTTTCTTTCTTTCTTTCTTTCATAAACCCCACTGTTTCAATCTCTACATAATCTTAACTACTACTTCCTAATTTCAGAGTTCTTTTCTTGATTTTTAGGTTTTTGGGCTTGAGTTTGATTTGAAAGCTTTGGCATTTAGTTTCGATTGCACATTTTCTTTCCTGCTTTCCCAGAAAATGTTCACAGCTCGTATTTGACTTTCTTGCTTGAACCCCTTAGTTCCTAATTTCAGAGGCCTTTCTTGATTTTTAGGTTTTTGGGTTTGAGCTTGCTTTGATCTTTAGTTGCAAATTATTGGTGACTCAAAGAAAACCCTAATCTTTGTGATACTCTGTTGCTCTTGGTTAGGGTTTTGGTTTGGGTACTTTATTTCTTTGTCTTTATACATGTGGAATCTATTTACTCATATCTTGATGGCAATTCTTTAATTTCTTTGATTTGGGTATGTTCAAATTTAAGCAAAAACCATAGATTTAGGGTTTTAGTCATATTTTGGGTCTTTGGAGGTCCTTAATTCCTGGTAAATGGGTTCCATAAAGTATGAACACTTTTGATTATTGATGATATCTTCATTTTACAAGCCTATAATTTGATATATAGGGTGCAGGGGTACTGACCTTGTATTAGTACAATGTCAATTGCCCGTGTTGCTCTTAGTCCGATTCTGAAGAGTCTTTGAATTTCCCGGGACATGTCTCTGGTCAACACGATCCCTGGTCAAGGGAGTCAATCTGGATATACCTAACTGTTGCCGGATCTGTGATTCCAATGCGTATTTTGGAGTCGGATTCAATAGCTTCTGTTAAGCTTAGGATTCAGAGCTACAAAGGATTTTTCGTGAAAAAACAAAAACTGGTCTTTGAAGGCAAAGAACTGTCTCGGAACAATTCTTGTGTCCGGGACTATGGTGTCGCAGAAGGAAATGTTTTACATCTGATCCTTCGGTTCTCTGATCTCCAAGCTATTATTGTTCGGACTGTATGTGGGAAGGAATTTAAATTCCATGTTGAGAGAACAAGAAACGTCGGTTATGTGAAAAACCAGATTGCTAAGAAAGGGAAAGGTTTTGGTGATCTCAAAGACCAAGAGTTAATCTGTAATGGTGAGGAGCTTGAAGATCAGAGACTGACAGATGAAATTTGCAAAAAGGATGATGTTGTGATCCACTTGGTGTTCCGTAAATCAGCAAAAGTAAGCGCTAGACCTGTGGAGAAAGATTTTGAAATTTCAATCGAGGCGTTGGATTTGAATGAGAGGGGGACTAATGTGGTAGATGGTGGCCAAGATGAGTGTGGGACACAATCTAAGCAGCTTGAGGTTGTGGCTGGGAAGCCACTGCAAGGAGATTTCCTTTTGGAACCTCTAATCGTTAATCCTAAGATTGAATTGCCACTAGTTATTAAGAAGCTAATTAACTCAACTTTTGATGGGTTAGAAAGCGGTAACCAACCTATAAGGTCTTCTGAGGGATCAGGGGGTGCTTATTTCATGCAAGATGCTTTTGGTCAGGAATATATTTCTGTTTTTAAGCCAATTGACGAGGAGCCCATGGCTGTAAATAACCCTCGAGGGCTACCCTTGTCAATAGATGGGGAAGGGTTGAAGAAGGGGACAAGAGTAGGTGAAGGGGCTTTGAGAGAAGTTGCAGCATACCTTTTGGATCATCCAAGGAGTGGTCCACACTTGTTGAAGGACACGGGTTTTGCTAGGGTTCCCCCAACTGTCATGGTCAAGTGCTTGTACCAAGGATTCAATTTTCCAGAAGGGTATGAGTATGCTTCTAAGAACATTAAAATTGGGTCATTGCAGATGTTCATGAAGAATTGTGGAAGTTGTGAGGACATGGGTCCTCGTGCTTTCCCCGTGGATGAGGTTCACAAGATATCTGTGTTGGATATCCGGTTGGCGAATGCCGATAGACATGCTGGCAACATCTTGGTTCAGAGAGATAGTGATGGTCAGATTGTGCTTATACCAATTGATCATGGGTACTGCCTGCCTGAGAATGTAAGTGTGTTATTCTTCTTTTTTTTTAAACTACGTTTACTTGATATACTATTGTTTATGAAGCTATTCTATTTGACTGCTTATTTCATTTTGAGTACTAGATAACCTAAATGTCTCAAGTGGAAGGCCAATTTAATCACATTGTATGACAATTATATGCTTAATTAGATACACAACTATAATGTAGTATATAATGTATATCTGTGAAATTCTGGGTTGGGACATAATTCATTTGATGCTCAGGAAGCCTGTGTAACAGTGATTGGAAGTTCCTAGTTCTATGCTTCAAACTAAACTAGGAACGCTTGAATAAATTCAAAGGAAGCATATTGAATATGATAATTTTGTGTTAAGGCGTCAAACTAAACTTGGAAGGCTTGAATAAATTCAAAGGAAGCTTATTGAATATGATATTTTTATGTTTATGCTTCAATTTAAACTAGGAAAACGTGAATCAATTTAAAGGAAGTGTATCGAATATGATATTTTTATGTTTATGCTTCAAACTAAACTAGGAAGGCTTGAATCTATTCAAAGGAAGCGTATTGAATATGATATTTTTATGTTTATGCTTCTTTGAACTATAATTGGAAGGCTTGGATCAATTCAGAGGAAACATATTTCTTCTGTTTCAGAACATTTGTCACATGGTCTTTTAGTAAACTTTGAATACACACCCAACCAAAAAAAAAAAAAAAAACTTCGAATACCCAAACTTCCTTGTGAAAATGAGGATAACTTGGCTTGTCAGTTGTCAAATCATCGACTTTTGCTTTAGATTGATTTCATCGTTGTAAAATGAAATCCTTTTCTAGTGTGATTGAATTGATTGGTAGGCCATGTATTAGATTGTGTCCCACACTCATCTTGGCCCCCATCTACCACATTAGTCTCCCTCTCATTCAAATCCAACCGCCTCCATTGAAATTTCAAAATCTTTCTCCACAGGTCTAGCCCTTACTTTTGCTGATTTACGGAACACCAGCCTAATTTTTCCTTTCACTCTGTACATTATTATTATTGTTATTATACAGTGTGCTTATTATGTCTATGCATATATACATACAACAAAGCACCATTTCCGACGAAGAAAAGAGATAAGCAATAGAGTAGTAGGAACCTTCCCATTGGCAATCCCTTTGACATTCAGATTTAACCAGAAAAACACGCTGCTGGTAAAAATTGGAGGCACGTGATTTTGGAATAATACCACACTATAGCATTAACAATTAGGTTTCCCATTCATGGCTCTCTTCAAGTTTGCTTAATCAACAAATTGTATAAAATTAGGGCTGACCAAGGTTCCCCAAGTGAATACTGGGACCAAAAAGATTAATTTTCTGTGAAATATTACTAAAGAGGCTTTGTTTGAGTGAAGAAGTAGAGAACAAAACCCTAAGTCGAGAGAAAAGAAAAAAACAAAAAAGAAGAAGAAAAGATCGACTTCACAAAAGGAAAGTGAAAACCAACTAAGCTAATTTACATGGTTCCATTAAGTTCATTTGACTGAACATTCTATCTCCCTTGGGGCCCTAATCCAAACTTCAATATTATGATTTCATTTCCTCTCCCACATTTCCCTACACCAATACTTTGGTCTGTCAGTGCATGTGTGTTTCTATATAAAAGTGTACATGTATGTATTATGGGTAAATTATAAAAGGTCAGGGAGAGCCACACGTACGCAACCTTGGCTCCACATGCAAGGAGTCTGTTTCTGTAGTTTGCACAAGTGACCCCCAAGTTACAATAGAGCAACCTCACCATTAAGTCAAGGCCCAGACTCTATTATGCATAAATATATACACATTTTTAAGGCATGTTTGGTGTAAATTTTTTTAAACTGAAAATTCGTAGTAAAATAACAAAAGCTAAAAGTACCGTCTCCAGCAGAAGATAATCACTTTTTTAAGCTTATTTAAGATATTTCTGCCCAATAACTGCAACAAACACTCTTGACAAAGATTTCAAAATTAAGGGGGGAAAAAAACAAATAAATGAGTCCGGCTCCTCTCCAACTCTACTTGAATAAGATGATCCTCCAATCTTATCTAATGGTGCAACACTTGGCGTCTCAATCCATTCATTGGATAGGATTTTAACACATTAAAAAGATCTAATTTTGAGTCTAAATGCATCCTTTCAAGTTTCAACCTCAAATTTTTTTGGCTGGCAGCAAAACCTCACTCCATTAATTTTTTGAAATTTTCACTGAATCTTTCTTTTTCTTTTTCTTTTTTTAAAATACAAACCCAAATCTGTGGTTTTTTTTTTCCTCATCTTTTTATCCTTCAAAAATTTATATAAACAGATAATCACAATCAAAATTCATATGTGGAGAAACAACTCACAATCATGAAGCTAAAATTTGAGATGCATCTAAATATTCATGATAGGCCAAATCTTGGTTTACCAATATGGTTTGATTTGACAAGTCATTATTGACAACAAAAGTGTTGGATCTCCTAATAGAGAAAGGGCCAGAAATTTGTTTGAAACAAATGAGAGATCAAAAAAGTCATCAAAACAAAATCAACCTACCAACCAACACCAAGGATAGTCTGTTTCTTAACAAATCGCTTGTCTTGTCGGCATCTATCTATCTATCTATCTATGTCAAGTTTCTGCTTAGCCAAAAACAACTAGACTGACTGAAAAATGGGTTCATCTAGGGTGAAAAATAAAGATATTTATTTAATGTAGAGTGTTTTAATCCTGACCAATCAATGGTAAGACAAATAAATAGCCACGTGCCACTCTACTAAATTGGTATTGGACTCCAAATAAACAAGTCAATAGGCTCGCCCGTACATGAATTTATGCCACGTTTAAAAGCTTAACATATAAAACTATGCGGTTGATTTGGCTTAATTCAAGTTTTTAATTTGTTTCCAAACTAAAAACAGCCAAATTAGATCTGTTTTTAATTTGTTTTAATTTGTTTCCATGTTATCCAATCTCTATCGCACAAAGATGCGTTGCGTTGTGTTGTATGTATATATGCATAGACATAATAAGCACACTGTATAATAACAATAATAATAATGTACAGAGTGAAAGGAAAAATTAGGCTGGTGTTCTGTAAATCAGCAAAAGTAAGGGCTAGACCTGTGGAGAAAGATTTTGAAATTTCAATGGAGGCGTTGGATTTGAATGAGAGGGGGACTAATGTGGTAGATGGGGGCCAAGATGAGTGTGGGACACAATCTAAGCAGCTCGAGGTTGTGGCTGGGAAGCCACTGCAAGGAGATTTCCTTTTGGAACCTCTAATCGTTAATCCTAAGATTGAATTGCCACTAGTTATTAAGAAGCTAATTAACTCAACTTTTGATGGGTTGGAAAGCGGTAACCAACCTATAAGGTCTTCGGAGGGATCAGGGGGTGCTTATTTCATGCAAGATGCTTTTGTGCAGAGAGAGGACTCACTCCCTTTGCCATTGGAAGCATCATGTGCAGGGAAACCTTGAAGAAGGAATCTGTGATTGAGCAGATTGTTCAAGAAGCACAAGAAGCTGTGCTCCCTGGAACAAGCGAAGCAGCATACCTTGAATCTGTGTCACTGATCATGGACCGCCGCCTTGATGAGCTCTCCCCATGAGGCTGCCACTAGTAAATAGGTAGATGTTTTGCACATTTTATGGTAATATGGGTTTTTTCCATCTTTTCATAAAGTTGTAATTAGGTTTAAGATGAAACAACTCCTCTTGTTAAAGGGTTTGGATTTGATTTTGATTTTTTTTTAAGTTTTAAGTACTGTCTTTTTTTGGCCGGCAATAACATAATTGTTTACTTTATTTTTGAGTTACATCGGAACGAAATTTAATGCTGAATTCAATTTCCATTAATCCTTATAAATGCATTTACATCTTTTTGTATTAAGATTATTCGTCAGGTTTCTTTTCTTCTATCACAGATAATTTAATACTTAAATCAAATCTAAAAATGTTTGAACTAGGGTTGAAAAATGACTTTTCTTATTTTATTTGATGGTTAGCTGTGGAATATTTGAAATTACATTTCAACTCTCATAGCCTTCATTTGGGAAGGAAGGTTTGGGCTAAAATCTATACTATATATTAAGTAAAAAAAGATTTTTAACCCCAAGTCTTGTGGGAGCTCCAATCTTTTAATCTAAATTTCTTGATTTTTTGATTTTTAAAAAAAAAAATCTTAGCATTTATTAACTTCTCCCAACTCTCAAGTCTTATCCTCATAATAACACTTTAATGCATTAAGAACAAGCATAAAAAAAATTCTTTGAAATCCAACACATATGAATTCTTTGAAAAGTCCCAACACATATGATTATAATTCCTCATAATAACACTTTAATACATTAAGAACAAGAATAAAAAAAAATTCTTGAAAAGTCCAACACATATAATTATTATCAAAATATTAAACTTTAATATAATATAAAAAAAGAAAAAAAGGAGACATTAAAAAAAAAAAAAAACATTTAAAAATCACAATTCACATATCTATACTATATATTAAGCAAAAGAAGGCTTCTAACCCCCAAAGCCTATGGGAGTTCTAATATGCCAATCTTAATTTTCTAATTTTTTATTTTAAAAAAAAAAAAAATTAAACTCAACATTTATTAACTTCTCTCAACTCACAAGACTTTTTGACTTCTCTCATAATTATTGCAATACCTTTTCGAAAACAAATAATTTGTTTATTAAAAAAAATTAAAAACAAATATGAATATCTATATCTATATCTATCTATTTATTTATATCTATCTCTAATCCACAAGTTTTGTGAGAGTTCCAATATCCCAATCTAAATTTATTGATTTTTTGATTTAAAAAAAAAAGAGAAAACCTTAGCATTTATTAATTTCTTACAACCCTAAGCCTTACCCTTATAATAACACTTTAATGTATTAAGAATAAATATAAAAAAAATTCCTTGAAAAGTCCAGCACATATGAATTCTTTAAAAAATCTCAACATATGTGATTATTATTTCTCATAATAACACTTTAATGCATTAAGAACAAGCATAAAAAAATTCTTTGAAAAGTACAACACATATAATTATTATTAAAATATTAAACTTTAATATAATATAAAAAAACAAGACATTTAATTTATTGAAAAGTCCAACACATATGATTATTATCAAAATATTAAACTTTAATATAATATAAAAAAAGAAGACATTTTAAAAAAAGACATTTAAAAATCACAATTCACATATATATGCCCTGATCAGCATTTATTACATTTTTTCAATACACATGTCTTTCCACATGCTTGTATTTATTGATTTGGTCAAAATTCTCTAATTAGTATTTAAAATCTTCTCATACAAATAATTATAGATACAACCCGTGCATAATTACTGTAGTACCCTTTTCAACTTCTCTCATACACTATGGTTAGTGATAAGATTGTTAAATTATTTTTATAAAAAATCTTAAAAAACGTAATTTATATATTAAAAAAATCTAAAACAAATATAAATATTTATAATTATCCCGTGCATAGCACGGGTGATAGGCTAGTATAGATAATTGTAAATACAATCCATGCATAGCACGGGTGATATACTAGTAGCTATATAAGACAAAATAGATTATTTTAGTTCAATAAGACAAAACATCACATCCAACTCATAATCATTACATTTTTTCTCACAAAAAAGTCAAAAAAGTCAAGAAACTCTTTCCAAATGAGACTTTTTAGCCCCAGTTAAAAAAGTCAAAAGACTAAAAAACTAAAAAGTAAACTCACTTTCCAAAGGAATCCATAAAATCTTTTAATCCAACTCATAATTTTTTTTAAAAAGTTAACCGGGCCGAAACTGAAACGAGTAAATTTAAACAAATCTAAAATATGGATTAAGTAGATATAAATTTAACATGCTCGAGAATCTGAAAACAAATAATCTGAATCTATATTAAGGAGTTATAAACTTTGAAACAATTTGGATTATGTGTCTGATATTTGTTCTTCCAGTGGGTTGTTTGAGGCAAAATCTCTGTAAAAGTTAATTGCCCTCCAAATTGCTCATCCTTCCATTTTGATCTATTTTGCCCCATCTCTTGTTTGCTGTTGATAGTGGTCGTGGATTAAATCTACTTGATAATTGAATTTTTTAAGAAATTTAATCCAATAACTTTTTTACTTATTTATTTTTCTTATCTTATTGATAAATTTTGAATTTGATTTCAAAATCGATTTTTGTATCATACTCTTGTATAGTTCAATTTAGAATCTTGAATAAAAAATGAGTAGACGGAATAGATTAACTAATTTTTTAATATATAAAAATTGTAAGAAAATGTATGAATTGATGGTTGTGACAAGATAAAATTTGAAAAACATATTAGCCCTCGTTTGGCATAAGCTAAACGGGGGCTTTCTGACGAAAATAGTCACAAAAATATAAAATAGACTTTTTATTTCAATAAGATTAAATGTTACATTCAAATCATAATCATTTCATTTTTTCTCTTACAAAAGTCAAAAAGGTCAGAAAGTTTATCCAAAACGAGACTTTTTAGCCTCAGATTAAAATAACTAAAAAGTCAAAAAATCAACTCACACTCCGAACGATGGACATTACTATCTTTAGATTGGTAAATGAAAAATGAATAAAAACATTTGATTTGCTCCAATATCTCATTTCAAAATTGTAAAAATAGTGGAATTTTTTTATAATAACAATAAAAATACAACTCAATCCTTAAATTATTAACCAAGACTATTAAACATGTTTTTATAATATTTTATGGTAGCAGATATTTTAATATTATAATGTATTATATGTTTGATTTTCTTTTCTTTCCCTCCAAGTTTTCTTTGTCTTTAAGTCAAGTTTTTCTTCTTCTCCAAGTCTTCCAAGTCTTGCCCACCAAGTCAAGTCTTCTTCTCCAAGTTTTTCAAGGAATTTGCCCACCAATTTCCTCTCCTATACTTTTCCTCCAAGTTAACCCATTTCTTGGTGACCAAACTTTCCTCTCCTATAAATTAAGCCTTTCACCTTTCTTTTTGGTTGCTCAAGTTTCTTATTTGAGAGATTATCAAGCAAAGAAATAAAAGGTGTATGTGATGAAACTTTGGGTTCAACCAATGGTGTAGTATTGGTGAACCATACGACTTAGTCGGGCTGTTGTATCTTGGGGAGACAAGTCATGGTTTTTTTTTGCTGCACCGGTGTGAGGCTTTGCCTAACCACAGAGGGTTTAAATCTCCTTAAAGATAGCAAATTTCCTGCGTCTCAACCCTTACAATAGTTATTGTAATTATTTATTTATATTTTCTAGTGTTTTATTTATAATTATCACCAACAATTTTAAGGAGATTTAAATAGTAAAATTCATGGAGCCAGTATTAGAGAAGCCCAACGAGAATACCGATGATTTCAACAAGTCCTTCCGGTTCATGGGAGCCCATTCAAGAGATGGAAGGCAAGGTGCTTTTCTACCTCACTCTCCTCAAGGTGGCCTATATCCTGACTGAGAAAAATCCGAACAAAGTTTCTACTGAAGAGATGATTGACGAGGAGTATGCCGCTCATCTTGAAAAAATCGAGAAATACAATATAGATGAGTATAAATGTCGGTATTATCTTTTGAATTGTCTTTCGGATCAATTTTATGGTTATTATGATACTACTTACACCACTGCCAAAAAAATTTGGAAATCCTTGCAGAATAAATATGACACTAAAGAGGCAGGCACAAAAAAATATGCAGCAAGCCGTTTTTTCTGCTATCAGATGATAGATGGAAAATTAGTGGTGGAGCAAGTACAAGATTTTCATATGCTAGTGGCTAAAGTTAGATCTGAAGGCATCAAAATTGGAGACAATCTTGTTGTGGCAGGTCTTATTGACAAACTACTACCATATTGGAGGGAGTTTCAGAAGTCAATGCGTCACAAGCAAAAAGAGACGTCCTTGGAGACTTTAATTACACGGATTTGGGTGGAGGAGGAAGCACGAGGATAAGATGCACTTATGACACAAGAGCATTCCACTGCAAAAGTAAACTTAACTTCTGGAAATAATTTACCTAAAGGTCGATTTCATAAAAATAGTCACTTGAAGCCAGTTAAAAAAATCTGAAAAAATACTGGAAGGCTACAAAATAAAAATTACCTGAGACAAAAGAAATATAACCAAGAACCCCCTTTACAAGATCTGACAAATGTGACATGTTTTGTGTGTGGCAAAAGTGGGCATATTGCTCGAACTTGCAAATTTCGGAAACAACAATCTCGACCACAGGCTAATGTTACCGAGGAACCATTTGTGGCTATGATTACAAATATTTTTATGGTTCAATCTGTGGAAGGGTGGTGGACAGACTCTGGTGCCAATAGGTATGTCTGTTATGATAAAGATTGGTTCAAAGATTTCACTCCTTTTAATGAGGAGAAGACTGTTATGCTTGGTAACTCCAGTTTAACCAAGGTGCTCGGGTGTGGGGATGTTGAGCTGAAATTTACCTCTGGACGTGTGCTTGTTTTAAAAGATGTGTTGTACACACCGTCCATGAGAAATAATTTGATGTCGAGTTATTGGCTCAACAAAACTGGTTTCAAGTAGACTATTGAATCTGATCAATATGTAATCACTAAAAAAGGCATATTTGTGGGGAAAGGGTATACTTGTGATGGAATGTTTAAATTAAATGTTAAGAATAAGAAAACACGGGTTTCTGTTTACATGCTGTCTTTTATGAATTTTTGGCATACTCGTTTATGTCATATTAATAGCCGATATGTGGGAGTCATGAGTAATTTACATGCTGTCTTTTATGAATTTTTGGCATACTCGTTTATGTCATATTAATAGCCGATATGTGGGAGTCATGAGTAATTTAGGATTAATTCTCAGACTAACAAATAAGTTTGAGAAATGTGAAGTTTGCAGTCAAGCAAAAATAACTAAAAGGCCTCATAAAAGTGTGGTGAGAAATACTGAATTGTTAGAATTAATTCACACCGATTTATGTGAATTTGAAGGAATTTTAACACGTGGTGGAAATGGATATTTTATCACTTTTATTGATGATTTTTTAAAATACACTTATGTATACTTGTTGAAATATAAAAGTGATACTTTTGAAAAATTTAAAAAATTCCTTCTTGAAGTTAAAAATCAATTTGGTGAAAAGATTAAAAGATATAAAAGTAATAGAAGCCGGGAGTATGAATCTTTTGGATTTAACTCGTTTGCTCAGTCTTTGGGAATAATCCATGAAACTACTTCACTATATTCACCTGCATCTAATGGTGTAGGAGAAAGGAAAATAGAAGTTTAACTAATTTAACAAATGTTATGCTAATTGAAGCAGATGCTCCTTCAAATTTGTGGAGAGAAGCAATTTTAACTGCATGTTATGTTATGAATAGAGTGCCACATAAAAAAACAAAAGTTACACTTTTTGAGTTGTGGAAAGGGCATAAGCCAAATTTGAGATATTTGAGGGTTTGGGGTTGTCTAGCTTTTGTTAGACTTGTGGACCCTAAAAGACCTAAATTAGGTGTGAAAATTGCCGCTTGTGCTTTTCTTGGATATGCAACAAATAGTACAACCTATAGATTTTTTGATATTGAAAACAAAATAATTTTTGAATCAGGTGATGCAATTTTTCATGTAGAAAAATTTTCTTTTAAATCTAAAAATGGTGGGGGTCAAAATTATCAAGAAAATATTTTATCTGAAACCGGTTCCTTTACTCCTCTTTTACAAAACCAAGATACTGTAGTTTTTGAATCTAGAAGGAGTAAAAGAGCCAGATTATAAAAAGATTTTGACCTTGATTATCATGTTTTTAATGTGGAGGAAACTCCATTAACTTTACAAGAAGCTTTGGCATCTTCTGACTCTGTTTTTTGGAACGAGGTTGTAAATGATGAGATGAAATCATTATTATCCAATAAAACTTGGGTATTAGTAGATTTACCACCAGGTTGTAAAACTATTGGCTATAAATGGGTTTTGAGAAAAAAATTTAAACCGGATGGAACTATTGATAAATATAAAGTAAGGCTTGTTGCAAAAGGTTTTAAACAACAAGTAGATCTTGACTTTTTTGATACATTTTCTCCAGTTACTAGAGTTATATCAATTAGATTATTAATTGCAGTAGTTACAATTCATGATCTAAAAATTCATCAAATGAATGTTAAAACAGCATTTTTAAATGGAGACCTAGGTGAAGAAATCTATATAGATTAGCCTGAGGGTTTTGTGGAATCCGGTCAAGAAAGCAAAGTGTGCAAGCTAGTTAAATCCCTATATGGCTTAAAACAGGCTCCTAAACAATGGCATGAGAAATTTGATTCATGTATGATTGAGAATGACTATAAAACGAATGGATGTGATAAATGTATCTATTATAAATCTGAACAAAATTCACATATTATTATTAGCCTCTATGTGGATGATTTACTTATATTTGGCTCTAATTTGCATATCATCGTGGAAACTAAAAATATGTTTAGTAGCTATTTTGATATGAAAGATCTTGGTGAGGCTAATTGTATTTTGGGAATGAAAATTACCAAAACCTGTGATGGTATATTTCTTGATCAGTCGCATTATGTTGAGAAAATTTTGAGAAAATATAATTTTTATAAGTGCAAGCATGTTCTTACTCCTTTTGATCCTCATGTGCATTTATTTCCTATTGAAAATGATGAGTATGTAATTAATCAAAAGGAATATGCTAGTATAATTGGTAGCTTACGTTATGCGATTGACTGTACTAGATCTGATGTTGCCTATGTAGTTGGAGTACTTAGCAGGTTTACTAGCAAGCCTAGTAGTAATCACTAGCTAGCCATTGAGCGAATTATGAAACATTTATCTGGTACCATAAAATATGGCTTGTTTTATAATAAATATCCTGCAGTACTTGAAGGTTACAGTGATGCCGATTGGAATATCTTGTTAGGTGATTCATTATCAACCACTGGTTACTTATTTACCTTGAGAGGTGGTGCTATAAGTTGGAAATCGAAAAAGCAAACCATTATTGCTAATTAAATAATGGAGGCTGAACTTATTACTTTAGTTACAGCCAGTGAAGAAGCAAATTGGTTAAGAGATTTGTTAAATAAAATATCTTGTTGGAAAAAACCGATTCCACCTATATTGATTTATTGTGATAGTACCGCAGCAATTGGTTAAGTTAATAACCGTTATTATAACGATAAATCCAGACCTATCAGAAAAAAACACAGTACTGTGAGATCTTATATGAATAATGACATCATAAATGTAAATTATATTAAATCTAGTGATAATCTTGCGGATCAATTAACTAAGGCCTTAGCAAGAGATAGAGTCTGGAATACATCAAGGGAGATGGGTTGAAGCCCATTGAATATAACAGGAGCCATGTATGAGGATACTCAACCCAGGGACCAGAGATCCTGTAACTGGGTTCAATGATAAAAACGATCATATGATGGGCGTGAGAAATGCACTAAATTACTTTTTATCCATCCCTATGATTTAAGTGCATTTACCCTGTAATGTTGTAGTGGTTGAGTTATTAAAAAACTCTTAATGAATTTCTGTAACTCTTATTGAGTGGGGTGTCATAATTACAGGAGCACCCTTAACAAAATTCACCTATGTGAGTGTGATAGTGGGGCCGCTACCTATGAGATTTGGGCTAATTCTCAAACACACTCATGAATCCTGGGATAGCACAAGGCCGTAGTATGCTGGCTCTTAAAGTTTATATGAACACCCGGAATATTATGTGTGTGCAATAATTATTTATTTTCCTTAAGCAGTCATAGTTCAATGTTGAGAATACTATTGGCTCTGAAGTAGATATTATTGTTTTACTAATGGAGGTTCAATGTAGAGCATACCTACCATGATGCATAATATCCTTCTTTGCCTAATAATCTCAGATTTTGCTACCTATAATATTAAAATAGGTGGGGGGAATGTTAGCAGATATTTTAATATTATAATGTGTTATATGTTTGATTTTCTTTTCTTTCCTTCCAAATTTTCTTTGCCTTTCAGTCAAGTTTTTCTTCTTCTCCAAGTCTTCGAAGGAAATTGTTCACAAATTTCCTCTCCTATACTTTTCTTCCAAGTTAACCCCTTTCTTGGTGACCAAGCTTTCCTCTTTTATAAATTGGGCCTTTCACCTCTCTTTTTGGTAGCTCAAGTTTTTTATTTGAGAGATTATCAGGCAAAGAAATAAAAGGTGCATGTGATGAAACTTTTGGGTTCAACCAATGGTGCAGTATTGGTGAACCATACGACTTAGTCGGGTTGTTGTATCCTGGGGGAACAAGTCATGGTTTTTTCTACTGCATCGGTGTGAGGTTTTGCCTAATCGTAGAGGGCGTGAATCTCTTTAAAGAGAGCGAATTTTCCGCACCTCAGCCCTTACAATAGTTATTGTAATTTTTTATTTGTATTTTTTAGTGTTTTATTTGTAATTATCACCAACATTTTATCATGCAAAAATTGACACTTTTTAATCAGACACAAAATATTTATAATGATCATTAGAAATATGCTTTCCTTTCTTTGTGGGTGTTTGAAAAGTGAGTTTTTATGTAGGTTTTTTTAGTTGTAGGATATTATTGGAGAAATTTTTTTTGTGTTTGGGAAGATAGTTAGGTTTTTTTGTGATTGGATGTGATGTTTGTGAGAGAAAAAGTAAAATAATTATGGGATTGGATATGATATTTTGTTTGGATGTATTTTTTTTAATTTTACAAAAAATTTGTTTTTTTATGAAAAAAATCAAGGAAAACCCAAGTTGAAGACTTCCCAAACACCATCTGTTTGGACTTTCAAATTCGTCTAATTGATGTGACAATTAGGCACTTCGACAAACATGGAAAATAAAGTGCAAAAATTTTAAACATTGTTTGTTATTTCTCATTCACCACATCCAATATGGTGGTGTTTGGGAAGCTGTGGACTAGGCTCATTTTGATCCGTTTGTAAAAAAAAAAGCAAATAATGTAGTTGAGGCTGTAGTGAGGTTGCCCAGCTGAATGTCAAAAAAAAAAAACTATTTACACATACGCCTCATATCAATATTTGACTTCTATGTACTCTTTTTTATTTTATTTTATAACCTAACACGTACATTTTTTCATTTATTAGAAGAAAGTTGGGTGGTGGCAGTGTACAACCTGCCATGGCATTGACTATAATTTTTAAAATTTTTTTTGTAGGGACACTTTGGTCATTTTGCATTATACAATAATTTCAAACACATTTTTCAATACAATAATAATAATAAAAATTCATCATATCTTTTTAAATACAGAAACTAAAATAGTTAATTAAAATAGCCAAGTAGCCAAAAAGCTTAAATGAATCTACATCCACATTTTAAAAATACTACTCAAGAATTTGTTTATATGCTTTAAGAGAATTTTTTTCGGACAAAAAAAAAAAAAAAAAAAAAAGAAGGTTATTGAAAGATTAGAATGCATCATCAAGTTATAGTGTAATTTCAAAAAAATAGAGTGCTCTTTTAGGAAATTGTTTAAAAGCCAACTTTTAATTTTTAACTTATTTTGGATCATATCACTTCTCCCATAACTTATTCATAAAAATACAAAATAAATTAAAAAAAGTCAAAAAAATTAATTTTTAATCAATTTTTCAAAACACCCCAGAAAAAGTGTCAGTGTAATTAAAGTCTAGTTGCGAAAATATTTAATTAAGTTAAATTTTTTTTTTTTTAAACAATTTACATATAAGAAATTATAAAATGAATGAATCAAATGAGTAGGATAGAATAGAAGGTGTCTAGTTCACACGAAGCCTTATTACTATTACGCTAGACAAATATCAAGTACTTTTAATGGAGATGATTTCTTTTCCGTGGGTGATCTCACTAAAGAGGTGTCGTTGGGCTACTTAGACCCACTTTAGAGCCCAACTTTGTGATCTAAATTGTTCGACCATTCTATAAAATAATTTATGTAAAAAAATTTTTAAAAAAATTAAATTGATTGAATAAACTATATTTTTAAGACAAATATAATTTTATCATTTAATTATTGATTAACTTGACTTTTAATGTGAATACTCTTCTAACTAGAGTGTGTCTGAGGTTTTCACTTCTATCAATAAAGGGTCCGTTTGGAAAGTTTTGATTTGTGCTTTTTTAGTTAAAGTAGTCACAGGAAAAATAAAATTGACTTTTTAACCTAATAAAATAAAATATTACATTTAGGATTAGTTTGACATGTTTAAAAAAAGTTAAAAAGTTACTGTCCTATTTAAATTACATCATCTTATTTAAGTTACATCACTTCTCTCACACATCACTTCAAACTTAACCCAAATTCAATCCATATTTCATAAAAATTCAAAAAGTACAATTATTTAGATCATCACAAACAACCATAATCATTACATTCTTTTTCTCAAAAAAAGTTTAAAAAGTTAAAAAAATTTTCTCAAAGAAAAATTTTTAACCTCTCTAAAATGAGACTTTTTAATCACATACTAAAATAGTTAAAAAGTCAAAAAATTAAAAAATCAACTTACTTCCCAATCCAATCCAAAGTGAAGACATTTGTATCTTTCGTATTTTAAAAAATTAAGTGGTGTAGCGGATTTTGGACCTTTTTCCGGTAAATCATTTTTTCATTTGGATCGGTGCTTATTTTTCAATAAATAAAAATGTAGAAATATATAGGATCTAGCATGCAGGCTTTCAAAAAAATTTGTTATATATATATATATTTCTTCCAACGAGGCTGTTTTTTTTTTTTTTTTTTTTTTTTTTTTTTTTTTTTTTTTCATCTAAATTGCGACATTATTTTGTAAATGAAGTTGTAGAAACTAGAAAAATGTTTAAGAATAATAAAAGTTAAGTTTTAATGAGAGCTTTATTTATGTGACAGTGGATCCCATTTATGAATGATTTGATGTATGCGTCTTGTTTGTTTGTTTATTTATTTATTTTTGCTCCCTGTCACATCATTAGAATCATTATTAAAGTTCCAAATTTAAAATTATGAATCATTGCTAGAAACTATATGAAACTTAGCTACAAAACATAGGGTTTCACCAAATTGTAGACTTGGGAAACATATAGGGTTTCAACAAATTGTAAACTATATGAAACCGTTCAATGGTGTTTTGAAAAGTTGGTAAAAAATTGACTTTTTGAATTTTTTATGATTTTTTGACTTTTTTGTGTTAAGAAATTGATTTTTTGGGACTTTTTGTATAAAAAAATTAAAAAATTAACTTTTTACTGTCTTCTCAAAACACCGATACAAAGAATGGGCCTATTTTACGAAATTTGCTTTAAACCACTGAATTGTGGCGGTTGATTGTGGTAGTTGACCCGACCATGGTTTGGATGAACTAGTTTTGCCAAGGCTTAAAACAAGAAGTGGAGATGCTACTGCGTGGATTGCGCAACAAATTCTGTTGGGCGACAAAATGGGTTCATTTCGAGACTTATTTTAATAATTTGAATTGTTCATATTTTAGAATACATCAACTAGAAAATGCTTACAAAAAATCAAGTTAATCGGACATCATTTACCTATTCATTAGCTCACATTTGTATTCATTTTAATACTTTAAATTACAATTATTATTTATTTTTATAGATACAAATATGAGTGGATGAATGAGTAAACGATAACCGATTAGCTTGATTTTTTGTGAACATTTTTTTCTTAATATATTCTAAAATGTGAACGATTTAAATTATCAAAATAGACTCCAAAATAAACTCAGTTTACCACACAGTAACCGCTGCTGCACAGCGCAACAGCACCTCCACTTCCCTTAAAACCATGACCAATGGTACAAACAAGACCTTCGTTTCTACTAAGCTGCTTATCCGTTTGTATAACTAATTGTAATAATATATACGATTCCTATTTACTTTGTTTTAAATTTAAGGAGTGTAAAAACTACTAATCGAGTTTTAATTGGTAATATTTAATTTTAAGAAATTATTGCCAATATTTTTATTTATATATTATTATTAAAATATTTATGAGATAATTATGATGTCACGATTTGATCCAGTTTAACTCGACGGTTGAACTAGTGAGCTGTCCACCTAATTCCTTTTTAATTTGCTCACTGATCCGATTTTCAAACTATTGCACCTACTCTAAAAAAGCTTATTTGAGGCTATCTCATTCTGAATTCTATTCACCCAAAAAAATTCTAAATTCTAAAGAGAAGGAAGGGTACCTAAATTTTTGGTGGATAGGACCTCTCAAAATGAAAAGAAAACAAAATTTTCAGAAAAAACAAATTACATTGATATTATATGGACTAATTAATATACTAACTAGTTTACTAACACTAGTTATGACATTATTATTGATTCCGCTCATTGTACAAATTACAAATATAAAAAATCTCTTCAATTATGCTATATCATCAATTGATATACTAGTTAGTGCACTAATTGGTGCATACACCATTATTCAACAAATTAAATAAGCATATCCTTTTAGAAACTATCATATTTTTTTATTAAAATTGTCATAAATATGACCCTTTCCCTTTTGAAATAGGAGTATAGTTTGCTTTTAAAACAAGTTGTGGCGGATACCCAATTGATTCATATCTTAGGGTCGCAATAGTGTTAGGCAAAAGAAAATCATTATTTTATAAAACTCTTAATGATATTAATAGTAAAAAATAATGCCCAAATAGTATATTTGAGAGAAAAAAGATTGGATATACACTTAATTTTTGACATAATACACAAAATGATTACTCTGAAATTTGAAACCATAACCTCAAAATTATTAGGCCAGTATTAATAGTACTATTTATAAAAATAAAAATAAAAAGTGTATCTATGTATTTAATTTTGTGTTGGATTGGGTTGGTGAGCATTTGATTTATCGAATCATAAATGGTATGGGTCCTCACTAGTCCTCGTAGGCCATTGGTAATAAACCGATTGTGGTTCAACATCAAAACTAAAAATATATTTGGCTTTTGCATTGCTCATTAATAGAAATGCACATAAAAATTGAAATGAAAAATGCTATCTGTGTCTGTCAATTTCTGACCACATTGCCAAACAAGTACTCAGCTAGAGAACACTAGCAGAATAGATTAAGCTCGAGTAACCTGTCAACAAAAAGAAAAGACTCCTGCAGTGGTTCGTCCACCTAGGGACACTCCGACGATTAAGTCAGTAATCTCTCAAAGATAGCAAAAGTGCTTAACTCACTATTCAGAATACAAAAAGCGTACCTTAGACCCATGAGGGTGCCTTACTTTTATAACAAATACTGTCCTGATCCCTGTAGAAGTCTAGCTTCAATGGATTCTGCCTCAATGCCTATCCAGGACTCTCAAATAGATAAAGATAAACTCCTTAAGAGCTTTATCCCTATCCAGATAGAAGTCCTCCCTTATTCTAGGACTCTTACAACTTATTCGCTCATCTCGGATTCCGGTATCTCCGTAGATAACCTCGGCCTAGCCGAGATTACCTCAGCGTCAAGTCAAGGACACGTAGCACCTCGGCTGGCACTTCGGTGCCACCTTGGCCACGTGTTGCTATCTAGAAAATATGTCCCCACAATTGCCCCCTAGGTTCTATCACCTCGGCATCCTGAGGTGATGGAACCTATATTGTTTGATCCTTAGCACGTTGGCTAAACTTGCTCTATCTTTCATTACTGAGGTTGTCACACATCGGCTTCCTTATGATAAACACTTTAGTGTGTTTGCACCAATGCTTTAGAACCAATAACTAAGTTTGTTCAAATTCATTTAGCCGACGTCATCCTCCTGGCCGAGGTTTTTATCTCATTAAACCAAGAACTCCAAGAGTTTTCACACACATTTGAGTTATCACGCACGGTATTTCAACCGTTGCTGCCACGCATCCCTTCTCTATCGAACCGTACCTGACACATGCCATCAAGTCGCATCACATTTGCGTGCGCCGCCTGACAAGCACGTCGTCCAAGGTTCATTCAATATTACTTTGCCGCCTTCTCCGCTTTTTGACAAAAAACACTTTCCCTCTTTCCGTATTTTCACTTTGCATCTTTGATTTCGCACAAATTTTCTCTCTCTAAGCCTCTTTCTCCCAAACCGCCATTAACGTCTTCTCAAAGCTCTCTATAACTACTCTGTTTGTCTCCTCCGGCGACACACTCACTGTCTTGCTACTCGTACCACCTAAGTTCAACTTCGGCGTATCTCACACCGGCTCTATTTTCTTCTGTGAGTTACTATCTTTCCCATCTTTTAATCTTGAATACTTTGTTGCCTCTATTTGCTTTCCATGACGAACACATTCATGTTCTTCAGTCTGTGTTTTCATCATTCACATGTTTGAGCATATTCTGTCTTTGTAATTTCACGTTTATTCAATCTGCCTTTGATTCATGACCTTTGTGCACACATCGTTCACACACTTGTTTATTTTGCCACTGTTCTTGGCCTTGTTCACCTGTACAAACTTTTACTCAGTTTTCTTGATAGTTCATCACTGTTCTTGACTCCGAATCACATTCTTGTTTTCTGTTTTCTTACTGTTTTTTTTCCAGATTATTGTCTTTAACCCTCCTGTTTTAGTAACTCTAGGATTGGGATTTCCTTTAGAACCCCCAAACTCTAGGAAAAATTGAAACAAATTCCCTTAGATCTTCAAAAACCCTTGCCCGAGCATATGTTAAGGTTTTGCCGAGGTCTTTTAAACCTTAATAAACCACTTCCTTCCGAAATTTACACCCCTCCCACTTTGCCGATGTCATGGGTATGTTTAGGTGGAGGGTAAACACCCCAACTAAGTTAGAGTACTCTAGGCAGGAGTGTGCCATCCCCGCCAACGTTCATCTTAGGTTGGCTGGAGAGGATGACTCCATCATGCCCACAAAAGACTCCATGTATTTCCTAGTGGTAGCCTTTCTAGAGTGTGGACTTAGGCTCCCACTTGACATCCTTTTCCGAGAGGTCCTTCACTACTATAAACTGAACCCAATACAGCTTGCCATTAACTCTTACCGAGTTATTAATGGTATAATTGCCTTAGCCAAAAGAGAGAATGCTAGGTTACCCTCACCGACATCCAGTTCTGTTACACCACGTGTGGCCTTAAGTCAGAAAAAGTTACATCTACTACCTTAAGCCGAGGTCAACGGAATACAAACTCGTTGCCGATCTCCCAGACTCAAACAAGGGTGCTGGAGACGATTACTTCATCGTCTTGGGCAACTGGGAGTTTCAACCAGATGATGACCTTCACCTCTATCCCCTAAGTCGAACAGTTTTTAGAGAGGGAGATGGTAAGAGCCAAGTGTCACCTTTACTTGTGTTCAAGTCTTCCTTATTTTGATATTTTTGTATGCGTTAATGTCTATTTGTTTTGTCTTTGCAGCTCTTCCTCAACCCCCGAAGGACTTTCGTAAAAACTTTTATCCCAGTAAAGATTTCAAGAGGTTGTTGGACTTGCCTGTTGATCAGCGCAAGGCTCCGCTGCTTTTGAATTTCACCCCAACCTACAGATCGACTCTGCCCGACGTCCCCAAAAAGAGCAAGTCCCCTAATTCTGCCATAACTCCTGCCACGACTTCTTCACCTCGGCCAGATCAGGGATCAACCTCTGCTCCAGCAGACCAGCCATCTACTTGAGCTCCTCAATTGATTCCACCCTCTCAGCATCAACGCCGACGTCAAGCGCCACTTTTTGCACCAACAGGCAAAACCCGTAGCCGAAGACGCCAAAGTGCCGAGACGTCCTCTTATGATCCAGCTAACCCGCAAATAGCTTTACTAGCAATCTGCCTTGGTACTAGAGTAATTATTGTCATCTCCTTCGACAAAATGGGTCGTAAGAAGGCAGTTGCTGATGATCTTCTGGCTGACATCCCCAACGTCACTACCCTCCAATCTTCATCTTTGCAATCTTAGCCAAAACCAAAGCCAAAAAGGCTGAAGAAAGTCCAAGCCAAAGCAACGGTAACTCAGATTGACACTGAGGACACCTTACCGATTTCAAAGTTGGCTGAGGACGAGAACACTTCCTCTGCTGCCAAGAAGAGGCCCGCCGAGGCCGAACCATCTTAATCCACTAAGTTAAAGAGGCCGAGGTCTGACTCTGCGGCCACCTCGGGTTCTCTCAAATCCGATGCCCCTCAAATTACCATCGAGGACAAGTTAGTCAGAGCTGGCGATAGTGCGACTGACATTGAAGTCGACGTCGCCCTTTCTACTACCTTGTTTCTGCCAAAAGACCTTGAACGCAACGCCGAGGTCAGTGAATACGAAAACTTCTCTCTAATGTTGCAGCATTCTGTACAAGTAAGCCCCTAGCACTTGGTACTTTTCATACTCAGTTTTTCCATAGTCAGTAATGTAACAACCCTCGTATTGATTACCGATAAACTACTGAATTAGCTCTTGATTCTTGTTAAACCGAATCGATAATGGTGACCGATAATTGGATTAAGCGGAAATCTTGAATGGGTGATTGAAATCGAAATTGAAATTGAATAAGTTTACCTATTATATTGCGTTTCTATCTGTTTGATTGATTGATTATCTGTTTGAATTCATGTGTTTAAACTGCTAATTGAAGGCCTTATCGGCGGCCGAATTAGGAACTGATTGATGTTTTATAATCCTCATGATTTATGTGAATTTATGGTATAGTTATCTAAAATGTGAGTAGGTATGATTAAATTAGATTAAATATTGATTTAATTGGCAAGTTTGACTTAATTACACTTAAGCCACCTAGTGGGCCACTACACCACACCTTGCCCAAGACTTGGTCTTGCATTATACAACACTCCTTTAGCACATTTGAGTTCACCACCGAATAGAGAGAGAGAGAGAGATTAGGGAGTGAGAGTGTTTTCATCTTGTGTTCATAAGAATTGCTTGAAGAAATTGAAGTGTATTTGCATAATTGAACTTCTAGACAAGAAATTGAGACTTAGGTAAGGAAATTCACCCTCCTCTTGTTGTCTTTAAGCTTCATCTTGCATGTATCATGGTTATAGAGAAGTTAAGACATGAATTTGCTCATATAGGTTGATTTATGCTTGAATTGTTGCATGCATGGTTGAATTGTTGATTGAAGAGTTAAATTCTTGGAGAATTATACATGCATGTCCATGTTTTTATCATAGTCCATGTTTCCACATTGTTTTCAAAGATTGGAGCTCAATAGAGCAAGATTTGAACCTTGAATTTGGTTTAAAGCTCATGCATTGCATGTTTGAAATTGTTCTTGAAATTGGGTTTGAATTTCGGATTTAATTGACTCACCTTTGGGGCTTGAATTCATAAATTGGCTTTTGAAACTTGTTATACCTTGTTTTGGGATGTATTTTCCAGAATTTGGGCCCAAGAGGTCGAGAATTGAGTTGGGAATACTTGGTTTGAGCTTGGAAGGCAAATCTGGAAATTCCAGATTTGGCTTCTACGCTCGAGCGAAGGATTCTCGCCGGCGATCGTTTTCTCGAGCCACGCTCGGCGAAGGATTAGTGGCTCGGCGTAAAAATTGAGCATCGATTACTTTTCTTGTTTCATCGAGACCGCTCGGCGAAGGATTGTTCGCCGGCGAAGCCTTTGATTTTGCAACCTCACTCGAGCGAAGGAAGGCTCGCTCGAGCGAGACCCCTGTTTTCAGCAACTTTTGAAAAATGCCTTCCAACTGTATTTTTGCATCCTCATCCCATCCTAGGCATTCCTAGGCCTAGTTTAAGGCATCTTAATGAGGATTTAGACATAGAACCACACCGAGGAAATTTAGGGATTTAATTATCATCCTTTCCGACTGTGAAACTTAGTGTGTGTTCTATTGGTTTACTGTTTAGGGTTGGCTCTCGGGGACGCGCTCTAGCTGCTATTAGCCCAATCTCTGTGAGTAACAATTGTGTAAAGATATGTTCAAAATGGTTATCTTTTGCATATCTTGAATCAGCTGCATTTCTTGAACCGCTATTGTTTCTTGAATGAATGTATGTCTGTATTACAGGCGTATTGTGGCATCCTTAGCACTTCATTTCTTTATTCTTATTCTGAGCTCTGTCGGTTTCCTTGTGGAACCATCTTGTTTCTTGATTGATGGCCATCATTACTGTTGGGTCTGTTAAGACCCGGTCCGTTTGGACCTACTGCTTATAGGCTAATGGGGGTACCACATATGGTGATTGGTATATCTTGAAAGAGAAATCTTGTTTAATGGGATTTCATTCTTGTAGACATTCATTCATAACCTCTTTACGCATTATGTTATTCACTGGGCTTTAGCTCACTGTTTATATATATATGTAGGTTCTCAGCAGCCAGACCGGAGCTAGGAGCGTGGGTTGGTCCCCAGTTTTGTCAAGCCAGCCTATGTGTCTCACTGTGAGGTTCCGAGTCGCCATGCTATGGCTTGGGGTGTTTTATTGTCCCCACCTGTCTCCTCACTGTTTTGTACTACTGTATAGGCCTCTTGTTTCTTGTACTATTATCGAGGATTAGGTCCCGTCTTGAATGTTTGTAAATGATTGTATAGATTTTTCTTGTTGTGTTGTATGAATGCATAAAAATGTTTTTGGCATACTGATTTTCCTGACTCAATGGACACTAGTTATTTCTTGTATTGGCTTCCGCCAGCCCGTACTCTGTTTAAGCGTATTCTTGTTGGCGCCTTGATAATCTCGGATTCTTGGCGATTCTGATGCTAAACCCATAGGGCCGGGTTTGGGTCGTGACAAGTAAAAATTACTAACTTTTTTTTATCCATTTCTTCTAGGCGATCTAGCACGCCCACTCCTTCACGATGCAAGCTTTTGACATCAAGAAGGAGTTGGTCAACAAGACTAGGGAGGTGACTAATCTGTTGAAGACCGTCAATAAAGCCGAGGCCAAGATGAAAAAACTTATTGACCAGGCCAAGGCAGCCAAGCAAGCCTAGGATGATGCCGAGGAAAAGGCATATCTTCTTGAAATTGTCGCCAAGGTTCTTCTTGACCAAAAGAAAGATGCCGAAGCAAAAAATGCTGAGGCCCAAGCCGAGCTCCGGGCTACTTTGGCCACAAAAGAAGCCGAGATCAAGGTGGTGGATGAGAAGGCATACGCCGAGGGTGCAGCCGACGTCAAAGAAGACTAAAAGAAATAAGTGAAGTAGGCATGCAACAAAGGTTTCACCCTTGGTTGGATGGCTGCTTTAAAAGAGTTGGCTGTCCTCGAGGACTCTCCTCTCAAGAATGCTAGCAACCTCATCCTGCCATTCCCTCCCTCTCCAAGCCAGTCCAAAGACGAAGCTAAGTCCGAGGATCAGGCTGAGGTCAGGAAGAATTAAGAAGCTGTTGGGGCGAAGTCTCCAACTTTGAATGAGCAAGTCTTGGAATTGACTCATGATGAGGAGGATGAGGTCTCAAAAGACGCTACCCCTGAGAAAACAATCTCCGACGCGCCTATTGCCGAGAAGAGCATCGACCAGACTCTTCAAGAGATCGATGCCGAGCTCGTTGCTGAGAAGGGCTCACAATTGTCTTCTGAGGCTGGGACACAACCAACTGTTGTCACTGAGTAGTTCATTTTGATGTTTTTCTTTATTTCTTGTACTTTGTACTTTTTTCTTTACTTTTAAAACAATGTTAGCTTTAATTTGGCCGACATGCCACCTTTGTAACCTGAACAAGTAGTCTTCTTTGTTAGGCCGAAGTACCTTTTCGTACTTGAACTTCCTTATCTGAATGCAAGTTTTCTTTTTTGACTAAGTGTTTGAATGCTTGTCTATCTTGTATGCTTCCATACTTAGAATATTTTGCATGTTTTCGAAGTACACCTTAACTGTGCAATCTCTTCAGGATAAAATACCTCGAATATATCCACTGACTTGTTTATCTTGGCATTGGTTCAACACTTGAAAACATTTTAAAAAACTAGCCACTTTACTTTTACTTCTCAAGGCTTCTGTCTTCCATAATTTTCGAATCTTGGTAATATGGTAATCTCGGCAAATGCGCAGACACTTCTTTAAGAATAACTTTGGCTTAACTTCAACTTGTAAATCATCTAAAATTTCAACAAGTATTAAACCAACTTCCTTTCAACATAACCTCGGCTTAACTTCAACTTGTAAATTTTGCTTAAAATTTCAACAAGTGTTAAATCAACCTTAGTTTGTAGATTCCAACTCCCAAGCATCATTCTCCAGCCCTTTGCCCCTAATGTGAACTTAAGTTCCACTTGGGTTCTCATTAATCATGTGGCTTTGACCTCGTTGCCGAGGTCAGATTCAAACAAAGACTGGTCGAGGTTACCAACCTTGCTCTCTTTGTTAATCTAGCTGATATGTACTTAGTTTCAATCTGTGTCTGACTCTGCCGATATGACAAGTCTAGGTTAATTCAACTTAGTTCAAATCTATTATATGCAAACATAATTCAACTCTACCATATAATAAGTCTAAGTTATTCATCATGTTTCAATCAGAAATATCTCCAACTTAGTTCAACTCTATTATATGCAAGTAGGAACTCTGACATATAATAAGTCTAAGTTATTCGTCATGTTTCAATTAGAAACATCGCCAACTTAGTTCAACTCTATTATATGCAAGTAGGAACTCTTCCATATAATAAGTCTAAGTTATTCGTCATGTTTCACTCAGAAACATCGCCAACTTAGTTCAACTCTATTATATGCAAGTAAGAATTCTGCCATATAATAAGTCTAAGTTATTCGTCATGTTTCAATCAGAAACATTGCCAACTTAGTTCAACTCTATTATATGCAAGTATAAACTCTTCCATATAATAAGTCCAAGTTATTCGTCATGTTTCAATTAGAAACATCGCCAAGTTACTGATCAGTCATACTACACAAGTATAAAAATCAAGTTAAAACTTTATTATTACTTCGGCTAATAATAAAAAATTAAGAAAATCTAATGATAGAAAAACTTCAGATTGCAAGTATTCTAGGGTCTTGGCAACTCTTTGCCTTCACTCTCTTCAAGCCGATATGCCCCATTGCCCAATACCCAGATAATTCTATAGGGTCCCTCCCAATTTGGGCCAAGCTTGCCCTTTCTGGGATCTTTCTTGTTGTTGACAACCTTTCTTAGGACGAGGTCCCCAACTTGGAACTCTCTTGGGTTGACCTTCTTGTTATAAGCCCTAGCAAGTTGCTGCTGGTATGACCCCAGCTGAATTGCTGCCATCTCCTTTCTTTCTTCTAGTAGGTCTAGATCTCAGGCTAAGATTGCATCATTAGTCTCATTCTCCACTCCTTGGGTTCTGATTCTTGGGATGCTGACCTCTAATGGGATTACTGCCTCTATGCCAAAAGCCATGGCAAATGGGGATTCCCCAGTTGATCTTCTCGGCGTAGTCTGATATGCTCAAAGTACACTGGGTAACTCATCCACTCACCTTCCCTTAGCTGCTTTCAGTCTCTTCTTGATCCCATCCAAGATGACCTTATTGGATGCTTCTGTTTGACCATTGCTTTGAGGGAAGCTTGGCGTAGATTAATAATTCTTGATCTTGTACTTTGTACAGAAGCATTTGATTAGCTTACTGTCAAACTGTGTACCATTGTCTGCTATTATTGCCTTTGGGATCCCAAACCTGGTGATGATATTCTCCCAAATGAAGCTCTTCACATCAACATCTCGAATCTTTGCGAGGAGTTCAGCTTCAACCCACTTGGTGAAGTAATCTGTTCCCACTAGTAGGAACTTCCTTTGTCCAGTCATTTAAGGCAGTTGTCCAACAAGGTCCATGCCCCATTGGGCAAATGGCCAAGGGCTGGACACTGGGTTCAAGTCTGTTGCTGGTTGATGTATCAAAGGTGCAAACCTCTGGCACTTTTCACACTTCTTGACAAAAGCTTCAGCATCTCTTTGCATGTAGGGCCACCAGTACCCCTGAGTAATGGCCCTATGAGCAAGTGACTTGCCCCCGGCGTGGCTTCCACATACTCTTTCGTGTATCTCATACAAGAAGCCTTCAACTTGTGAATAATGTACACACCTTAAAAGGGGTCCAGTAAAAGACCTTCTGTAGAGATGTCCTTCTACTGTCAGATTGAATCTTGCTGACTTCAGTATGATTTTGTGTGCTTCTTTATGATCATCTGGCAGTTTTCCCTCTTTAAGGAATACTATTATTGCATCAATCCAGCTTGGTCCTATCTCCACACACATTGCTTCATGCTCTGTGTTCAGTGGTTCTATGCTTGGACCTGACAAGTAGTCCACCATTATCGTCCTTGCCTCTCTAGGTTTTATTGCAGTAGCCAGGTTGGCCAGAGTGTCAGCATGGCTGTTGTCATCTCGGCTAACCTGCTGTAGTCGGCAATTCTGGAATAAGGCTACCAGTCTGCCCACCTCCTTTACATAGGCCGACATCCTTTTATCTCGGGCTACGTATTCGCCTATTGCCTGGTTGACGATAAGCTGGGAGTTATAGAAAACTATTACCTCGTCAGCTTCCATTGCTACTGCCACCTTTAATCCTGCGATCAGTGCTTCATATTCTGCTTCATTGTTTGAGGCTTTAAACCCTAAATGAATGGATTGTTCCAGTATCTGCCCATTTGGTGATACTAGTACTACTCCTGCCTCCGCTCCTTATCGGTTTAAACTCCCATGAACAAACAGCTGGAAAGAGTTGTCGATGTAAATACTGCATGGCCTGAGTTTCTCTTCTTTCCTCTATTTGGCTATCCCCAACTGGGTTTCTCCTTGTTCTCCTGGACCTCGACTCAACGGAGCCGGATGTATGATGGCGCCTGGTGTGAACTCGGCCACGAAGTCAACCAAAACTTGGCCTTTGATTATTGTTCTGGGTCTGAATTCCAGGTCATACTGGTCCAACACCATAGCCCATCTGGCTATTCTGTCTGTCAGATCTCCCTGCTGTAATAGGGACTTCAGGGGGTGCTCAGTTAACACCACAATTTTGTAGGCTTGAAAGTAATAATTCAGCTTCTTGGAAGCCATTACTGAAGCCAGTGTTAGCTTCTCCAAGGGTAGGTATCTGGTCTCTGCATCAGCTAAGGTTTTACTCACGTAGTAAACTGCCCTTTGCTCTCCCTTTTCTTCTCTGATTATCACTGCACTCACTGCATGCTCTGAAGTTGCCAAGTATAAGAACAGCTTCTCTCCAGGTACTGGATATGAGAGAACTGGAGCTGTGGTCAAATACTGGTTCAAGTCGGCTAAGGCGACTTCGCACTCTTCGGTCTGTAAGAAGTCTGTGGCTTTCTTCACTAAGCTAAAGAAAGGTTTACATTTGTCAGAATTTTTGCTGATGAATCTGTTTAGGGATGCAGCCCTTTCGGTCAGCATCTGTACTTATTTTGCCGACGTTGAACTGTTCAATTCTAAGATGGCCTTGATCTGATCCGGGCTAGCCTTAATGCCTATTCTGGAAACCAAATATCCTAAGAACTTACCGGACCCAACTCCAAATGCGCACTTCGATGCATTGAGTCGGAGCCGATATCTTCTAAGGATGTCAAAAATTGCCTTTAAGTCTTCCAGATGATCCTCAGGTTCCTTGGTCTTCACGACCATGTCATCTATGTATACCTCCGCTGTTCTGCCCATTAGATGCCTAAACATCTTGGTCATCAATCTCTGGTAAGTTGCTCTTGCATTTTTCAACCCAAAAGGCATCACTCTGTAGCAATACAGCCCTTTTGGGGTGATAAATACAGTCTTCTCCTCATCTGGGGGGTACATAGCTATCTGATGGTACCCCCTATATGCATCCAGGAAGCTCAACCTTCCATGGCCTGAAGTGATCCACCAATTGGTCGATCTTGGGTAGTGGGAAACTGTCTTTGGGACAAGCCTTGTTTAGGCTGGTGAAGTCCACACAGACCCTCCACTTCCTATTCTTTTTTTTCATAACCACCGTGTTTGATAACCATGTCGGGTAATTTACCTCTCGAATGGCCCTGGCCTTCAGAAGTTTATCCACTTCCTCTTCTACTGACTCGACATGCATTAACATAAACCTTCTTGCTCGATGGATGATGGGTTTAGCCGACTTGTCCACATTCAGTCTATAGTAAGTGACCTCGGGGTCAATGCCAGACATCTCTACGGCGTCCAGGCAAACACCTCAATGTTTGCTCTCAATAACGCCTCTAGATCTTTTTCCTCTTCCTCGGCCAAGCCTGAGCCGAGAAGGAAGAAGCGCACTTCATCCCCTTGTTGGATAAGGATTTTCTTCAGGGTTTCGTCACTCTTCTCGGTTGGCTCTTTGCCGACGTCATCTAGGACTTCCATGTTCTCATCTTCAATCTCTGCGGCTTCTGCTTCTTGTATGTTGCAGGTTGATTTCCTTGCTGCCATTGAACAATTCTTTGCCTGCACTTGATCTCCTCTGACCTCCTCAATTCCATGCTTTGTTGGGAATTGTAACAGCTGGTGCAATGTTGAGGGAACAACCCCCATTATATGCAGCGATGGCCTTTCCAAGATAGCATTATAAGGGAATGGAGTGTCAATTATTGTGAACTCAGTTTTTATCTTCTTGGTGCCAGCCTGTACCTCCAAGCTTATTGCTCCTAGGGGCCACGTCGACGTTCCATTGACCCCGACCATTGGACAATTGGATTGTTCCAGATCATCTTGGTAAAGGCCAAGCTTCTTGTAACACCTGACATATATGATATCACAAAAGCTGCCTTGGTCAATTAAGATGCACTTCACTTGGCATTCTCCAATCTAGAGGGATATTACCAAGGCATCGTTGTGTGGATACTGCACCATCTCTAGGTTGTCTTCAGTAAAGGACACCACTGGTCCCTGGCACTCGTCTGCCCTAGGTCTTTTTCTGCCGGACCTGGTACACATGCTGCAAGTGCTTTACCTTCTGAGTCTCCCTACGTATTTTGTTCTCATTGACCTTTGAGTGAATCACATTAATCACTCGAGGTCCGCCTGCCTGCGGTTGTGGTGCTAGAGAAGGCGGCGTTGCCGGTGCCTGAGGCAGTCTTGCTTGTTCTTCCCTTGTTCTGGCCTCGTCTATAAGGTCCTTTAAATGACCTTGCCTTACCAGGTCTTCCAGATGTGCCTTTAGGGCTCTACACCCCTAAGTCAGATGCCCATCTTCGTTGTGGTAAACACAGTGCTTGCCAAGGCTTCTTCCTATAAATTCACCTGGAACCCTTACTGGTGCTCTGTAATAGGGCTGATTTTGGATTTTCTCCAAGACTTTGTAAACTGGGATGCGGAATACGGTTATGACTGCCTGCGCAGCCCTTAATCCTGTCTCTTGCTTATTGTACCCGCCATTACCTCGGCCTCGCTTTGGCGAGCCGTTTCCCTTTTCTTGCTTCGACGCCTTTGTCCCCGAGGTGTCTTCCTCGGCCCTCGCATACTTCTCAATTCTGGCCATCAGTTCCTCCATACTTTTTGGCAGTGTCTTTGCCAATGATTTTAGAAGCAAACAATCATCTTTCAGGCCGTTCTTAAAAGACACGACCGCCACCTCTTGGTTGCATCCTGGTATCTGGTTGAATACCTTATAGTACCTCTTGGCATAGGCCCTACGGCTTTCATTCTCGCTAATTCTCAGAGCCATCAGGCAGTCCACCCTTAATGGCTGTAACTTGTTTGTCACAAACCTGGCCACGAACATCTCGGCCAGGCCTTCCTAGGTTTCCAGTTTTTCGGCAACTTGAAACCGATCTAATTTCCACGAAGGCGAGGAACACCTTGCAGAGCAACGACTCGTTCTCGGTGTATAGTGCTATCGAGTTCAGGTACAAGCTGACGTGAAAGTTGGGGTCCGACTTACCGTCGTACATCTGGAATCTCGGCATACTGAACCTTTTCGGGGCCTCAAATTTGTCCAACTCCACCGAGAATGGCGTTCTCGGCTTGACCGGGGAGGTTACCTGTAATGACCCCGAAATGTACGCCATAATTATCGGTAATTAATTATGCATTAATATGAATTAATTGGGAATTTTCTGTTTGAATTAGAAAAACATATGTGTTGGAACTACAACTTCGGGACTGAAATTGACGACCGTAACGGGTTTGGAAAACGGGATTGAACACGCCTATGTGTTACCGGGAATTTTTGGAACTATTTGGGATGATAAATTGAGGACTGAATTTCGTCTGATTCGCTAAGCTCCATTTGGCTCAAGTTTTTGGTCCAAATCTATTTATTTGATATATATGATTTATATATGGCAATAGATAAGGTTTATTGACCCATGTTGACTCAAAAAGCTAGAGAGAAAATATCTAAAAGAGGGTGAGAGAGATAGAATACGGGAAAGAGGGGAATCAAGGGAGAAGCAAAGGAGAAAAAGGGACCCAAGTTTAATTCTCTTCACTTAGCCATTTAAGGTAAGAATTTCTCTATCAATTCTTGAAATAAAGTAGATTCATGCATAATCTCATGGTAAGTAAGTGGAATTGAAGAGACATTATGAAAAATAGAGAAGTTGTGTTGTATTTTCATCTAAGTTGCATCTTGAGCATATATGACATCCTCTCATGAAATTATAGTTTTCTAACTTAAATCAAGGCTTGATCTTTTATACATGAGGAATGGGATTTATATTTGGAAGTTATGGTTTTTATGTAAACTAGAGTTGAAAATCAAGTTGTTTTTCTAGTGTTTTGGGCCTTGTTTTCATGAAATTGGAAGTTGATTTCTACAAAAATGGAGGCCATGGTTTTGCTAAATGAAGTGGTTTTCACCCAATTTTCACAAATTTCGGCGTTGGTTTGGCTTCGGCGAGATTTTGCACATCCGATATTTTTTCACGGTTTTCGTCACTCGGCGGGTTTTGCCGCTCGAGCGGAGACCTATTTTTCAGACAATTTCAAAAAGTGTTTTAATGCATGATTTTGGCATCCTTATTGCATTTTTAGCATTCTTGAGGCTTAATTAAGTCTTGATAATGAAGTTATGAGATTGAAACATCATTACGAGGATATGTGAACTTGATTTGACGATGATTGATGATGATATGTGTTAAGGATTTGTGTTATCATGTCGACATTTGCAGGTCAAAACACGAAGACTGTACAACCGGTTCTGGAAAACCACTGTGAGTAACATTTCTGTAAAGTTATGTTGGTATAAGTATGTTCCAAAATGCTACGTTATGTTATGTTTTCGGGAATGATAATGTTTTCTGTGAACGAATGTCCTATTTGCGAATCTAGTATGGCATCCATAGAGAGTCCCAAGTCATGGGGGACGGCATGAAAATCTTGAGTCCATGACCGATTCTGAATCTCGTTAGCCACTTCATTGTGGTGTGTGTTTAATCAGTATCCGGAACTGATTACTCTAGTCGGAAGACGTTCTGTTATGTTTATGTTCTGAGGAGTATGCCATTATTATGTTATGATACGAATTGATTATGTCTATGATGATTTGTTTTACGGATTTATGATATGCGGAATTCGTTCACTAACCCTTTACGTTAATGTTACTTGCTGGGCTTTAGCTCACCCCTGTATATATGTATTTATAGGTGAGTAGCCGGGGAGTCAAGCCTAGGCGGAGTCTTGCACCGAGCCGCCGTTTTGAGAACCTATCAGAGTTTTGTATGCCTGAGTTGGGCTAGGCCTGGAAGGCCGTATAGTGAGCTTGTTTTGTTATGTATTGTGGCATGTGCCTATATGTTTTGTATATGGATTTTGTTACATGTTGTATAGATAGTGGGTAAATTAACATTTTGGCATGTAAATACTTGTTCATATTAATGCACAGCTCTTTGGACTATTGTAGTTTTCTGTTTTCGCTTCCGCGAGCCCCGTTTAATTTTGTGTTGTACAGTAAGGCCTGTGGTAATCTAAGATTACTGGCCGGTTACGATGCCAAACTTTTAGGGGCGGGTTTGGGTCGTGACATTACCTCGACATCTTGTTGTTTTCTCTGGAGGTAATCCCTCAGATCCTCCTTGGTCCGTCTAGGAGCTCGGCTATCTCTGGATTTCAACCTTTTCGGCGCGTTGCTTCCGGTGGGGGTCAGCTTTTTTGGTATAATGTGTGTTCCATGAATCTCCCTTCATTGACTCTCCTCGTCTGACCTCCCTTGAAGGCCGGTGAGAGTGTTCTTTGGTCCTGGTGTATTGGGGGGCTACAGGGACTGTTTTTTGCCCTCCTTTATGGGCATTGTTTTTGGCCGTTGGAATCGGCGTGTCTTGCAACGGGAATGGTGGCTGCATGACATTGTTCTGCATCATGAAATTGACGACCGTTTGCAGGTCTGCCAATTTGTTCGTTATTCCCTTCATTTATTTGTCCCTCCGCAGGCATCTATCTTTCCATATCTGGAGGTCGTCCTCGTTATAATACCCGCCTCAGTCTGATTTCTTTGGTACGTCGCCTTCCTTGCCGACTTATTTCTCTTCGAGATTCTGATCTTGAGTTTCTTCGTTGTAATTATCTTCCTCGATGTCAAGGTCAACATGTTTACCACTCCTAGTAGGGGTGTTGTCCCCAACCTTTTCTTTTCGTCCATCGTTAGCCATTTATTCTTCTTTCGTTCCCACAGACGGCACCAAATTGTGTGTCAATTTTCGACCACACTGCCAAACAGGTACTCAGCTGGAGAACATCGGCAGAATAGATTAAGCCCGAGCGACCTGTCAACAAAAAGAAAAGACTCTGGTGGTGGTTCGTCCACCTGGGGGCACTCTGACGATCAAGTCAGTAATCTCTCAAAGATAGCAAAAGTGCTTAACTCACTATTCAGAATACAAAAAGCGTACCTTAGACCCACGAGGGTGCCTTACTTTTATAACCAACACTGACCTGATCCCTGTAGAAGCCTAACTTCAATGGACTCTAGCTCAATGCCTATCTAGGACTCTCAAATAGATAAAGATAAACTCCCTAAGAGCTTTATCCCTATCTAGACAAAAGTCCTCCCTCATTCTAGGACTCTTATAACTTATCCGCTCATCTCGGATTTCGGTATCTTCGTAGATAATCTCGCCCTTGCTGAGATTACCTCGGCGTCAAGTCAAGGACACGTAACACCTCAGCTGGCACTTCGGTGCCACTTTGGCACTCTCACCCCCCAACACACCAGAACTAAGGAACACTCTCACCGGCCTTCAAGGGAGGTTGGGCGAGGAGAGTCAATGAAGGGAGTTTCACGGAAGACGCATCGTATCAAAGAAGCTGACCCCAAAGAACATCGGCATATTCAAGGAAAGAAACTTTGTTTCGACGCAACTAACAGAGAGAGGTCCAAGAGGACTCACAATGACACCGGAAGCAGCGCGCCGAAAAGGTTGAAATCCAGAGATAGCCTAGCTTCTGGACGGACCAAGGAGGATATGAGAGATTACCTCTAGAGGAAACAACAAGATGCCGAGGTAACCTCCCCGGTCAAGCCGAGAACGTCGTTCTCGGTAGAGTTGGACAAATTTGAGGCCCCGAAAAGGTTTAGTATGTCGAGATTCTAGATATACGACAGTAAGTCGGACCCCAACTTTCACGTCGGCTTGTACCTGAACTCGATGGCACTATACACCAGGAACGAGCCGTTGCTCTGGAAGGTGTTCCCCTCGTCCTTCGGGGAAATTGTATCGGACTGGTTTCACAAGTTGCCGAAAGGAACTGTGAAAACCTGGGAAGGCCTGGCCGAGATGTTCGTGGCCAGGTTTGTGACAAACAAGTTACAGCCATTAAGGGTGGATTCCCTGATGGCTCTGAAAATCAGCGAGGATGAAAGCCTTAGGGCCTATGCTAAGAGGTACTATGAGGTATTCAACCGGATACTAGGATGCAACCAAGAGGTGGCGGTTGTGTATTTTAAGAACGGCCTGAAAGATGATTGTTTGCTTCGAAAATCATTGGCAAAGACACTGCCAAAAGTATGAAGGAACTGATGGCCAGAATTGAGAAATATGCGAGGGTCGAGGAAGACATGCCGGGGACAAAGGCGTCGAAGCAAGAGAAGGAAAACGGCTCGCCGAAGCGAGGCCAAGGTAATGGCGGGTACAACAAGCAAGAGACAGGATTAAGGGCTACGCAGTCAGTCACAACCGTATTCTGAATCCCAATTTACAAAGTTTTGGAGAAAATTCGAAATCAGCCCTATTACAGAGCACCAGTAAGGGTTCTGGGTGAATTTATAGGAAGAAGCCTTGGCAAGCACTGTACTTACCACAACGAAGATGGGCATCTGACTCAGGGGTGTAGAGCCCTGAAGGCATATCTGGAAGACCTGGTAAGGCATGGTCATTTAAGGGACCTTATAGACGAGGCTAGAACAAGGAAAGAACAAGCAAGACTGCCTCAGGCACCGGTAACACCGCCTACTCCAGCACCACAACCGTAGGCAGGCGGACCTCGAGTGATCAATGTGATTCACTCAAAGGTCAATGAGAACGAAATACGTGGGGAGACTTAGAAGGTAAAGCACTTGCAGCATGTGTACCAGGTCCGGCAGAAAAGACCTAGGGCAGACGAGTGCTAGGGACCAGTGGTGTCCTTTATTGAAGACGACCTAGAGATGGTGCAGCATCCACACAACGATGCCTTGGTAATAGACCTTCAGATTGGAGAATGCCAAGTGAAGCGCATCTTAATTGACCAAGGCAGCTCTTGTGACATCATGTATGTCAGGTGTTACAAGGAGTTTGGCCTTCACCAAGATGATCTGGAACAATCCAATGGTCCAATGGTCGAGTTCAATGGAACGCCGACGTGGCCCCTGAGAGCAGTAAGTTTGGAGGTGCAGGCTGGCACCAAGAAGATAAAAACTGAGTTCACAGTAATTGATACTCCCTCCCTTATAATGCTATCTTGGGAAGCCCATGGCTGTATACAATGGGGGCTGTTCCCTCAACATTGCACCAGTTGTTGCGATTCCTAACAGAGCATGGAATTGAGGAGGTCAGAGGGTATCAAGTGCAGGCAAAGAATTGCTCCATGGCAGTAATGAAATTAACCTGCAACATATGAGAAGTAGAAGCCGCAGAGATTGAAGATGAGGACATGGAAGTCTTAGATGACATCGGCAAAGAGCCAGCCGAGAAGAGTGAGGAAGCCCTGAAGAAAATCTTTGTCCAGCAAGGGGATGAAGAGCGCTTCTTCTTTCTCGGCTCGGGCTTGGCCGAGGAAGAGGAAAAAGAGCTAGAGGCGTTCTTGAGAGCAAACATTGAGGTGTTTGCTTGGACGCCGTACGAGATACCTGGCATTGACCCCGAGGTCACTTGCCATAGACTGAATGTGGATAGGTCGGCTAAACCCGTCATCCAGCGAGAAAGAAGGCCGACGTTGATGCATGTCGAGGCTGTAGAAGAGGAAGTGGATAAACTTTTGGAGGCCAGGGCCATTCGAGAGGTAAATTACCTGACATGGTTATCAAACACAGTGGTTGTGAAGAAAAAAAATAGGAAGTGGAGGGTCTGTGTGGACTTCACTAGCCTAAACAAGGCTTGTCCCAAAGACAGTTTCCCACTACCCAAGATCGACCAATTGGTGGATTCCACTTCAGGGCATGGAAGGATAAGCTTCCTGGATGCATATATCGGGTACCATCAAATAGCTATGTACCCCCCAGATGAGGAGAAGACTTCATTTATCACCCCAAAAGGGCTGTATTGCTACAGAGTGATGCCTTTTGGGTTGAAAAATGCAAGAGCAACTTACCAGAGATTGATGACCAAGATGTTTAGGCATCTAATGGGCAGAACAGCGGAGGTATACATAGATGACATGGTTGTGAAGATCAAGGAACCTGAGGATCATCTGGAAGACTTAAAGGCAATTTTTGACATCCTTAGAAGATATTGGCTCCGACTCAATGCATCGAAGTGCGCATTTGGAGTTGGGTCCGGTAAGTTCTTAGGATATTTGGTTACCAGAAAGGGCATTAAGGCTAGCCCGGATCAGATGAAGGCCATCTTAGAATTGAAGAGCCCACCGTCGGCAAAACAAGTACAAATGCTGACCAGAAGGGCTGCATCCCTAAACAGATTTATCAGCAGAAGTTTTGACAAATGTAAACCATTCTTCAGCTTAGTGAAGAAAGCCACAGACTTCTTACGGACTGAGGAGTGCGAAGTCGCCTTAGCCGACTTGAAGAAGTATTTGACCACAGCTCCAGTTCTCTCAAATCCAGTACCTAGAGAGGAGCTGTTCTGATACTTGGCAGTTTCAGAGCATGCAGTGAGTGCAGTGATAATCAGAGAAGAAAAGGGAGAGCAAAGGGTAGTTTACTATGTAATTAAAACCTTAGCTGATGCAGAGACCAGATACCTACCTTTGGAGAAGCTAACACTGGCTTTAGTAATGGCTTCCAAGAAGCTGAATCATTACTTTCAAGGCCTGCTTCTGAAGGAGATACAATGTGTATACAAAAACAAAGGCCAAGTTGGTGACCGGCCGTGGAGTCCCTGTTACAGCAGGGAGATTTGACAGGCAGAATAGCCAGATGGGCAGTGGTGTTGGGCCAGTATGACTTGGAATTCAGAACCAGAATAGCAATCAAAGGCCAAGTTTTGGCCGACTTCGTGGCCGAGTTCACACCAGGCGCCATTACACATTGGGCTCCGTTGAGCCGATGTCCAGGAAAACAAGGAGAAACCCAGTTGGGGATAGCCAAACAGAGGAAAGAAGAGAAACTTAGGCCTTACATCGGTGACTCCTTCCGGCTGTTTGTTCATGGGAGTTCAAACCGACAAGGAGCGGGGGCAGGAGTAGTGCTAGTATCGCCAGATGGGCAAATACTGGAACAATCCATTTGTTTGGGGTTTAAAGCCTCAAACAATGAAACAGAGTATGAAGCACTGATTGCAGGATTAAAGGTGGCAGTAGCAATAGAAGCTAACGAGGTAATAGTTTTCTGTGACTCCCAGCTTATCGTCAACCAGACAACAGGCGAATACGCAGCCCGAGATGAAAGGATGTCGGCCTATGTAAAGGAGGTGGGCAGACTAGTAGCCTTATTCCAGAATTGCCAACTACAGCAGGTTAGCCGAGATGACAATAGCCATGCTGACGCTCTGGCCAACTTGGCTAGTGCAATGAAACTTGGAGAGGCAAGGACAATAATGGTGGACTACTTGTCAGGTCCAAGCATAGAACCACTGAACACAGAGCATGAAGCAATGTGTGTGGAGATGGGACCAAGCTGGATATATGCAATAATAGTATTTCTTAATAAGGGAAAACTGCCAGATGATCATAAAGAAGGACACAAGATCAGACTAAAGTCGACAAGATTCAGTCTGACAGCAGAAGGACATTTCTACAGAAGGTCTTTTACTAGACCCCTTTTGAGGTGTGTACATCCTTCACAAGTTGAAGACATCTTGTATGAGATACACGAAGGAGTATGTGGAAGCCACGCCGGGGGCAAGTCACTTGCTCATAGGGCCATTACTCAGGGATACTGGTGGCCCTATATGCAGAGAGATGCTGAAGCTTATGTCAAGAAGTGTGAAAAGTGCTAGAGGTTTGCACCTTTGATACGTCAACCAGTAGCGGACTTGAACCTAGTGTCCAACCCTTGGCCATTTGCCCAATAGGGGATGGACCTTGTTGGACAACTGCCTCAAGCGACTGGACAAAGGAAGTTCCTACTAGTGGCAACAGATTACTTCACCAAGTGGGTTGAAGATGAACCCCTCGCAAAGATTTTAGATGTTGATGTGAAAAGCTTCATTTGGAAGAACATCATCACCAAGTTTGGGGTCCCAAGGGCAATAATAGCAGACAATGGTACACAGTTTGACAGTAAGCCAATCAAGAGCTTCTGTGCGAAGTACAAGATCAAGAATTATTACTCTACTCCAAGCTTCCCTTAAAGCAATGGTCAAGCAGAAACATCTAATAAGGTCATCTTGGATGGGATCAAGAAGAGGCTGGAAGCAGCTAAGGGAAGGTGGGTGGATGAGTTACCTATTGTACTTTGGGCATATCGGACTACGCCGAGAAGATCAACTGGAGAATCCCCATTTGCCATGGCTTTTGGCACAGAGGCAGTAATCCCATTAAAGGTTGGCATCCCAGGGATCAGAACCCAGGGAGTGGAGAATGGGACTAATGATGCATTCTTGGCCCGAGATCTGGACCTACTGGAAGAAAGAAGGGAGAAGGCAGCAATTCAGCATGGGTCATACCAGCAGCAGCTTGCTAGGGCTTATAACAAGAAGGTCAACCCAAGAGAGTTCCAAGTTGGGGACCTCGTCCTAAGAAAGGTTGTCGGCAACAAGAAAGATCCTAGAGATGGCAAGCTTGGCCCAAATTGGGAGGGACCCTAAAGAATCATCTCGGTATTGGACAATGGGGCATATCGGCTTGAAGACAATGAAGGCAAAGAGTTGCCAAGACCCTAGAATACTTGCAATATGAAGTTTTTCTATCATTAGATTTTCTTATTTTTTTGTTATTAGCCGAAGTAATAATAAAGTTTTAGCTTGATTTTTACACTTGTGTAGTATGACTGATCAGTAACTTGGCGATGTTTCTAATTGAAACATGACGAATAACTTAGACTTATTATATGACAGAGTTTATACTTGCATATAATAGAGTTGAACTAAGTTGGCGATATTTCTGATTGAAACATGACGAAAAACTTAGACTTATTATATGGCAGAGTTCCTACTTGCATATAATAGAGTTGAACTAAGTTGGCGATGTTTCTGATTGAAACATGACGAATAACTTAGACTTATTATATGGCAGAGTTCTACTTGCATATAATAGAGTTGAACTAAGTTGGCGATGTTTCTGATTGAAACATGATGAAAAACTTAGACTTATTATATGGCAGAGTTCCTACTTGCATATAATAGAGTTGAACTAAGTTGGCGATATTTCTGATTGAAACATGATGAATAACTTACACTTATTATATGGCAGAGTTGAATTATGCTTACATATAATAGAGTTGAACTAAGTTGAATTTACCTAGGCTTGCAATATCGGCAGAGTCAGACATAGATTGAAACTAAGTACATGTCAGCTAGATTAACAAAGAGAGCAAGGTTGGTAACCTCGGCTAGTCTTTGAAATCTACAAACTAAGGTTAGTTTAACACTTGTTGAAATTTTAAGGAAAATTTACAAGTTGAAGTTAAGCGGAGGTCATGTTGAAAGGAAGTTGGTTTAATACTTGTTGAAATTTTATATGATTTACAAGTTGAAGTTAAGCCAAAGTTATTCTTAAAGAAGTGTCTATGCATTGGCCGAGATTACCATATTACCAAGATTTGGAAAATAATGGAAGACAGAAGCCTTGAGAAAAGTGGCTAGTTTTTCATAATGTTTTCAAGTGTTGAACCAACGCCAAAATAAACAAGTCAGTGGATATATCCAAGGTATTTTATCCCGAAAAGATTGCACAGTTAAGGTGTACTTCGAAAACATGCAAAATATTCTAAGTATGGAAGCATACAAGATAGACAAGCATTCCAACACTTAGTCAGAAAAGAAGACTTGCATTTAGATAAGGAAGTTCAAGTACAAAAAGACACTTTAGCCTAACAAAGAAGACTACTTGTTCAGGTTACAAAGGTGGCACGTCGGCTAAATTAAAGCTAACATTGTTTCAAAAGTAAGGAAAAAAGTACAAGGTACAAGTAATAAAGAAAAACATCAAAATGAACTACTCGGTGCCAACAGTTGGTTGTGTCTCAGCCTCAGAAGACAATTATGAGCCCTTCTCAGCAGCGAGCTTGGCATCGATCTCTTGAAGAGTCTGGTCGATGCTCTTCTCGACGATAGGCGCGTCAGAGGTTGTCTTCTCATGGGTAGCGTATTTTGAGACCTCATCCTCCTCATCCTGAGTCAAGTCCAAGACTTGCTCATTCAGAGTTGGGGACTTGGCCTCAACAGCTTCTTCATTCTTCTCGGCCTCAGCCTGATCCTCGGACTCAGCTTCGTCTTCGGACTAGCTTGGAGAGAGAGGGAATGACAGAACGAGGTTGCTAGCATTCTTGAGAGGAAAGTCCTCGGGGACAGCCAACTCTTTTAAAGCAGCCATCCAACTAAGGGTGAAACCCTTGTTGCATGCCTGTTTAACTTGTTTTTTGTAGTCTTCTTTGACGTCGGTTGTACCCTTGGTGTTTGCCTTCTCATCCGCTGCCTTGATCTCTGCTTCTTTTGTGGCCAAGGTAGCCCGGAGCTCGGCTTCGGCCTCAGCAGTTTTTGCTTCGGCATATTTCTTTTCGGCTGTAAGAACCTTGGTGACGGCCTCAGCAGCATCTGCCTTTTCCTCGGCATCATCCTGGGCTTCCTTGGCTTCCTTGGCTGCCTTGGCCTGGTCAATAAGCGTTTTCATCTTGGCCTTGGCTTTGTTGACGGTCTTCAACAGATTAGTCGCCTCCCTGGTCTTGTTGACCAACTCCTTCTTGATGTTAAAAGCTTGCATCGCGAAGGAGTGTGCGTACTAGATCGCCTAAAAGAAATGGATAAAACAAAAGTTAGTAATTTTTACTGAGTATGGAAAAACTGAGTATGAAAAGTACCAAGTGCTAGGGGCTTACTTGTACAGAATGCTACAACATTAGAGAGAAGTTTTCATATTCACTGACCTCGGCATTGCGTTCGAGGTCTTTTGGCAGAAGCAAGGCAGTAGAAAGGGCGACACCGACTTCAATGTCAGTTGCATTATCGCCAGCTCTGACTGACTTGTCCTCAATGGTAATTAGAGGGGCCTAGGGGGCATCGGATTTGAGAGAACCCGAGGTGGCCGCAGAGTCCAACCTCGGCCGCTTTGACTTAGTGTATTCAGATGGTTCGGCCTTGACGGGGCCTCTTCTCAGCTGCGGAGGAAGTCTTCTCATCCTCGGCCAACTTTGAAATCGGCAATGTGTCCTCAGTGTCAATCTGAGTTACCGTTGCTTTGGCTTGGGCTTTCTTCAGCCTTTTTGGCTTTGGTTTTGGCTGAGATTGCGAAGATGGAGATTGGATGGTAGTGATGTTGGGGATGTTGGCCAGAAGATCATCAACAACTGCCTTCTTGCGACCTATTTCGTCAGAGGAGATGGCAACAGTTACTCTAGTACCAAGGCGGATTGCTAGTAAAGCTATTGGTGGGTTGGCTGGATCATAAGAGGACGCCTCAGCGCTTTGGCGTCTTCAGATACGGGTCTTGCCTGTTGGTGCAAAAAGTGTCGCTTGACGTCGGCGTTGACGCTAAGAGGGTGGAATCAATTGAGGAGCTAAAGTAGATGGCTAGTCTGCTGGAGTAGAGGTTGATCCCTGATTTGGCCGAGGTGAAGAAGTCGTATCAGGAGTTGTGACAGAATGAGGGGACTTGCTCTTTTTGGGGACGTCGGGCAGAGTCGATCTATAGGTTGGGATGAAATTCAAAAGCAGAGGAGCCTTGTGCTGATCAATAGGCAAGTCCAACAACCTCTTCAAATCTTTACTGGGATAGAAGTTTTTACAGAAGTCCTTCGGGGGCTGAGGAAGCGCTGCAAAGACAAAACAAACAGACATTAGCACATACAAAAATATCAAAATAAGGAAGACTTGAACACAAGTAAAGGTGACACTTGGCTCTTATCATCTCACTCTCTGAAAACTGTTCGGCTTAGGGGATAGAGGTGAAGGTCATCATCTGGTTGAAACTACCAGTTGCCGGAGACGATGAAGTAATCATCTCCAGCACCCTTGTTTGAGTCTGGGAGATCGGCAACGAGTTTGTATTCCGTTGACCTCGGCTTAAGGTAGTAGATATAACCTTTTTTCTGACTTAAGGCTACACATGGTGTAGCAGAACTAGATGTCGGCGAGGGTAACCCTAGCATTCTCTCTTTTGGCTAAGGCAATTATACCATTAATAACTCGGTAAGAGTTAATGGCAAGCTGCATTGGGTTCAGTTTATAGTAGTGAAGGACCTCTCAGAAAAGGATGTCAAGTGGGAGCCTAAGTCCACACTCTAGAAAGGCTACCACTGGAAAGGCATGGAGTCTTTTGTGGGCATGATGAAGTCATCCTCCCCAGCCAACCTAAGATGAACGTCGGAGGGGATGGCAAACTCCTACCTAAAGTACTCTAACTTAGTTGGGGTGTTTACCCTCCACCTAAACATACCCATGACGTCGGCAAAGTGGGAAGGGTGTAAATTTCGGAATGAAGTGGTTTATTAGGGTTTAAAGGACCTCGGCAAAACCTTAACGTATGCTCGGGCAAGGGTTTTTGAAAATCTAAGGGAATTTATTTCTATTTTTCCTAAAGTTTGGGGGTCCTAAAGAAAATCCCAATCCTAGAGTTACTAAAACAGGAGGGTTAAAGACAAGAATTTGGAAAAAACAGTAAGAAAACAGAAAACAAGAATGTGATTCAGAGTCAAGAACAATGATAAACTATCAAGAACACTGAGTAAAATTTTGTACAGGTGAACAAGGCCAAGAACAGTGGCAAAATAAATAAGTGTGTGAACGATGTGTGCACAAAGGTCATGAATCAAAGGCAGATTGAATAAACATGAAATTACAAAGACAGAATATGCTCAAACATGTGAATGATGAAAACAGAGATTGAAGAATATGAATGTGTTCGTCATGGCAAGCAAATAGAGGCAACAGAGTATTAAAGATTAAAAGAGCGGAAAGATAGTAACTCACCGAAGAAAATGGAGCCGGTGTGAGATATGCTAGAGTTGAACGCATGTGGTACAAGTAGCAAGACGGTGAGTGTTTCGCCGGAGGAGACAAACGGAGTAGTTGCAGAGAGCTTTGAGAAGACGTTAATGGCGGTTTGGAAGAAAGAGGCTTAGAGAGAGAAAATTTGTGCGAAATCAAAGATGCAAAGTGAAAAAAGTAGTATTGAATGAGCCTTGGACGACGTGCTTGTCAGGCGGTGCACGCAAATGTAACGCGACTTGATGGCGCGTGTCAGGTACGGTTCGATAGGGAAGGGACGCGTGGCAGAAACGGTTGAAATACCGTGCGTGACAATTCATACGCGTGTGAAAACTCTTGGAATTCCTGGTTTAATGAGACAAAGACCTCGGTTGGGAGGATGACGTCGGCTAATGAACTTGAACAAACTTAGTTATTGGTTCTAAAGCATTGGTGGAAACACACTGAAGTGTTTATCATATGGAAGCCGATGTGTGACAACCTCAGTAATGAAAGATAGATCAAGTTTAGCCGGCGTGCCAAGGATCAAACAATATAGGTTCCATCACCTCAGGATTCCGAGGTAACAGAACCTAGGAGGCAATTGTGGGGACATATTTTCTGGATAGCAACACGTGGCCAAGGTGGCACCGAAATACCAGCCAAGGTGCTACGTGTCCTTGACTTGACGCCGAGGTAATCTCGGCTAGGCCGAGGTTGTCTGCAGAGATACCCAAATCTGAGATGAGCGAATAAGTTATAAGAGTCCTAGAATAAGGGAGGACTTCTGTCTGAACGTGGATAAAGCTCTTAGGGAGTTTATCTTTATCTATTTGAGAGTCCTGGATAGGCATTGAGCCAGAGTCCATTGAAGCTAGGCTTCTACAGAGATCAGGTTAGTGTTGGTTAGAAAAGTAAGGCACCTTCGTGGATCTAAGGTATGCTTTTTGTATTCTAAATAGTGAGTTAAGTACTTTTACTATCTTTGAGAGATTACTAACTTGATCGTTGGAGTGCCCCTGGGGGGACGAACCATCACCGGAGTCTTTTCTTTTTGTTGATAGGTCACTCGGGCTTAATCTATTCTACCGGTATTCTCCAACTGAGTACCTGTTTGACAGTGTGGTCGAAAATTGACACACATAATTAGTTTACAAAACATGGATTGGAGAGCTATTATACTAAAATATTTAAATTAATTTGATAATCTTGGCAGAAAATGTACAACAAATAAAAGAGGTTGATGATCGAGTCTTAAGAATGGGGTTGAAAGTATCCATATTTGTGAGAGCTAATACATTGTCTTTTACAACATTGGGTCTATGAACAAAAAGTCATTCATTCATTTGAGATCCTATAAAGGTTATACTGTAAAATGATTTTAACAAGACTATATGTAGATATTGATACATCAACGTAAATATTTGATTTGCTCCAATATCTCATATTATGAAACAAATTGAATAATAGTAACAGTTTTGTTAAGCCAGGTAGCCACAGATTGATGCAAATAAACACAAACAAGAGAGAAACACACAGAGTTTACGTGGACGTAAGCAAGTGGTATCAGAGCATTGTTGTACTAAAACAGAGCGTTTTTCTCTTTGTTTCTAAATCTACCCAAATTTTGAAGTTGTCGAAATCAACTTCTAAACAAACCATTGAATAACTTTCGTCGAGTAGAGCAATTTGAAAAAGAAATCCACCTCAAACGGACATCGGAAGCTTTCCTAATCGTCGGTCAAAGTTGGCTTGAACAAGTCAACCATCGAGCTAAGAAGATGAACCAAGTCGAAGAAGAATATTCTGTGAAATATTCAATGACATCACTGTGGAATATTTGATGGAATATTCTATGCCACGTCAGCACGTCACGTCAGCGTTGACCGAGCCACTTCAACATTGATCATAAGCCACCTCACTACCACGTCAACGCCACATCGGCTTTGGCTTCTACGTCAACAAGCCCAGTCAAAAACGAAATATTCCTTATGTTACAAAATATGCTGACTGAATATTCCCTAAAAGATTTTGTCAGTTTTAAGAGCACCTTTGGGCCGATTTTTGATGTAGGGAGAGTAGCCCCTAGCTAAATCGACTGCTCTGGACGCAACTGCATTATCCGTTTCTTGAGATTCAGATCTGAATTTTACGAGGTTTTCAAGGTTGTTGGTATTCTAAACTATTTTAGTCGTCCCCGAAGAAGGGCTTTTTTGGTGGTTTCAAAATTTTGAAGAAGAATGGCCAAAGAAATAGCTTCAGTAACTAACCAAGGAGGAAAGAATTCAATCTCCAATACCAAGTTCGAGGTTGAGAAGTTCGATAGAACAAACAACTTCAGCATATGGCAATGTGAAGTCTTGGACATGCTCATCCACCAGGAATTGGATATCACTTTGGAGGACAAACTTGCAGAAATGTCCGACTAAGATTGGAACAAGATCAACCGACTAGCTTGTGGTACCATCTAGTTATGTCTTGCAAAGGATCAGAAGTATTTTGTCATGAAGGAGAAGAATGCCAAAGATCTCTGGAAGAAGTTGGAGGACAAGCACATGGCGAAAAACATAGAAAATTGGTTATACTTGAAGAACAAGCTCTTCCGGTTTCAGTATAAAGTAGGAATTTCAATGTCCGAACACTTGAATGACTTTAACAAGATTCTGGCCGACCTACTCAATCTGAATGTTGAAGTTGAAGATGAAAACAAGCCTTTATTACTGCTGAAGTCCTTACCCGATGAATATAAGCACTTGATTACCACATTGCTCTATGGGAAGGAAGAAATCAAGTTTGAAGATGTGTCTAACACATTGGCTAACAATGAGTACCGGAAGAAGATAAGAAGGCCCATTATCAAGACACATCAGGTAAAGCCTTAGTTGTTAAAGGAAGATCGGAAGAGAAGAATAAGCAATCTGGAAGGGGATTAAACAGAAGCAGCAAAAACAGATCCCACTCCAAGTCTAAGGAACCATCAACCAAAAGAATTTGTATCTAAGGAACCATCAACCACAAGAATTTGTACTTTTGCAAGGGCGTACAACTGTAGGTGGAGCAGCTACCAATAGTAGAAAGAATGAAGAGATTAACAAAATTGACACAGATTGCACGAAGACTAAAGTCAAGTTCGAGACAGGAGAATATTGTACGGAAAAAAAATAGGCTATGTGCATACCGATGTATAGGGGCCTTCCAAAGTTGCATCATTAGAAGGTAAGCATTGGTTTGTCATATCTATTGAAAAATATTCTTATCGTGTTTGGGTGTACACAATGAAGAATAAGAATGAAGTTGTGAACATCTTCACAACACGGAAGAAGATGATAGAAAACCAAACTGGCAGAAAAATGTAGACCTTAAGATCAGACAATGGTAGAGAGAACATTACTAATCCGTTGAAGGAACTTTATCAAAAAGAAGGTACGGTACATCACTTCACTAAAAGGCGAACTCCATAACAGAATGGAATGGTAGAACGGATGAACAGTACTCTGTTAGAAAAGGTGTGTTGTATACTTACTCAATCCGATTTAGGCAATCAACTTTGGGCTGAAGCTGTGACATATGCTTGCCACCTTATCAACCGTCTGCCAACTGTTGCAAATAAAGGAAGAACATCTTTGGAGGTATGGTTCGGTACTCATGCCAATGACTATGATCAATTTCATGTATTTGGTAGTCCGGCTTATTATCATGTGGAAAAAAGTAAGCTTGATCCTAGAGCCAAGAAAGGAGTATTCTTGAGCTTTAGTTGTGAAGTAAAATGGTACAGGCTTTGGTGCCCTGAATCGAAGAAGGTAATAATTAGCCAAGATGTCACATTTAGTGAGTCTGAAATGCTTAAGCAACTCAAGCTTGAAGACTCTAATGAACAGAACAAAGCCATTAGAATGTAGCAGGTGGAGTTTGATGCACCAGTAGACTCAGAGGAACGAATTAAAGAAGGTGCAATTAAAAAAGAACCAGTCACAACAACACCACAGCAATCAAAGTCTATTGCTACGAGGAAATCAAATAGAGAAACCAAAAAACCGACAAGATATACGAATATGGTATCTTATGTATTTCCAGCAGTTGGGAATGATATCTCAATAACTGAAGCAGCCAAGAAGAACTCCAAGCAAGAAAAGTGTGACAACCCCACAACGTATAATAAATAGCATTTAATTAATTAAGGAGATTTGAATTTGAATTGCTCATTATTCTAGTTCAATTTGAGATGTATGGGAATTATTCGATCTGATTCGTATACAATTTGATTAAAGATTTATGCTGGAATTAGAAATTGAAAGCCTAAATAGCTTAAGAAGGTGAAATTGATGAGTTGAATCGGTTCAATTTAGAGTATTAGACCATATGGGAGTTCAATAAATATGTGATTCTGTTCAGTAAAATTAAGATTTGATCAATTGGGTCCAAATTGGAGTTACTAAGTTATGAGGATTGAGAATTAAGATTATCATGAATTAAATTTATATTGATCTATAATTCATACACTCCAAATAGTAGGAGATTTATTTCAAGAAATGTTCATGATTCTCCTTACTTTTCAAATAAATTAAAATATTCCTCTATTGACATTTTATATGAGGGCTTTAAATTAAATTTAATATTCAATGCATCATTAATAACAAATACAAGTTTTTAGTCTTTCAAGTCTATTGACTATAATAGTCTTAATATTTTTCCTACGCAATTCGTAATTCATTATTTCCCAAAAGAACGGTCATTTAACCTTCATTGACCATGTCAAAGGTTTTTAAGTTATGTATATAATGTAGTATCCCCAAATAAGGTTTTACATGCTAATCTATAACAGAAATTTCCGAATTATATGAAATATAATCACATATTAATGGTCTCAGTTGCATATAGACATCTTAGATATCAATAATAAGGGTGGTTCCGAAATAGAGTACAGAAGCGTATCAGAGTCAGAACAAAAGTATATCTTGCAGAAATTCATTAGCCTTTTCGATTAAACAAGTTGTTGTTTATTCTGTAATTAGGGCTAAGTCCCTTTTGTCTAGTCTATATATATGATGACATAAGGATCATGTGTAATTATATATATAAAGTTTAAATTTTTCTATCTCATATAAGTCTGCATAGTTCAATGGACAATGCATGTTTAATATTTGCTTCCGCCAGCCCTTAATTTTATAAATCTGTTTAAGAGGCCTTCAATAATCTTAGGATTACTGGTCAGTCATGACGCTAAACCTATAAGGGCGGGTTGGGGTCGTGACAAAAAGCTAGCTGAAGAAGAAGTACAAAATCTGCACAAGAACAAGACTTTGGATTTGGTACAACTACCAAACAGAAAGAAGGAAATCGGTTGCAAATGGAAATTTACCAAGAAGAATGGTGATTTAAAGGAAGAAATTTTCTTATATAAACCTAGAAGGTTTCGAGTAGCTGGAAAGAAAAATTTCATTTGGAAGAAGAAATCTCTCTACAGAATGAAGCAATCACCACGACAGTGGTATGATCGGTCTGATCATTTTACGATTGCACAGAAGAAGACCCTTGGGACGAAGAATCCCCAATATAAGGTTAGGGTCAGAAGCATAGTGCATCTCTCTTAGCAGAAGAAGAACAAAACTGGAGTTAAGTTCAAATAGAGTTTGGAATTAATCCATTTGGAGGAAATATAAGTACCTTTGTGTGTGTGACAGCGTTGATTGCTCACTATATAGTTTGGATGGAGAATTTTCGCCAAGGTAGAGAATTGTGAGGAAGTTGGCTTCAACTTCTCCATCAAGAACCGTCAACAAAGAAGAAGAAAAGAGAAGAATGAATTCTCTTCTCTGAAGTAGACTAGAAGGATCAAGATGGAAACTCCTAGATGATCCAGAAGCAGCTAAAGAAAATTATCTTGAATTAAAGCTTTTGAAGGTCAACAATGGAGGCACCTTGAAGTTTCTTGAGCGCGTCTGAAACGCGGTGTTTTGGCGTCACCGCTTGTGCATCTCATCCTCGAAGGAAACCTATAAATAGATAGGTAATGAATTGTATTTGGTATGCAAACATTGAATTGAAGAAGAAGAGAGTGATGAGGAAACATGAGTGAATTGTAATCTCTCCAAATATATAGAATTTCGATGGCCATGGACGCAGGCAATTGCCAAACCATGTAAACTCTATGTGTTTCTCTCTTGTGTGTTTGTTTGCATCAATTTATGGCTACCTGGCCCAACAAGTTTTTCCAATAATAATATTTATCACTAAGCCAATCCTAAAATTTCCATCCAAAATACTTTTGTAATATGTTGTCATGCAAACAATGGCACTTGTATAATCACACACAAAATATGCCTAGCTTGATCATTACATATTGTATGCTCCGCTTTCTCTATCGATGAGTTACAGAATCATCTGATTGGTGTGACAATGATATTTTGATAACTCGGACTTTGTATCTTGAAAATAAAGGGTAAAATTTTATAAAAATTGTTTTTACTTTCTCAGTCAGGATGCCAAAACCCGAACCTGCTAGTCCCAATTATATGCAAGAAACTAGCCTTCTATCTCCAATATGAATCCACTTATTTTGAGTGTTATGAGGATGTTTTTCATCATGCATGTGTTCTTTAGATTGATATAAATTAATTATAGGTAATCTTTATAACGGTAATCTTTATATTTTGACCCTCTTGTCATTTTTGGTACCTGTAATTTTAATTGATTCAATTTTGATCTTGAATTAATGATTTTATTTCAATTTGATCCAATTAATTACAAATTTTAGTATTTTTTGATGGAAAACACACATATAAGTGACATGCATTATTTTTTTATAAGCAAAATTATAAACTTGTTCAACTTAGTGAGACTCAATGACTATTTTCCTTTAAAAATTCTAATCGGCATTGTCCTTTAAAAATTAAGGGTTAAAATCGGATCAATTGAAATATAAGAATTAAATGACATAAAAAACAAAATACAAAAACCATCAATGTAATTTGCCCTTAATTATATCCGAAATGGCTTCCCACAAACATGCCAATTTAATGTGACTACCAAAGCAATTGGTACCCAGCGTGCTCCACTGAATATAATTTACTTAAATCATTTACTGTTTAAAAGTTTAAACCTTACCCATTATGCTTTTTTAGTTAATTGCTAGGAGATATAAATATAATGAGACTTGTATTAGACTGTATTTTTAACTGTTGAAAGAAGTTCAATAAGACATTTTTGCGAGCATTTCATGACATAATTTATAATGTCCAGTATTAATTTAATTAAATCATAATTAATTATAAAATTGTAATTATTTATTATAATTCTTAAATTTTTATTCTAATTTTAATTTAATTATAATTTAGATCACAAGTAGTCCTAAATATTAAACTACGTATTGTAATCACTAACGTTTTAATCACTACAAAAAATTACACTTTTGCCGCCTAAATTTTTAGTCGCCAAAAAGTCATACTTTAGTCACCAACAGGTTTTTCCAACTAAATAATTTGGTCGCCGACTTTGTCGCGGAAAGACGGTCGGCAAAGGTATTGGCGACTAAAAAAATTTAGTCACCGCAAGTCCTAAATTGGTGACTAAACAAGTAGTCGCCAAAAGTAAAGGTATTGGCGACAAAAAAAACTTTAGTCATTGATAGGCTAATTGGTGACCAATCTTTTAGTTGCCAAAAGCTTTAAAAAAAAATTAATATCGCATTTTCAGCAACTAAAACATTTAGTCGCCAAAACTAAATTTATTTTCCACAACTAATTTATTTAGTAGACAAAAAGATTTTTTTGTTCATCTTATTTTTTTTAGCTACTAAATGTTTTAGTCGCCTAAAGTGTAATTTTTTTTAGTTACGAAAAATTTAGTCACCTAAAGTCTATTTTTTTATTTGGCTACTAAAATTTTAGTCGCCAAAAGTTTTTTATTTTTTTTAGCTACTAACTATTTAGTCGCTAAAAATGTTTACTTCCTTTTTGGCTACCAATTATTTAGTGGCTAAAAACATGAGGAATGTATTCCGTGCAACCTATAACATGTATATAAACAAAACATGTATATATTATCAATCATTTCGCAATTTGGATCCATTTCATTTCCAACCATCCAAAAAGAAATAACTGTAATGTCAAATTCCATACAAACTAACTATAATGAACTGTTGACATTAATAGTTTATACAAAGAGTATATTCCATACAAACTAAGTTCACACAAAGAGGATGATACTGAACTTTTGAAAAGTCTGTCCAATATTGAACCTCATTTTCTAGAGCTTCAACTATATCCTTATCTTGAATGTCACTATGAAAAGCATGCTTCCCGTTGTTGTTACCATTTGTCATATGTGATTTCTCTTGCTCCTATATAAGCTTTGCAAAAACAAGTTTTTCTTGCGAGGTTCAGATACATGAGTGGAGAGATCAACAGTCCTGCATGTTGGCAAAGGGAATGTTAGGTCCTAGTCATTAAAACTCAACTCTTACAGATCCAAGTAACTTCAAACTTGCTGCCATCATGGAAAAATAGTAAGATATCCATTTCCCTTGTCTGAATGTTATCGATTAAGAATAAGTGCAGCTAGAATACACTGATTTCTTATAAACTTGCTTAATAAATAAAAACTGAACTAAGAAAAGGTGCCTTATACAATGGGGATCTCATACACTTGTGGATCATTGTTTGTATTGAAAACAATATTCTTATAAAAAGAAAAAGTCATTGAACTCAAAACATAATAGAAAAATTGAGGTAAAAACCACATTGCAAATGTTGGTAACACAGTAGTTGTCACGCCCTCAAAATAAACCCATAATATCATACATTCACGATAGAGAAAAGAAATTTTATATTACAATCATCAGAGTATTCTTACAAAAGGTATTACATGTTGACAACAAAAGTAAATGCCCTATAGGCTTACAACTTTCCAAGTCAACACTTGGTTACAAAAAGGAGAGTACTAACTCTACACAAAATAAGCCTATGGCTTGATATATATGTAATACAACAAAAACAACAAAAGGAGTCTAACAGCCTCAAGCCTTCCAAGCTACGTCCTTAGAGGTGGCATAACATCTGTACCTGAAAATGATGTCCCATATAGGGTGAGCCAACGCCCAGTAGAGATATGCTAAACATAATATGAGCAAAAACTAAAACATTAGCATTTGATAAATTTTTAACCCACATAAATTAATTCATAACTCATTTCAATTACATGACAAATATGTCCGTGTTTCATTCCTCTTTCCTTTACTTAACCGATTTTCAATTCACAAATATGGCTCAGAACCTGGCCAAACAATTCCCATGAGACCACAGCTCATATCAACAATACTTCCATACTTCACAATAGATACACATATTTGCTATATCAATATCACATAAAACACTTTCATATTTCACAATAGATACACATATTCGCTGTATCAATACTTCAATAGATACACATATTTGCTGTATCAATGGAGTCCATCCCCTATCTCCTCCCAAATAATAGTCGGTTTAGGAGTCCATCCCCTATCTCCTCCTAAATCGTGGAGTACATCCCCTATCTCCTCCTACACAACACAATGTATATAAGCACAAATCATATACATAATCAATCAATACATAAATTTGATGTATTATTCCAATCGTCATATTCAATGAAATATTCAATTAATTAGTTTTAATTCACCTAATCATCATGCAAGGTCTACAACATTCAAGACTATCCTCCACCGTTAGCCCAAAGCAATTTATTTCTAAACAGATAATAAATGCATCAACAGATAATTTGACAACAATTTCATAAGTGGATGATTAATAAATCCAACTCCACCATTCCCTCTTATAATGAGCCTATTTCATTATTTCCAACTCAATTCCATATTTCCGTAACATTCCCAAATTAATTATGTAAATTAATTCATACAACAATTTAGGGCTTTCCCTCCTTTTTTCTCTACAATGACCCAAAGGTCCCATATATCATCAACAACATCAATACCATCATTTTAAAACCCAAGATACACATTTATGAGTCAAAATAACAAAACCCCTCTTTATTCATTTTGAAACCCTAACACCCAAAATTATCATCGCACATCTCTCTATTCTTTAATCTCTCATTTTTCAATCCCTCCCCTGGGTGGTTGATGGATAAACAGGAAGTTGCGGGCTCTTGCCCTTAGCATTCTGCTAGATTCTCATTCTTGTTCACAACAGTGAGTTTCTCCCACAGAGGGACTGCGCTACAATTGGGTGTGTAGCGGATCTGCGGCTGACATCGATCGATGATGCCCTGCTGGGGAGTTTGGACATGGTTAGATCTGCCCAGATGAGGGAATGGGAATATGTTGATCCATTCCAGTTTGTGCTTCGCACTTGGCTTGATACTTCGTTGGTCGGAGGATGAGAGAACTTTCTGCCCTCTTGCTGTGCCCTTCAGTTGTGCCTTTGCTGGCAGGTAGAGTGCCCTTCTTGGCAAGTATGTTGATAACGGGGAAAAAGACAGAGAACCTGATTCAACTGTGCCCCTAGTTCATCATTTTGACCATTTTTGTTTTTGGCTTTCTAAAAAAAAAATTTGACCAAAAATGAGAGTTAAATTAACATGCTTGTTCAATTTTTGATTTGAAATCATACAAGTCAGGCTATGAGCACTGAAAATTTTCCTTTTTCGGGTCCAAGAAATGGTCCAATTTTGGAAAAGATGGAACAATTTTCGAGAAAATTAGTCAACCTCAGTAAAAATTCTCAAAAACTATTTTTGCAAACGACCACTTGCTCAACGAGCATAGAACCCACTCTTGAGATGCACAACCTCGAATATGGAGGAAAACTACCCCTTGCTTGGAGAAAGCTGCATGGCAACGGAAAGTTGCCCCTTGTTTGAACGGCACCGCGGCGCATTGAATGGCAACGGAAAGTTGCCCCTTGTTTGGATGGCGCCGCAGCACATTGTAGTCAGTCCTCAGAGTGATGAACACAACGCACTCTCGAGATCTGAGAAGACAGAGATGACCAAAACCATTGCATGGACGCAGTCGAATTTGAATTGTTTTACGGCTGGACTTCAGAATGAAGTTGCCTACGTATCCCAAAGATGGGAATCAAGCCTTACGTAGTTCGGGGTTAAGGTACACTCGGGTATTAACCTCTCCTTTTTATGCTCTAACTTTTGCCAAGGCGCCTGTCGCAGGTTTTCGACCTTGCGAGCTTTGTTCTTCTTTCTTTTTCATTCTTTTCTTTTCTTTTTCTTCTTTTTTTCTTTTCTCTTCATCTTTTTTCATTTCATTTTTTTTCCTATTTGAAAATTTTTTTTTTGTTCTTTTCTTCGCTCTAACTTTTGCCTGGGTCGCCCTTCCGGGTTTTCGACCCAGCGAGCCTCTCAAAGGGTAGAAGTGTAACAGGTCCATGCCAAATGGTTTTGAGATTGAAGCCCTCTGTATCTAGGAGAGTGGTTGTTGTATTGATTTGCAGAAAGATCCACCTTTGGCTCGTCGAGCACATCGGACATTTTTTGCCCCTAGTTCGAGGGGTGCTTCTGATCTAGCTGTGCAAGCTTCTTCTGATGAGGTCTGACCTTCTTGATCTGACTTTCCTGGCCTCATGTTCGAGGGCTGCTTCAAATTTGGCCACACAAGCCTCACATCATAGTTGACCGTTGAACCTTCTGAATTCAAGTTCAAGGTTTAGAAGCAAAGGGGTTGAGTCTCGAGGCTGAGAGCGATCCTAGGCTGCACAATCTCAAGAGCGATTCCACACATGTCTTCGCAGGACCGCGCAAAACATTTTGTTTTTGAAAATTTTTAAGAAAGCGACAAATCGCTTCGCCGAAGACATGTGAAACCACTGGATCAAGCGGGGTCCTTCTCGATTACTCACGCTAACAAGCATGATTTCATTCATTAAGGGCTTAGCGCCTCTCTTTCTCTCAATTGATCAAAGTTTTGCAAATCAGGAATTCCTCCTCTTTGTTTTCACCGCGGTGTTCAAAAAGTTTGAAAAACTCGGTCATTACAATGACTTCAAGGCACAAGAGAAGCGGTGGAATGCCTTTGCCATTTCATTCAAATCTCGGTACAACTAACACACGGCGAAGCGAATCTGAGCATGGAAATTATCTTTGTTTCATTCAAAGTCTGGCGGCATAAGCGGCTCCCTAAAGGTACAGACTCAAAACAAAGCAAAAGGACAAACAGAAAACAAAACAGTGATGTCCGAGGTAACACCCCCCCACGGAATCATCTGACTCCTATACAACAGGACTGACTCGATACAACAAGACAGACCCAAAACAAAAGAGATTGACTCAAAACAAAAGGATAGACTCAAAACAAAGTAGCAAAACTGACCCAATACCCAAGTCAGAAAGCACAAAAACTGGTATTTGCACATTGCTCAGAACAGTGCGTGCCATTCCCACGTCTGGAGTTGATCGAGTGCCGCCCGCAGGTGGTTCATCCCCCGTTCACATAACATTATCCCCCAAGTTCACTGACCCAGTGCCGATAGACTTTGCTGAGCTCGGCGGGAGGATGACCCCATTGTCAAATAGATCCTGTACTTCATGGCGAAGACGGAAGCAGTTATTGGTAGCATGGCCAGTTTGCTGATGGTATGCGCAGTACTGGGTAGCATCATGTGTAGCCGGAAGAGGGTTCGGGAGAGGCCGAGGCTCAAGGGGTTTGAGATGGCCTTGTCCAACAAGGATTTGGAAAGCTTTGGACAAAGGCATGTGGAGGGCATGGAAGACCCTTTGACCTCGGGGTTGGTACTTCAAGGCTTGTGGATTTTTGCTGGGCGCACCCGCAAAGGGATTGGCAGGTGCTGGCCTGGTTTGCTGATCTCTTCTAAGTGCAGGATTAGAGCTAACAGGATTGCCTCTGGTATATCGGCCCTTCTCCCGGCTTGCCCCTTGATTCAAACCACCCCCAACTTGAGTGGCAAACGCCATTCACGCTTTTGCAACGACTGTGAGCACTTGCTCTTTGTTCAGTCCCTCGGCTTTCAAAGCCTCAACAGCCAACAGAAGATGCTCATGGGGATCCATGCCTGCCCCTACTTTATTCTTTCCACTCGCTTCCACTTTGCCACGGGATTGGCCTTCCTCAGATGTAGCCCGCCCCAAGCTTGGGGAACCTTTTGACATGAACTCCCTAGTAGGCGATGTGGTTGATGATGGAGCCAAAACTCCAAAGGCTAAATCCGCCACTGTTCTCTGAAGATCTTCAATCATCCTCATCAGCTCGGAAGTAGTGGGTTCACGGGTTTGAGATGATTGGGATTCAGGTGCATCCATCATGCATATGTCCATGCTTTCCGGGATAAACACCTCAGGCTTGGGTAGGTGGGCCGGGGTGATGTATATGCTGGGGTCATAGGTGGGTGGCAGTATATGGATGAGATTGAGGTAGGCAGGAGATGTTTGGTCATTGGGGTCTGAAGGTGGAGCTATCGTCCGGTTATCGATGAGATTTTGGACCTCATGACGAAGGCGGTATGTGATTGGTGCCATGACCGGCCGATGGTACATCTGAGACTTGGAGGGGTTATGTCTGGCTGGGAGTGGGTTAGGAAGAGGTTGAGGATCGAGAGGTTTGAGATGCCCTCTTTCCATTAGGACTTTTAGTGCGCTAGTTAGGCTCATATGGAGGGTGAAAGTTACGCCTCTGAGCTCGGTGGGTCGGCTATTTGCAAGCTTGAATTGGCAAAAGGGTTGGGCTGTGGTAGATTGGTTTCGATCGTTCGAATAGTGCTACTTGACATTGGTACTCCTTGAAATCATCCTTCTTGTCGGTTCACTTGTTGCAGGAATGATCCATTGTTGAACGCATTCTCGACTGAACCCCAGTTCATGCAAACTTTTGAAAGTGAATACTGGAGCGACTATCAATTTCTGCAACATATCATGCTCGAGGTTCCGCACCATCATCTGCACTTGATCCCTCTCAGAAGGGCGGCGATCTGTCATCTGTGCTGCCTTTGCTCTCCATCTCGCAACAAATTTCACAAAAGACTCTGTTGGGTTATGGCGGGTTGCTTCAAGCTCTTGGATGGTCATTTCAACCTGGGTATTGTAGGAATATTGATCGACAAAGGCCTCAGCTAATTCTTTCGCTTTTGCTTCACTTTGTCCTCCAACCTAGTGTACCAGCGGTGCTACACCCAAGCGGGTTCTTCCATCTGAGGAGAGTTTTTGTGGCTTAGTCAGACCCATCGGCTTTAGGACATCCAAGAAAAGTCGGATATGTATCATTGGATCCCAGACCGTCAAACGGTCAATATATGGCATTTTGAATCCGTCTGGGGAAGTCTGACATGAGACTCGGTGTGCCCATCCTCAATGTCGGGAATGGAGTTAAGGCCGTGCCCTTTTGAATTGCTTCTCAAGGTTCGCAATTTTTCACCGCGGTCGGATCGAGGTCATTAGCATCAAGGGATAACGCCTCTTATTAGGTCGCACCGAGGGTCCAAACACGGGCTTGAGTCAACCCTTCTCGAGGACTTGGACACTGCAAATTTTCAGTTGGCGGAATTGGGTCAAAGTTTGGTTGGGGTCCCAAAGCTGGATGTGAGGCAGACGCCCCAGATGGGCGCTGCGTTTCAATGCTGGTCTCAACCTGCATGGCAGTTCCCTGATTCAACGCTGTTACCACGGCCACAAATTCTTCCGAACCTTGTGCCATCACGGTCTGTTGAGTCCGAACAAAGGTGATGTGACTGGTGACTGACGGATCAGATGAACCGGAGAGCCCTGACTGGCCTTTCTTTGCCTTGCCTCAGCGAAAGAACACTGGTTTCCCTTGAATTGAATTTCTGACCTAATCCAGTCTATCAGCACAAGTCCAATGTACCCGGGGAATATCGAAGCCTTCTGAAGCTATGGTTCCCAAGACTACCTAGCAAAAGAGAAAACAGACAGCATCTCAGCCTGATTTCATCTGCATAATTGAATAAGTGTGCCCTCTACTGAATTCTGTCCCAAATCTCTGCCTGTAAACTGATACCCTCAGGTAAAACTGATTCCACCAAATACTGATGCCCGCAGGCCTGATGCCCAAACTCATGAACTGATACATGCATTCCCTGTAGAGGCTCACTCTAACAAGCACATAGCAGATAAGTGAGAGCCAAAACACCCCTATGTTGGGGTAGGGTTTCCCTGTCCTATTTTGTCAGGGACTAGGGTTTCACCTCGCCGCATGCTTCAAACAACCTATAAACGGGTAAGCAACTGTCCTAGTTTGGAATGGTCACTATGGATCGAATATGCACTAGGTTGAATGGTCAAAAGGGTGCCAGAAAACCGGGTTTGTGTTCCCATCTTTGTCGAGCCCAGATCGGCCTTATGGACATGACTTGACAAGACAAGCCTCCCAAATCGTTCGGGAATGGCATATGGCAAACACGGTGTCCTAGGCGCACCAATGCAAATGCAATGCAAAAACACACAAGTGTAGTCAAAACCAGATATCATGAGTTCGAGTCAAGTTCTCTAAATCCCAATGAGTCGCCGAATCGTAATAACGCCCATGAGGACCTCAAGCTTCGGACTCGATTTTTGTTGCGGTTCTAAATCTCGAACCAAAGAGTCCAATCGGCAAATCGTTTTGAAGGAAAAAGATTTTTTGAAAGAAGTGCCAAACATGGACTGCTTTGCGGATATGAGTCGCCACCTAAATATTTTTAAAATGGGAAATTTAGGAAACCCCGACTCGGTGCCAAAAGGCCACGTGTCGTCATCACCAAAGTTGGCTCGGGAACTTGGGTACGATTAGGGAAGGTCACATCGTGAGCACCCTCTCGCCGGCCAAAGACCGGCCTCTACTAACCATGATATCGATTTTGAAAACATTGTATGCTCTTATTCCGATTATTAGCCTAAGATTACTATGTGATGCTCAAAGAAACAAGTATAAATGGGCCGTCGAATTGGAACAAAACATTTCATGTTTGTTTGTGAAAGATGGTTTGCTACGCAGTAGGCTTAAAATCTGATTTTGCCACGATCTATAGGGCTTAACAAACAATCGATGAATTGCTCCAATTCAGATAACTCAACCTCCACCCACAGGCATTCAAGGCAGTTATATCACATAAGCAGTTAGCCTCATGGCAAGCATGCTATCATGGCAACACTCACACGCATGCAAGGATGCTAAAGCATAAAACTTACCGAGTACTCCAAGCCAAAACAGAAGCTCGTTAGAAATCATGCATGATCCTGAGTATATTGAAATGCCTAATGTAACACATACAAAATGCAACTACAGCAGGCTCGGCTATTCTAAACATGGCATATGATGATGCTACAGCTAACATGTATTCAACTTAGAATTGAAATACAAATGCAGTTTGTATGATGCGCCGAGCCCGATGCATGCAATACAGATGAATGATGTAAACATGCTGTCATGCTGTATGCTAATTGAAATATGCCCTATATCTAACCATTCAAAGCGGGTAAATAAAAGGGAGAAAGAAATGGGGGTTGGAAGACATACATCACACTCACACACCCTTATTACATTTATGCCCTCGTGCAGAGGGTCCGAATAAATAATAATACAGACCCGAATAAAAGAATATACAGTCCGAAATAATACAGATTCTAATTGATTAACAAATTAATTACAAAAGAATTGAGACTGGCGTGCAAGCCGTGACCCGCCTCGCCGGTGGATAGTATATCTTTGGTGCTGGCGTGAAATCCACTGGGATGCCCTGATTAGCCTCTGTTTGCAGTTTTCCTCGAATTGCGTGCCAGATTCCGGAAAGCTGATAATTCTTCATTTTTGCTGCAACGGAGAGCAGGAAGAGGGCACAGCAGTGTATTTCACAAATATATGCACGTCTCGATCCTCGCGCCACCAATCACGCATACCGATGCATGATGGCCGAGGAGCAGATTTGCACAACTCAATATTGGGATGAATACACATGAATGCTACGAAAAATGGGATGCTTCGAAATGCGTGCCCGCGCATAAACCGAGGCGATCTTAAAGATGAAAATCGGATAAAAGCAAGCGCCTCGAAGTCGTGCCTGGTAGCGCGCAAACCGAGGCGATGATGTACGATGCAGAATCGGATAAAACCGAAGTGCCTTGAAATGCGTGCACACGGACACGCAAACCGAGGCGATGATGTAATTGAGAAAAACGGATAAAACCAACGTGCCTCGAAACACGTGCCCACAGGCGCGCAAATCGAGGCGATGATGAAAGAATGAAAATCGGATAAGACCGAAGTGCCTCGAAGTGCGTGCCTGGTAGCGCCGTCAGGCGATGATGAGAGCATGACAATCGGATAAAAGCGAAGTGCCTCGAAGTGCGTGCCCACAGGCGCGCAAATCGAGGCGATGATGAAAGAATGAAAATTGGATAAAACCGAAGTGCCTCGAAGTGCGTGCCCACAGGCGCGCAAATCGAGGCGATGATGAAAGAATAAAAATCGGATAAAACCGAAGTGTCTCGAAATGCGTGCACACGGGCACGCAAACCGAGGCGATGATGTGAAATGCAAATCGAATAAAATAGATTGCCTCGAAATGCGTGCACACGGACACGCAAACCGAGGCGGAGGCATACGCAATGCCAATGACATGGAAAATGCAGATTGGGCTTACACTAACATAAGAGGACCTCAGTCGCACTCACATAAGATGCCGTTGGATAAAAAAACGAAGTGCCTCGAAATGCGTACCCGCGGGCACGCAAACCGAGGCAATGCAAAAATGATACAAATGGCATACGAAATGCAACGATGGGCTTACACCAACATGGGAGAGCCTCAGCTCACTCACATAGGAGGCCGTCGGATAAAAACGAAGTGCCTCGAAATGCGTACCCGCGGACACGCAAATCGAGGCAATGGCATACGAGCATGAAAATGCAAATTGGACTTACACCAACATGAGAGGGCCTCAACCACACTCACATAGGCTGCCGAAATGATAAAAAAGAGGTGCCTCGAAGTGCGTGCCCATTGGCACGCAAACCGAGGCAATGCAAAATGATCTGAATGGCTCCGGAAATGATATGCAAGCATGGTAATGGAATTTCAGCACCTAAATAAAGGGAAAACAGCCCCGAAACAAATCGAAACGACACCCGAAGCATGCATTCATCCCGAAAGTACGAAAATAAGCCCCAAAATGGCCTATAGTCATGCTATACATGCAAAATATGATCATGGCAGCAAGAACAGGAGCAAGGCAGTCCCAAATATGGCATCTTTTCAGTAATAAACATGGCCAAAATGCAAGCATAGATATGGCAACAAAAGCTCGCAAGAATACGGTAAAAGAGGATTTTGAGAGCAAGTAGTATATAGAAAGTTCAAATTTAGAAATTTTCTTCTACAACATTAAAGAGGACCCAAAAATAAGCATATATGCAGAAGATGGCAGCCTCTAAATCATAAGACAAACATGCTAGAAATGGAGGGCAAAATGGAGCCACAAAAGGGTATAACATAAGACATGCAATCTATACATCAAATGACCAAACCTTCTTCATGAAAAATGTAAAGGGGGTCAAAATAAGACTAAAGCCAGTAGGGGTCGAGGTCCCAAAAACAAACACAAATAGGTCAAAAATTGCATACAAAATATGGCCTACTTGATGAAATTGAAGGAAGTGATAGATACAAAGGCCAAATGAAGTTGAGCCTATCTAAAATGTTGTAGAGGGGCTCATTTTAAGCACAAAATCAGTAGGGGTCTGACCCCCAAAAACCAACACAAATAGGTCAATTTTAGCATGCAAAAATGTTACCAACTTGAGGAATATTGAAGGAACTAGTGTATACAAACACCAAATGAGGTTGGGCCCTTCTACAAAGTTGTAGAGGGGCTCATTTTAAGCACAAAATCAGTAGGGGTCGGAGCCCCAATTCTCAACCAATTAAAGGATAGAAAAGGATCAAGAAAATGCCCTAAAAGTTGGTTTTGAATACTTACCCTTGAAGACTTGTCTTTCTTTGCTTCTTGGCTTGGATTTGTGGCTTATCAACCTCTGAAATCCACTTCCTTGCTGCTGGAATCGAAGTTGGAATGGAGAGGCTTAGGGTTGATGAAGGAATCAAGCAAGAACTTGAAGCTTTTTTGGAGTTTTTAGCTATGAAGATGGAGGTTTTTGCCTTGGTGTTCTTGAAGAGATTTTTTCCAACCTTGAAGAAGGAGGGGGAGGGGCCTTCAAATAGGCAAGAAAATGGGGTGTAAAAGGGGAGGGAAAGCACCCAATCTTTCCCTCCCGAAAATCCCCCGGATGGGATGACATTTCACCAAAAATATCCGGACAGCTGTACTGAGCTGGAAAGCAAGAATCTGGCCGGCCAGGTAACTTTCTCGAGGTGGCGGCCACCACCTCACCTCGACGGCCTACATCAATTGGCCGGCCGGCCATGGCCAAAAAATGAAGTGTTGAATTAATGGCCGGCCATAGTACCCTAGGGTCCTCCCATGTGTCCTCAACACAGCCATGTGGTTGAAAATTGGCAACTGTAAACCAGGAGAGACAACATTGGACTTGAAGGAGAGGCCCAAAAATGAAAGGCACAATTTCTGGCCGACCACCATACCAAAGTGTCCTCCTAGATGTGTGCAACAAGGTTCCAAGGCCGGAAATTGGCAACACTGAAGCAGGAGTCACAACATAGAGCTTGAAGGAGAGGCTCAAAAATGAAAATCCAATTTTCTGGCCGACCATACTTTTTTGGGGTCCTCCCAAGTCCCCTCATCACAGATATGTAGCTTTGGTTGGGAGAAAATACCCCCAAGGTGTTCAACATTGGCCCGGAAGTGAGAAAAACGGGCTCCGGAAGAGCGAAACTGGCTATCTGGGATAATTGCTGGCTTCTCACCCCCCAGTGATCTTCCTGATGTTGAAACAGAGGTACCTGCCAAGTTTGAACAAAAACTAATGAGAAATGAACGTTCGGGGCCAAAACCGAGCAAATCGGGATCCCGAAAATGAGTCATGCGGATCTGGAAGTGGTATTCAGCAGCGAAGTGGGTATCTGCGACCCCAGTGTCCCTCGGAATGACAAAACAGAGGTCCCTGCCAAAAATCAGAGAAAACCGATGCAAAATGAATACTCGGGACCAAAACCGGGCAGTTTGGGGTCCCGAAAATCGGTTACAGGAACCGGAAGTGGCATACGGCCACGAAGTGGGCATCGGGGGCCCCAGTGTTCCTCGGAACATTAAAACAGAGGTCTCCGCCAAAAACCGGAGAAGTCGGATGCGAAATGAATGCTCGGGACCAAAACCGCTCGGTTTGGGGTCCCGAAAACCGGCTATGAGCACCGAAAGTGGCATACGGCCACGAAGTGGGCATCGGGGGCCCCAGGGTTCCTCGAAATATTAAAACAGAGGTCTCGCCAAAACCGAGAAGGTGATGCAAAATAAATGCTCGGGGCCGAAATCACGCAGCCGGTCGAAAATGGGTCATGCACCCTAAGTGGTGTTCGGCTGCGAGGTGGGCATCGGGGGCCCCAGTGTTCCTCGGAACACTAAAACAGAGGTCTCCGCCAAAAACCGGAGAAGTCGGAGATGGTTGGGCGGTCCCGAGCCGAGGTACACAGACTCGAAATGGGCAAAATGGTCTCTGACCACAAAAAGTAGCTCACGGCCACGCCGGAGATAGTCTACGGACCACTCCTTCCCTTAGGAAAGAAAGCAGAGAAAACCGAGTGCAGTTCGCAAACCGAGACAAGGTAGAAGAAGGGTTCTAAGTCCGGGAGGCGGTGGCGCGCAACTCTGAGGCTTCAGAACAAGCACAGTATGCAACATCACCGAGCGCTCAAACGGTGACGTCTGAGTCTTAAGGTCGGTCAAAAATGGGGTGTCTACAGCAGGTCGCTGATGTTCCGCTTTAACTTGTTGACAATGGAGACACTTGGACACAAAATCAGCGATCTCTTTCTTCATTCCCGCCACCGAATTGCATTTCAAATCTTGGTACATTTTCGTATTCCCCGGGTGAATCGAAAACTTCGAATTGTGGCCTTCTTGCAGAACTCTTCTTTTCAGTTCAGTGTCATTTGGTACACACAGTCTGTCTTGAAATTTCAGTATATTATTCTCAAATTTGAACCCCAGTCTCGGTTTTGAATCTCTTTCTTCAATAACCTTTTTCAAGAAATCATCCAGTTGTTGTTTCTCCTTAATTTCTTCAATCAATGCTGGTTGAGCAGAAATAGCAGCTAAGGTTCCACCTTGTTCCTTCAAAACAATTTCAATTTTAGACTTTTCCATATCAAGAAGCAACTCTTTCTGTCCAGTCAGTAAACAGGCTAAGTTGGCAATTGACTTTCGGCTCAATGCATCGGCAACGGTGTTGGCTTTTCCCGGATGATACAATATCTGTAGGTCATAATCTTTGATCAGTTCCAACCATCTCCGTTGTCTCATATTCAGTTCTTTCTGAGTGAAAAAGTACTTCAGGCTCTTGTGGTCAGTATACACCTCACATGTTGCTCCATACAAATAGTGACGCCAAATTTTGATTCAAACACTCTTTGCGGCAAGTTCTAGGTCATGGGTCGGGTAGTTCTTTTCGTGTGGTCTCAACTGTCGGGAAGCATAAGCAATAACTCTCCCATTCTGCATTAGAACACACCCCAAACCCTTATGAGAAGCATCACTAAAAACAGTATAACCATCCGTACCTGAAGGTAGAGTCAAAATCGGTGCAGTCACAAGTCTGGTTTTCAATTCTTGAAATGCTGATTCTCTCTGGTCAGTCCAGTCAAATGATATCCCTTTCTGTGTCAACTGAGTCAGTGGTAAGGCAATTTTGGAGAAGTCTTTGACAAATCTTCTGTAATAACCAGCCAGTCCCAAAAAGCTTCGGACTTCAGTCACATTGGTTGGTCTAGGCCAGTTCACTACAGCTTCAATTTTCTGTGGATCAACAGAAATTCCATCTTTGCTAACAACATGCCCCAAAAACATAATATGATCAAGCCAAAATTCACATTTAGACAGTTTAGCATACAGTTTCTGTTCTCTTAAGGTTTGCAGGGCAAGTCTCAGATGGTGTTCATGTTCTTCTACAGTCTTAGAATAGATCAGTATGTCATCGATAAATACCACAATAAAATCGTCAAGGTATGGTTTAAAAATTCTGTTCATGAGGTCCATAAATGCGGCAGGTGCATTCGTAACTCCGAACGGCATAACTAAAAATTCAAAGTGGCCATACCTCGTTCTGAAAGCAGTTTTATCAATGTCTTCTGGTTTGACTTTCAGTTGATGATACCCCGATCTAAGGTCAATCTTGGAAAACACTTGTGCACCCTGTAACTGATCAAATAAGTCATCAATACGCGGTAATGGATATTTATTCTTCTGATTACCTTGTTCGATTCACATTAATCAATACACGATCTCGGTGAACCATCCTTCTTCTTTACAAACAAAACAGTGCACCAGGGTGACGTACTGGGTCTGATAAACTTCTTGTCTAACAGTTCCTGCAATTGTACCTTCAATTCCTTTAGTTCAGTTGGGGCCATTCTGTAAGGAGCTTTAGATATCGGCTGTGTACCCGAAACCACATCCACAATAAATTCAATTTCCCTGTCAATCAAATCCCCTGGCAAATCATCTGGAAATACGTCTGGGAATTCTCTGACTATAGGAATACAATTCACATCAGTTTTAACACTATCATTAGCAGATACAGTCAATACAGAACACAGATATCCCTGACACCCCTTTCTAATCAATTTGACAGCTTTTACAGAAGAAATCAGATATGGAGGAGGTACCACTCCACTCCCATTAAACACAAATTCAGGCAAACTCGGTGGACGGAAAACTACTTGTTTGGTCACACAATCGATAGTAGCATGATATTTTTGTAACCAATCCATTCCCAATATTACGTCGAAATGATCTATGTTCAATGGTAGTAAATCAATAAACAGATGCATATCCCCAACAATAATCTCACAAGCAGGATACATATATGCACATGTCATGGATCCCCCAACGGTGATAATCTGACTAGCAAATAGTTCATGGGTTCTAAAGGTCTATTCAATTTACGCGAGAAAGCATGCGACACATACGAATGTGTAGACCCCGAATCAATCAATACATAAGCATTTTGAGCACAGATAGAGAGGATACCTGACACAACGGTCTCAGTATTTTGCACGTCTCCCGGTACTAGGGCAAACACTCGGCCCTGCCTCATAGGCTCTTTCCCGGTAGTTTTGGGGTTTGGTTTTGGTGTTGCGGCTGATGCTGCTGCGCTCGGTGCAGCTTTACTACCAACTGGTGGAGCAGAAGGGCAGTCTTTAATTCTGTGGCCCACCTTGCCACACCTGAAACAGGCTCCAAAAATCTGGTAGCAAACCCCTTTATGCTTGTTGCCACATATGGAGCAGGGTGGAGTAAACCCACTCCCTTGGCTGGGGCTAGTCGTCGACCCTGTATTCTGTTTCTTGTTTGCTGGGTTATGCTTGCCTTTCTTAAACTTAAAACCCTGTCTTTTGCCTTGCCACTCAGTTGTCGGTGTTTCAGATTGTTTCACCGCTGCAATATTTGTCTCGGCCATCAATGCCCGGTCGAGAACACCTACATAAGTTGGCATTTTCAAAACATTTATCCGGTCCTGGATAGCAACACTAAGGCCGCCTTCAAACCTCCTGGCCTTCTTATAATCGGTATCCACCATATGTGGTGCATACCTAGCAAGTTCGGTGAATTGCTTCTCATACTCTGAATCGACACTTTACCTGTCGCAAATTGCTCAAACTCGATCACTTTTACATCTCGATGCCTTTGGGAAAATACTTTTCAAAGAAGGACTCCTTGAACTGAGTCCAAGTCACAATAGTATTCGCCTCCCGGGTCAACATCCACCACCTTCTGGCCTCTTCCTGAAGGGTGAAGGTAGCTAACAATACTTTGTTTGCCTCGGAGCACGGAAACATCTCAAACAACTTTTCAGTCTCGAGAACCCAAGCTTCAGCCTTTAACGGTTCTAAGCCTCCCTGAAAGGATGGCGGTTTCATTTTGCTGAATTTCTGAGTCAGTGCAATAATGTCCACCTCATTAGCATTCACATTCTCAGACATTTTGTTCGGTTGCCGGAGGAGGAGAGTGAAATTGGTTCGGTTGTTGTTCGAGTCTTTCAATTATCGTTCCCATCATTTGTTCAAGTCTGGCCATTCTGGCCTCAGAGGATGATGCTTCGGTTTCATTTGCATTATCCATTTTGCTATAAGCAGTTATAACCGTTATCATTATAAGCAGTTGTACAATTAAACAGTTTAACGCTTTAACATATAATCAGTCAGTCATAAGCACACACTTTTCAAATTCATGAGATGCCCTAATTGCTTTTCTAGGACACCCTATAGCTCATTTGGACACGTGTGTGCGGTATAACTCGTGGTTAAGTATCGCTCTGATACCACTCTGTCACGACCCAAACCCGGCCCTATGGGTTTAGCATCAGAATCGCCAAGAATCCGAGATTACCAAGGCCTCTGAGCGATATCTGATAAAAGCGAGTCTGAGCTGGCGGAAGCCAATACAGTAAATAACTAGTGTCCATAGAGCTGTGAAAATCTGTATGTCAAAAACATTTTTATGCATTCATACAGTTCAAAACAGTACAATCCATCAACAGTCTATACAATCATTCACAACGGTCCGTGCGAGGATCAAGTCCTGGACAACAATCTGATAAAGAAACGATAACGGTCTATACAACGGTATAAAACAGTCAGGAGACCGATGGGGGACACAAAAACACCCCAAGCCATAGTATGGCAACTCGGAACCTCGCGATGAAGCACATAGGTGGCTTGACAAAGCGGGGACCAATCCCACGCTCTAGCTCGATGCAGTTCTTTGAGAACCTACATATATATATAAGCGGTGAGCTAAAGCCCGGTGAATAACATAACGTGTAAAGAGGTTATGAATGAATGTCCTTCTGATAATGAAATCAATTCATTATCTGATATTTCAATCTTTGAGATTTCGGTCAATCGAGAGTTCAATCAATCACCATATGTGGTACATCCATTAGCCTATAAACAAGAGGTCCAAAAGGACCAAGACATACTGAACCAACAAGAATGATGGCCATCAATCAAGATGGTTCCACAAGGAAACCGAAGCTCAGTAACGATCAATAACGATGGGTGCTAAGAATGCCACAATGTCTGATTTGAAATGCAGGACATACATTCATTCAATAAACAATATCGATTCGATAAAGCGATTCGATTCGAGATTCAAAATATAACCATTTTGAACATATCTTTACACAATCTGTTACTCACAGTGATTGGGCTATCAGTAGCTAGAGCGCGTCCTCGTGAGCCGACCCTAAACAGTTACAAATTGAACACACTCTAAGTTTACAGTTGGGGAAGTACAAAAATTAACTTCCTAATATGCCTCGGTGTGTTCTACATTTATATCCTCATTAAGATGCTTTAAACTAGGCCTAAGAATGCCTAGGATGCGATGAGGATGCAAAAATGCACTTAGGAAGTAATTCCAGAATTTTCAGTGAACAGGGCCTCCGCTCGAGCGCAGGTTTCCCCGCTCGAGCGGACAAGCACACAAAGGCCCACGCTCGAGCGTACATTCCGCCGAAAGCGGTGATGAAGGTGCAAAAAATCTTTGGATCGCGATTTTCCGCCGGCGTTAAAATCCTTCGGCGGACTGTAAAACAATGCAAAGAAAATACTGGGAGCATGAATTCCCCGCTCGAGCGGCACTTCCCCCGCTCGAGCGGACATCCAAATTCTGGAAAATCCAGATTCGACCTCTGAGTTTCAAACCAAGTTTTGATGCTCCAAATTCGATCCTCTTGGGCCCATTTTCTAGAAAACTCTTTCAAACACATAGAATAACAAGTTTTAAAGCTTAATTTAAAAAATAAAGGCCCAAGGGTGTTTAACTCAAACTCAATTTCAAACCATTTTCAAGAACAATGCTCAAACATGATATGCATGCATTCAAAACAATTTTAAGCTTCCAATCATGCTCAAATGAGCTCAATTCTTTGAAAAGCAAGTTGAAAACATGGATTTTAGCTCAAACATGAACATGCATGTACAATCTATCACGAAATCAACTCCAAACTCCCTAAATTCAACATGCATGCAACAACTAGGCTTCAATTCAACATATATGGACAATTTCATGGTTTAGCTCTACAATGATGCATGAATCATGCAAGAATGAAGTTCTAAGACAACATTAAGAAGACAAGATCCTTACCTAGAGTTCCAATTACAAGGTGAGGAGGTTAGATTAGCAAGTATACTTCAATCTACTACAAGTCTCCTAGCAATTCTTCAAGCAAATTCAACAAATGAGCTAAAATCCCTCTCTTAACTCTCACTCTCTCTTCTTGGTCGGCTAGGAGCTCAAATAAGCTGATGAAATGTTTTGATTGAGTTGTATAAGGCTCAAAGGTGAATAACAAACAATGGCTCCACTCAATGGCATTTTCGTGATTAAGTCAAACTTGGCAATTAACTCGTTTTAATCTAATTTAATCATTCCTAATCAATTTTCAGATAAATATACCATAAAATCAGAAATATTCTACTGATTCTAAAACTTCAAACGGTTTCTAAATCGGCCGCCGATAAGGCCTTCAATTAATAGTTTAAACACATGGATTCCAACAGATAGTCATTCAATCATACAGATAGAATATGCAGTATAACAGACAAACTTATTCAATTTCAGTTCCAGTTTCAATCAGTCTATCCAATACTTCAGTTAATCCAATTATCAGTCATTAGCGGTCCAGTTTAGCAATAATCAGTATTTAATTCAGTGGTTATTCAGTAATCGGTACGAGGGTCATTACACCAGGACCCATATATATTTACAAATTCAGACTTATCATGTATTTAATTAACAAAAAAGGATTATCATCCATTAAATGCCCCATGCTTGTATCATCCAATAACATATCCCCATAAACTACCCAATGATTTTGATAACTGATGAATAACTCAATTAAATTTTATTTATTTTTTAAATTAACAACACAAGAAAAGAAACAGAATACTATTGAAATCTTGGAAATCAACTACTACAATTATACAAACCAAAGTATATTATTCTAAGGAAAGGGAACGCAACAAGACCAATTAACTTCATAGTAGCAAAATCAGAAAATTATGCGCAATCACCAAAAGACATAACATAATAGGAGAGCAGTTATGAAATAAACAAGAGGCCTACATACCCATTGGATTCTCTTTCTAGTAACAGGACATTTGGGTCCACTGGCCTTCTTCTTGGTGTTCTGATACACCAACCTCCCTCATAAATTCACACAAAATTTGGATCAAATGAGAAAATTTAACTATCGTTTCCACAATTCCCATAACAAACTTGTAACTTATTTTACAGACATTGTAGCACTTTTTTATTTATTTATTTTTTTTGCAATTTCAAGTTTAATGTACATATAAAAATAAGTATAGAAGTCAATAACCCCATTGCGTTTCACATCAAACAAATCAGATATCTGCATAAACAAAATCGAATCAACATTGCATTTTATATATCTTTAACATATAAGAATTACAAGCATTAAGATCTGCTTGAAATTTTTATCAAGTGAAATATGAATATGGATCAGATAGCTATGGATCAGATATACTTATATATATAAATATACATATATATATAAATATATATATAGAGAGAGAGAAGGAGAGAGAGAAAGTATATGCGAGACGGAGCATCAATGGAGCAAAGTCCATCTCAGCGATGAAGCCTCTGGATCTCGTGGCGGTGGCGGTGGATCTATGAAGATCGGCAGAGAAGGAGGCGGCGACATGAAAAGATCGGTGGTACTCATGATGGCGATGGCGATGGCGGAGGAGAAGGAGGTGCTCCAGTTTCCGGCGAAGGCGAGGAAAAGCGGCAGTGAAAGAGGGAGGGGAGAGGAGCAGCGGAGACAGAGACGGAGACGGACATTGAAAATAGAGAGAGAGAGAGAGAGAGAGAGGCGTTGATTATTTTAGGTGGTTTGCTACAAAATATATATATATATATATATTTTTTTTTAATACGTAATGGTCGCCAATTAATTTTTTAAATCCATTCAAAATTTGAAAGGTCTCTAAAATATATCATCTTTCGCGACTAAAATATGTTTTGGTCGCCAAAGATAAAAGTAATTATTTTTTTTTTCTTTCGGCGACTAAATAATTTTAGTAGCAAAAACTAACTCTACAGTGATGAAAAAAAAATTTGTCGTTGAAAATAAATTTTTGATGACCAAATTTTTGGTCGCCAAAGATAAAAGTAATTTTTTTTTTTCATTCGGCGACTAAATCATTTTAATAGCCAAAACTAACTCTACAATGACTAAAAAAAATTTTGTCGCTGAAAATATATTTTTGGCTACCAAAATTTTGGTTGCCAAAGATAAAAAGTAATTTATTGTTTTTCATTCGGCGACTAAATAATTTTAGTAGCTAAAACTAACTGTACAGCGACTAAAAATATTTTTTGTCATCAATTGTAGCATATTTAGCGACTAAAATTTTTTAAGTCGCCAATAATCAATATATCCCGACTAAAAAAAATTAATAGCTAAATCTTCTACTTTTGGCAACTAAAATAAATTTTGGTCGCCAATTCAACAACGTTTGACGACTAAATTTGTTTTAGTCGCCAAAAGTGTAATTTTTTGTAGTGTAATTTTAATTTAATTATATTTTAGATCACAATTAATCCGAAATTATTAATTATTTATTATAATTCTAAAATGTTAATCTAATTTTAATTTAATTACATTTTTGATCAATTCTTAATTGAGATAATTGTTGAAAAGTCCAAGGTAAGGAAAATATAAGGCATTAAGTCCAATGAATATTTTTCATTGATGAGAGGTCCAATCTTTGTGAAATAGTTTGGTGAGAAATCTTTTTGTTTGTTTTGAAGGAATTTTGTTTCCAATTTTACCCCTTAATTTATCTATTGACTTCATTGACTATTTGGTCAAATTTTTTTCTTATCTATTCAAAAAAATTTCCTATCTGTTCAATTTTTTCCCTATCTGTTTAAATTTTTTCCTATATGTTCAAAATTTTTCCTTATCTGTTCAATTTTTTTAATCTTTTCAATTCAAATTTCCTTTATCTGTTTAAATATTTGTCCAAATAAAATCACATATGTCCAAATTTATTATTTATTCAAATTCTACCTGTTTAATTTTTTTATCTTTATTTGTTCATTAACAATAACAATCATCAATATCAACAACAACAATCATCCCAAAAAAGAATTCAATCTATTCAACAAAAAAAAAAAAAAAAAATTAATTTGTTGAATTCAACAGATCTAGACTAGAGGTCTATGGAAGAAAGAGAGCAACAAGATCTGAGCTTTTTGAACAAATTTAAGCCAGATTTGAGCCTTTTTGAATAAATTCGTTCAATCTTCGTCTCTAGTCGTCAGAAACCTAGAATCTTCTATCTCCGTTGTTCAACAGATAAACAAATCTGTCTGTGATGCCTCTTCACAGCTATTGTCCCTTATCTAACCATAACCTATCCAAACAAACACAATCTGTAAACACAATAGTCTACATATATATGTTGGCACCATAAAATATTATTATTATTATTGTTATTGTTTTCAAGATATGTGGTATCCTCTTATTCACTTGGAAGTTAAAAGAAGTTATGGAGATGGTGGAGAACATGAAGGACAAAATGGATGAGTGGAAGGACACGTGACAAGACAATGATGAAGATGTGAGAAATGGGTAGTTACTAAGTAGTTATTGCTATATTTTTTCTTCTACAAATAGCCATCAATGGCTACATTGTAAAGGGAGGAAAGACAATCTAAAAATCAAAGACAATCGATTTCTACTATTCTTGTCATTTTCCTTATCTTAGGAGTAATTTAACATAGATTTATATTTCATGCCCTTCATTTTATGTACTTCATTTTCAAAGCATAGGAGCAGAGGTAAGTAATTGTTACTTTGATTGTTCATTCAATCACCCCCTATTGCTCACTCAATCATTTTTCTCCATCTCCCTCCTTCTTCTGTTAATTTTTTTTTTCTCTACAATTGGCAATTTTAAATTTTTCTTCATTAAGGCAAAAGAACCGTCAACACAATCCCTTGATAATTAGCTTGAATTTAATTTGTAAGGATTTTTCAATGCTTGCTGGCATGCTTGCATTTATGATATTTTCCTTCGTAGGAAAAATAAGCCAATAATTTTTGGCACACCCAGTGGGACTAGAGTGTAAGAAACGAAAAATAAATTGGGTTCGTCCATTCTAAATGGCCTAGATGAAATCTTTTGGCATAAACAAAACATTTTGGATCTTCAATAAGAGATTCATTTTCTTGATGAAACAAACTTCCATCCATTACAATATTGTTTGTTAGAAGAAAAAATTCACCATTTAATTGGAGTAATTCATTAATTTGATATGAAAATTTGCCAATGGAGACATGAGTTATCAACCCTTCTTGTCAAGTCTTCAATGACTAAATTTTGTGGGGTTTTACAAAATGTTTTCAAGTCATTTATGACTGAAATTAGTGAAAATATAATTTCATCAATGACTTGGGGGGTTCATGAGCCTGTTTTTAAAGAGCCAAGTTATGAAATCAACATACCGAAAGAGCATGTTCATGAGCCAAATTTGGCTAAGAATGATGTTTTATACATGGCTCGGGGGGTCCAAAAATCAATTTTTAGAGAGTCAAGTTATGAAAATAACATACCTATGGGGGATTGTCATAAGCTATTAATGGGTAACATAGAAAAACAGCCCACTTTGCTAAATAATTATGGAAATTAATTTGGCGAAAGTCATGTTTTTAAATCAAACATAGTCAAGAATAATGAACAAGCCACTGTTCATGAATTCAAAACGTTTGACATTTTTCAAAGTGTCAAAAAGTATGAATTTTCATGATCACACTATACCATGACTTTTGTTGTTCAAAATCCATTTTGGATTTGCGGTTCTGTTAGCTTTTTGGCTTTCGAAGGTTATTTTTGTAATTGCAAGCGTGCCAGCAAGGATCAATCAGTCCTTACAGAAAATTAATTGTCAACCAATTATCAGACGATTGTGTTTTAGTTCTTTCAGCTTCAATGAAGAGGACTTTTACTGGTGGCTTGATTTAGGAGAATTAAGCAAGATAATAATTAAATGAAGAACAATTGAAGTATTTCATTAAAATGAAAAACTTATAGTGATCCAAACTCAGCCTCGTAAAGGTTTACAGCAACAATCTACTACTTGAAACTACTCCTATGAACGAAGTGCAGTGTAGGAATTTAAAGTATAGGAATGTAAAGAACAGGAAATGTAAGACTGAAAATGTAAAACTAGAAAGGAAAAATAAGTAGAATAAGACTGGTTTTTTGGATCTGAGTTTGGGGGTTTTTTTCTGGGCCTTCTCTGCTATTTATACTTCTCAAGGATGACCATTGAACTGCATTTCCAACCATCGAACTGCTCCTCCATGATCGCTGATCATGTTGCCTTATAATTAGCTCCACTATGCCATCATTTGCAGTTAGGCTTCCCTCCTAAATTTGAATTTAAATGTAAGTAACCGTTGAAGCCACATCACCTTGCATCTCTTTGTTAATCCACTGCTACTCAGATCTCGTAATAACCAATACTAACTGCCACGTGTACGATCAGGATAAAAGACTTGAATAGTCTTCCTGTATTACCCTTATTCTGCCACGCGTCGAATTGTAGTTGGCTTGTACAAAATATGTAGCCAACATTACCCCCCGCACTAATATACCCAATACTTGGTGATATTAGTGGATCAAGGTCTTTTATCCACGTCTTAGAACATGCATGGGCTTTGCATTCTTCCAGAAATGCAACTGTCATTCATCGTCTGCATTAAACTCTCCTTCAATCTTTTGAACACCCCCACTACCTTAGTATTCGAACAGACTGATACATTTTTTTTATGGTTGAATCAATTTTCTCCTCTATTGATCGAGCACACGAAGAGTCATCTGATGATGTTGTTCCTCCTCGAAAGAACCTCCATGCATTAATTAGCTACCTTTACCCACATTTCTATATTCAGGTCATGGATGCCTTTGCAAATTATCAACCCTTGGACTACGAACACATTGCCCCTAGTCCTTTAATTCAGAAACTTACAAATATGGACATAGGAAGTTCTTCTTCTGACTCACCCTTGGACTACGAACAAACTGCTCTCATTCCTTTGATTCAGAAAATCACAAATATGGACATGGGAAGTTCTTCTTCACAACCCTCTGCATGGGATAAGACTGCAGCTTTTTCTTCCTCTGGGGCTTCTGACTAGACAAGCTGGTCAAAACCTGAGGCCTGTGATTTAAGAGAGCGAATCAACCATCACTTTGTTGAGTTTACTGACCCTTTAGAGTTCCCTTCCTATGCACGAAGCTCGGTGGTCTATCCTTATGTGCCCATCGACTGTCGACATAGTTTGGAGAAGAATCTGCTTGTAGCATGGTACACATCCTCCATGCCTACAAAGATAGTGCATGCTGCTCAACGCCCCGAAGAGGCACAAGGGTACAATCCATCATTCTTAGCCCAGAATGCGAAGCTTTGCTCTTCTGACTGGCTCAATTATATTAATGCCCTTGTTCCTTCTGCCCTTGCTCCTCCTCCTAAAGTGGAGGCTTCCATACCTTCTCCTCCGCCAACTCCTTGCTGGACAGAGAGACTGAGGCTTGCCCTCTCTACGGATAAGGTCTTTCCACCTTACAAGCCTCCACCTCCCCCTACTCCAGCTGAACGGAAGCAAGCCCAATTCTTGCTTGCGGCCTTCTCTCACTTGCCTTTCAGTGTTCTTGAGGACGAAGTCCTTCTCAAGAACCTTTGATGGGCTTGTGATATTCCGACTCGGAGTCATGTCCTCAATCCCCTTGCCCAAGCAGAGCTTCACATGTTTTTGAACTAACTTCCATTGCTTCTCCACTGGCATCGAACCTCTATAGCCACCACTCAATCTTTGGACCAACTCTCGTCCCTTCGAGTTCATGCCCAGTACGAAGCAGAGAACTTCATTGAAGAATTCGAAAACTTCAAGAATAAAGATTCTGCGTACTGGGATGACTCGGATATAGACGAGTTGGAAAAAAGGATTGAGAGAAACAGCATTCAAAATAAAGGCTGAAGAGCTCTTTTATGAAGTGAGAGCGCATCAACTTATGCAGCCAATCCTAGAAGAAATAGAGGATAGAATAAAGAAAGAACAGAAATTCATTGATCATAGTTGGACCAAATTTCACGATCTTGTTATTTATTCTATTCCCTACTTTTATGAGCTTGAATTTGTACCCAAAAAGGGCCATTCAATGTAATTGCTTTTGCTTTAATACAACTAAGACTTTTTCTTTGTTTGGCATTGTTTGATCTTGTCTTCGTTTGTCTTTTAAAGCAAATTTAGGGCTTTGAATTGAACAATCTCATCCTTCGAATCTGGACTCAATCGTTTTAAATGAAACACTAAAAGAACCAATATGAACTTTTCCAATTTATGGAATATAGTTGATAGTTCTTGCTGATTTTTATTTAGAATCAGTGTTTTGAATTTAACAATCTTACCCCTTAAAGCTTATTTTAATCATAACCAACATATGGTCATGGTTAGTATGATCAATCAGTCCTAAATTGACCATTTTTGCTTTGAACAACAGCTCATGCTGTTTTAGTTCAAAAGACAATCTCTTTCTGTATATATACAAACCAACTATTGGTTTTGATGTTTCGAACACCAATTCCCATCCTTAAGGGGTCTTAAGTTTTCTTCGAAGGACATTACTTTCATTAAGAAACCTAAAATAGGTCTTTAATCCCTTTGAAGTAAACAAATACTTGAGTATTCTTACATCTTTAAGTATGGAATGTGCTTCGAAGCCGGCTTCTCTGTTTCAAAGCCGTTGTTATTTGACTTTTGGTGCCAAAATCTGGTTTCGAAGCGAAATATTTTACTTCGAAGCTGGCATCAACATTTGGGATGTGTTTTTCCCTCCAAAAGTATCAATATTGAAGGAAACTCTTCGTATTCGTACTTTTAGTACTTAACGAATTATGCGATATATCTCCCAGACACAAAGGCTTTTAAAACCCTTTTATTTCGTGCTCTAAAATCACTTACTCGCTCAACACACAAACCCTTTATCTCTACCGATTTTCCACTTCTCTCTACTCCCTTTCCTAGCTTCGTCCTTCGTCCTCTAAGAAAGCATTCTATTAATGGCTTCTTCTTTACTGAAAGTGCTAGTCGTAGAGCGTGCAAGCCCGTCTGTAGCCCTGAAAAGGATCATTGATGCAGAATGTGAAAAGTACAAGGCTGGGGAGAAAAGCACCATCGACAGACGCATCTTCATCCCTCGTCGTCATGTGCAACAAGACTATGTGCTTGGGCCCATATTCAATGAGATTCTTACTGAGCTTCTAGCTCTATATCCACGTCTGGAAGACCATTGTCTCCTTTACGAAGGTGGCCTTGACTGGAGGATGAACCGCCCCCATCGATGCTGGCCCACGGTGAGACCGGAGTGGCAAGAATGATATGATTGGCTTGTCCCTGATAGGACCCTGGACCTTTAAGAACTCTACGTTCTCGACGCCCTCCGACCATCCAGATTAACTATATCAGAGGACCTTTTCTTAATTCCTACTGCCCTGTGTAGACGTCTCCGAACGTCCCGGGAGAGAATCCCGTTTTGTTCATTGGGCTCACTATAGTTCAGACTCAAATGTCACGGTTCTTAATCTGATCTCGCAAAGTGCAATACGAGATTGATAAATCACCAAAGAGTCCAAATCTGGCAAATCATTTTGAAAAACTGATTTTTAGAAAGAAGTGCCAAACATGGATTGCTTTGCCAGATACAGAGTCGCCACCTAAATATTTTATTTTGGGAGAATTTAGGAAACCCTGACTCGTGCCTAAGGCCACGTGTCCATCATCACCAAAGTTGCCTCGGCTCAGGAACTTGGGTACGATTAGGGAAGGTCATTTCATGAGCACCCCCGCTTACCTGATCGAAGATCAGCCACTACTAAGCATGATATCGAGTTTTTGAAAACACATGCGTTCTTATTCTGGTTTATTAGCCTAGGATTATTATGTGATGCACACAGCATACAAGTATAGACTAGATCGCTTGAGTTGGAACAAAACATTTTATGTTTGTTTATTTGAAAATGGTTTGATGCTGTAACTCATAAGTAGGCTAAGACGTGGATTTGCCACCCTCCAGTGGGCTTAGAAAACAGGGTGATTTGCCGCTCTCAAGTGGGCTTAAAACTCGCAATCGATGAATTATTCTAATTCAAGTAATCCAATCTTCACCCACAGTCATTCAGGTAAGTATATCACATAATCAGTTAGCCTCATGGCAAGCATGCTATCATGGCAGTCACTCACACACATGCAAGGATGCTAAAGCATAAACACTCACCGAGTACTCCGAGCCAAAGAAAGAAGCTAATTAGAAATCATGCATGAATCCTAACTATGCTGAGATGCCTAATGCAACACATGCAGGATGCAACTAAGATAGGCTCGGCTATTCTAAAATGGCATATGAAATGCAACAAATGATACACGTATTCAACTCGAAATTGAAATACAATGCAATTAGTATGATGCGCTGAGCCCGGTGCATGCAATACAGATGAATGAATGCAAACATGCGAACATATAGATGCTAATTGAAACATGCCCTAAAACTAACCATCACATGCTGGTAAATAAAAGAGAGAAAGACGGGTTAGAAGACATGCATCACACACATGCACACTTATTACAACATTGCCCTCCTCGGAGGGTCCGAATAAATAATACACAACCGAATGAATAACGAATTATAGCTAATCATTACACAATCCTAATTAATTAACAAATTAACTAAAATAAATAAGCTAGCATGCAAAACATATGAAATGGATTGCCTCAGCTCGATCTTGAATGATGAGGAATGCATGCATGCTTGAGTCGCCTTGCCAAAAAATCCATCGCGACGCCCCGATTTGTCTCTGTTTGCAACTGGTCCCAGAATATTGTACAAAGCTCCAGAAGGTTGAAACTCCACCATGGGAACCTGTAGGGATACTGCCGACCAGTTTTTGTTGCTGGTTTCTGGTTTGCTGCAACAGAGAGCAAGAAAGGGGCATGGCAAAGTATTTTCAACATATGTGTGCATAACCACTCTCCCCATCATTGCACAAGCTCCAGGGAAGTGCAGTCCTTGATCTTTGTGCCACCAATCACGCATCTTGATGCATGATGGCCGAGGAGTCGAATTGCACGACTCAATGTGAAATGAATGCACAAATGGACACCTAAAGCCAACAACTCTATCATGGACAGTCAAGAGTGTCGGCGACCGGGAATTGAAGCACGTTTCGTCACTTTGAGTACGAAACGTCCCTCATTTCCCGTGTTTGGACTAAACCCTACTCCAAACACTATGCAACAACTAGAATGTCATGGCATGCAAACACAATGCAACAACTAGCATGCAATCTTAAACGAAACGCAACTAAGACACGCAAACATGCAAGGAGTGATATGCAAAGGTGCAACTAGCATGTGCAATGCTATGAACTATCAATGGCATACTCAATGCACATGACATAATATGGCATACACAATGCAAGATGGACTTAAACCAATATAAGTGGACCTCAGCCACACTCAAATCAGTGGCCAAACATGATGAAATGAAGCAACAATACTCATGCAAACATGCCCAAATGCAAGCGACCGAAACTAAGGCACCAAGTGCAACTCTACCAAGGCATGGCAAGCATGTAATATAGCATACAACAACACATTTTCCAGCTCTGAAATGACATACGAAAGGGTCTCGAATCATGCAAACACCTCACACATTACATGCTAGGTGGCCTAAATACCGAAACTAGTGAAGTGGATTACATTAGAGATATGCAAAGTGAGGCTCAAATGACCAAACCACCCCCAAAAAGTCCCTATGTAGACCAAAACTGTAGCAAATATGGACTAAAATGGTGGCTCAAAAGGCATGGAAATGAAGCTCATGCAATGGTCCAAAAATAAGGCAAACAAGCACAACTCTCAAATGTACTTAAGGAGTGGAAAACATGGGAACATGACACAAGTATGAGGTCTGAAATAACATGCACAATGATGCCAAGACATGCAAACACCTCTATTCAAGCATGCAAGAGGCTACAAAACTCAAGGCTAGGCATAGATATTGAACTACAACCATGCATAGCATGCATCATTCGACAATGAGGCACAAAAATAGAGCTAAGGCAGTCCAAAACATGCACAAAACCAGGTTAAGGCATGGCCAAAAAGTGCTAGAATCAAGGACCAAAATAGCATGCTAGTGAAGAGGGTTTACACTACAAGTGTATGGAGCATCCAAGAGGTCACTAAACCAACAAAATTCAGAGATATGACATGCCAAATAAAGCCCAAAAATCCACTGAAATATGGTCTACACATGCAAGAATGATAGGCCCCCTGATAGGCCATGAAGAGGGTTGTTCTATACATGCAAGAAGGACACCTAATATGGAAAAACCACCTCTAGAAAGAGGTTATGCAGGCCCTAAAACTCACTGAAAAGGGCCTGAAAAGAGGCTTGGAAGCATGCACACATGGGCTCCTTTGTTAGGCCAAAAATACTAGAAAATAGGACAAGGAGTGAGAGGGTCACCCCTCTCTGATTTTGGTCCTCAAAAAAGCATGCTAGCCACTGAAAATCCACTAGATTTCAGTGGCCAAAAGTCCAAACAAAGATCAAAACAAAGGCCTTAATGCATAGCTCAAAACAAGGCAAAATAGAGCATGGAACGGGGTAGATGACCCCCAACAGCAAAATGACCTTAAACAAACATGGAAAGGACCTCAAAATAAGACTTTTTTTAGTTTATAACAAAGCCCAAATATGCTTGCAAACTAGGCTAAGAGATGGAACAAAACAATGCCAAAAAGAGGGAAATAGAGTGTTACCCTTGTAGCCAAAAGGACCAGCAGCTTCTGAACCAAAACAACAAGCCTTCAATCTCTGAAAATCAGTTCCAAGGTGCTTAGGTTGATGGTGGAAGGGTTAGGCTCAAGAGTTGTGATGCTAAAGGCCAAGAACCAAACACTCTGAGCTTAAGGGAATGAGATATAGAGAGGAATATATGTATATACCTTACAGCAATTTTTGAACCTTTGCAAAGGAAGGAGAGGCCTTCCTTTATAGAGCCAAGGGTCCAAAGCTTCTCCTAGAAGCTTAGAACCAAGAGTGAAGATCCTTCATACATGTGTATGGAGGATGCAGCTTGTGCCTCCCAGCTGGCATAGCTGGAAAGCATTCAGGGAGACAAAAAAGGTGGGAGCTGGCCGACCAGTTCAAGTGGTCGGCCGACCACTTGCCCTGGTCGGCCGAACAGGTAAAAAGGTCCAAGGTGGTCAACCATCCCCTACGACGAAGCCCCAGAAGTTAGCTTTCCAATGGCGCCAGCCTTGCATTAAAATTCTAACTGTGCAAAAAGTTATGCCTGTTTTGGTGAAGCCGCGCAGATTCGGTCCAACCAGATTGATGCCCTACTTCAACTAACTATATCTCCCCCGTCCGGACTTGGCTTTAGGAGATTCTTGAGTGCAAAATGAAGCCCCGGAAGTAATATTTCCAATGGTGGTGGCCTTATAGCTGAAATCCAAGTATGCAAATGAATAGGCCTGATTCAGTGAGGATTGTTCGTCCCTCTCTTAGCGATTCATGTCCATTTCTCCCCCAACTGGGTTTCTTCCCTCTTCTCTTCTTTTCTTCAACTCCAAACCCCTAAACAAGGTATTTTGAAAGATTTTTCAGAGATTTCATCTCTCTTTCGTTCATTTCCACTTTGCCCTTGCTCGGTTTACAGAAAAGCGCATCATTTAACAAAATGCGAGCGTCGGAACATCGTAGAACTTTTATTTTCAAAACATTTTGAAAGAGAGGGTTTCAAGTCTAAAATCTTTTGATCAAGATTGGGGTGTCAGGTTAGGGTTTGACTCTCCTCTTTTCGAAGAATTTGAACCTTTGCCCTGCTCAACTTTCTCCACCAAGTAAACCATCAGTAGTGCCTAAGTCTTAAGAGCGGTCAAAAATGGGGTGTCTACAGTTGCCCCTCTTTGACAGAATTCGGAAGTCATACGTGACGGGTGTGAATGTCAAAACCCAGAGACGACTCATTTTTGACAAGGCCGAAGACTTGGACAAACAAACAAAATACAGATAAATAAATGGTTGCGCCAGAAGTCGCCCTCGTATCCCTTGCAAGGAATCAAACCAATAGAGTTCGTGGACGTGATGCAAAATGATATGCAGAAAGATTTTGATAATTGGATTTATACGCTATGCGAAGCCGGTTTGATAATTGGACTCACACGCTTTTGCGAAGCCGGTTTGAAAATTGAGAATTTATGCAATGCACTGTAATGTAGTGGCTAAAATGCAATGTAATAGCTAAGAGGTGAAGGTACCTTATAGGGGTAATTGGCAATGACTTACCTCATGTTGTTGGGGATCTTTCGCTTCTTCTTGGTTGAATCAGAGGTACTACTTTTCTCCCTGACTATAGTCGTAGCTTTCCCTATTCTCCAACAGGGTGACAGACTAGGTTGGTTCAGTATCCAGAATTGAGGCGCATACACATGCTATCTCAATCTATGGGGCTATCATACAGATTTCAAGCCGAGGATATACCCCTGGGTGTTTAAACCAGACTTTAGTCTCGAAAATCCCGAACCTTTGTGTTCTAGGCATGAGCCATTCGAACTCTAGTTTCCACCGTCTCAGTTGATCTCCTAGGAACTCACCACTAACACAGGCAGGTGGCTATACCAGACCACCAAAAGTCGTTCGGACACGACAAACACCAAAGGAATTGCACCTTTAGAGGATTTAAGGTCTCCTAGACCGGAGAGTGCAGAAGACAGTACGAATAAAGGTGCAGGATTTAAGGTCTCCCAGACCAACTGAGTGCACAAGACAGTGCGAGCTAAAGGTGCACAAAACAGTGCGAGTAGGGTGAATGCACAAAACAGTGTGATACAGGCGAAGTGCGCAAGATAGCGCAATGAAATGCACTAACAAGTGTAGGTGAGGTGCGCAAGATAGCGCGATACAATGCACTAACAAGTGCAGGTGTGGTGCGTGAGGTAGCGTGAGTATAAACTGCACAAAACAGTGCGATGCGCAAGAAAGCGCGAGTGATAAACTGCACAAAACAGTGCAATTGAGATACAAAGTGTAAGTGCACAAGATAGTGCGAGTGATACAAAAATATAATGTGCACAAGACAGTGCGATGCAATGCATGTTCTATGCAAATGAGGTGCATTTTCTATGCAAAAGATACAAGCATTTTCTATGCAAGTATGGAAAAGTGCATTTTCTATGCAAATATGGGGGCATTTTCCATGTATGAAATAGGGACATATTCTATGGAATATTGAAAGCAAGCATATTCTATGTAGAATCGAAAGCAAGCATATTCTATGCATGAATCATAACGATGCACGACACGTATGCAATAAAAGGGTATATGAAGGTGCACATTCAATGCAATAGAGGGGCATCAAACATGCACTCTGGTGCCTCCGATTTACCTCTCAGAGGACTTTGCAACACGCTCAGCTCGAAAAGGAGACACCCTATTTATGTTGGCAAGAGATAACATCTGCATGTGAAAACCACGTGTGCTGCTTGGACTGTCATTTTGACTTGAAGCAGGCTTACACTCGAGGTAGAGGCGCACTCATACTTCGGTAGCATTAACAAGGCCTAAGAAGGTGCATATGGAATGCAATCTCGGAATTTTCTGAAGGTGAAACACACTCAGATGCTCAAAATTTTCCCCGTTTTCTTTTGCTTTGTAGTCTGGAACCTATATAGCCTCAGATAGGTCATGGTTTTACTATTCTCATATGACCTGGGTTGAACCCTGCGATTTTATGAAAGAACAAATTCTGTTTTGCACAAATGTGGAGAATGGCACGGTACTCTGAGCACAAAACGATTTTTTGAAAGTGAGATGAGAAAAGGGTTCTCAATCGGGTATTGAGCCTACAACTGACCACAGCCAAAACGACTCAACAACGGGAAACAGAGGTAGAACAACCTAAACACAGCTCAACAAAGGAAAAACAAGGTAAAACAACCCAAACACATCTATTGACACTCAAACGACTCAAAACAAGAATCGAAACAAACAAAAACACACAAACACAACACTCAGCTGTGTTACAAAGGCAAGAGACCTCTCGGTGCACGAGGAGCCAGTTTCTCCGGGTATTGTTTCCCACCCTTTCTCACTTATGATTTTCACATCACTCGGCCCTCAAGCTCTGTTTTTCTGAAAAAGCCTTTTTCCTTACTTTTTCTCTCAGCACACATCTCTCTATTCTTCAATCTCTTATTTTTTTATCCCTCCCCTAGGTGGTTGATGGATAAGCAGGAAGTTTTGGGCTCTTGCCGCTAGTATTCTACCATATTCTTGTTCTTGTTCACAACAGTGAATTTCTCCCACAGAGGGGTTACGCTACAACTGGGTGTGTAGCAAATCTGCAGCTGACATCGGTTGACGATGCTCTAGTGGGGAGTTTGGACATGATCAGATCTATCCAGATGAGGAAGTGGAATATCTTGATCCATTCCAGTTTGTGCTTCGCACTTGGCTTGATACCTCGCTGCTTAGAGGATGTGAGAGCTTTCTGCCCTTTTGCGGTTAGCTTCAGTGGTACCCTTTTCCGGCATGTATGAGTGCCCTTCTTGGCGAGTATGTTGGCAATGGGGAAAAGACAGAAAACCTGGCTCAACTGTGCCCCTAGTTCATCATTTTGACCAATTTTTATTTTTGGCTTTCTACTAAAATAATTTTGACCAAAATGATAGTTAGATTAACATGCTTGTTCGATTTTCTGATTTGAAATCATGCAAGTCAGGTTATGAGCGCTAAAAAATTTTCTTTTTGGGGTCCAAGAAATGGTCCAGTTTTGGAAAAATGGAGTACTTTTCGAGAAAATTAGTCAACTTCATTAAAAATTCTCAAAACTGTTTTTACAAATGGCCACTGCTCAACGAGCGCAGAATTTACTCTTGAGATGCACAACCTCATATCCAAAATAATGAAAAATTGCCCCTTGTCTGAATGGCACTGCATGGCAACTAAAAGTTGCCCCTAGTCTGAATCGCACCGCAGCACTGCACGGCAACGAAAAGTTGCCCCTAGTCTGAATAGCGCCGCAGCACATTGCAACCAATCCTTACAGTGACAATTACAACCAAATTCTCGGATACAGAGAAGACAAAAATGACCAGAACCATCACATGGACACAGTCGAATTTGAAGTGTTTTACGGCTGGACTTCATAATGAAGTTGCCTACGTATCCCAAAGATGGGAATCAAGCCTTACTTAGTTCGGGGTTAAGGTACACTCGAGTGTTAACCTGTCCTTTTGCGCTCTAACTTTTGCCAAGGTCGCCCTTTCTGGGTTTTCAACCTTGCGAGCTTTGTTCTTCTCTTCTTTTCATTTCATTTCTTTTTCATCTTTTCTTTTTATTTTCTTTATTTTTTTTCTTTTCTTTTTTTGATTCTTCGCATTTTTCTTTTTTTTCTTTTTTTTCTTTTTCTTGCTCTAACTTTTGCCTGGGTCGCCCTTCTGGGTTTTCGGCCCAGTGAGCCTCTCAAGGGTAAAAGTGTAGCTTTGTCCATGTCAAATGGTTTTGAGATCTTGAAGTCATTTGAATCCAGGAGAATGGCTGTTGCTCGCTAATGATGTAGAAGTCCATCCAACGGAGGGTGAATTTGCCCCCCAGTGTTGTGGATAGGAACTCGGTTGTCCTTCAACAATGTCTTCTTCTTTCCTCCCTTCTGGGGTTTGGCATTCTTGCCGATCTTCATTGATTTGTGGAATGATCCATCTTCGGCTCTTCGAGTACAATCTGGCATCTTCTGTCCCTAGTTCGAGGGGTGCTTCTGATCTAGCTTTGCAAGCTTCTTTTGACGACATCTGATCTTCTTAATCTAACTTCCCTGCCTCTAGTTTGAAGGTTGCTTCTGATCCGGCCACACAGGCCTTACATGGTGGTTGACCGTTGAACATTCTGAATCTAAGTTCAAGGTTCGAAAGCAAAAGGTTGAGTCTCGAGGCTAAGAGCGATCCTAGGCTGTACAATCTCAAGAGCGATTCCACACAGGTCTTTGCAGGACCGCGCAAAACATTTTTTTGAAATTTTTAAAAAAAACGACAAATCGCTCGCGCTAAAGACAGTGTAGAACCAATCTGGATCCAACCAGGGTCCTTCTCGGTACTCATATTAACAAACATGATTTCATTCATTAAGGGCTTAGCATGCCTCTCTTTCCTCTCAATTGATCAAATTTTGCAAAACCCGAGGAATTCCTCCCTTTTCGTTTTCATCACAGTGTTTGAAAAGTTTTGGAAAACTTAGGTCAATGCAATGAGTTCGAGGCATAGAAAAGTATACTGTCGTTTCATTCAAACTTTCTGGCACAACTGGCGCAAGGCAGAAACAAACACAAGGGTGTGAAAATCACTGTTGTTCATTCAAATCTGTTGGCATTATTGGCTCCAAGGCAGAAACAGACTCAAAGGAAAGCGAAGAGACAAACACAAAACAAGCAAGTGATGTCTGAGGTAACACCCCCGAAATCACCCGACTCCAACGCAGTAAGACTGACTCGATACAACAAGACAGACCCGACTGACTCCGTATAAAAAGACTGACTATATACACAAAACAACAAAACTGACCCAATACCCAAGTCAAGAAGCACAAAAGCTAGCATTCGTAAATGCTCAAAATAGTGCGTGCCAGACGCTACATCTGGAGTAAACTGAGCGCCACCCGCAGGTGGTTCATCCCCCGATCACATCACATTATTCCCTACAAGTTCACTGATCAAGTGCTGATAGACTTTGCAGAACCTGGTGCGACAATGACCCTGTCGTCAATCAGATCTTGCACTTCGTGGCGAAGACGAGAGCAATTGTCAGTGCCATGACCGGTTTGTTGATGGAAGGCACAGTACTGGGTAGCATCATGCGTAACAGGAAGAGGATTCGAGAGAGGCCGAGGCTCAAAGGGTCTGAGATGGCCTTGTCCAACAAAGATTTGAAGAGCTTTGGACAAAGGCATATAGAGGGCATGGAAGACCCTCCGACCTCGGGGTTGGTACTTTAAGGTTTATGGATTTTCTTTGGGCCTTTTGACAAAGGGATTGGCAGTCTTGGCTTTGGTTTCGATCTCTTCCAAGTGGAGGATTAGAGTTAACAGGATCGTTTCTGGTACGACGGCCCTTCTCCTAGTTTTCCCCTTGCTTCGAACTGCTCTCATTCTGAGTGACGAAAGTATCCTTCACAATCTTTGCAACAACTGCAATCACTTGCTGTTTATTCAGCCCTTCGGCTCTCAAAGCCTCCACAGCCCACTGAAGGTGTTCATGGGGACCAATGTCTGCCCCTACCTTGTTCTTACCACCTGCCTCCACTTTGCCAAGGGATTGGCCTTCTTCCAATACAACCTGTCCCAAGATTGGAGAGCCTTTTGACATGAAATTCCCGGTATGTGGTGTGGTCGATGATTGAGCCAATGTCCCGAAGGCTAAATCTGCCACAGTTCTCTGGAGATCTTTGATCATTCTCTTCAGCTCAGAAATGGTGGGCTCACGGGTTTGAGATGATTGGGGTCCAGGTGCATCCATCATGCATAAGTCCATGCTTTCTGGGATAAACACCTCAGGCTTGGGTAGATGGACTGGGGTGATGTATATGCTAGGGTCATAAGGGACGGCCAGTGTATGGATTAGATTAAGGTGTGGATGAGGTACTTGGTCATTGGGGTCTAAAGGTGGAGCTATCGTCCGGTTGTCGATGAGATTTTGGACCTCATGACGAAGGCGGTAGCAACGGTCGGTGCCATGACCGCACTGCTAATGGTACACGCAGTACTTGGAGGGGTTATGTCTAGCTGGGAGTGGGTTAGGCAGAGGTTGAGGATCGAGGGGTTTGAGATACCCCCTTTCCATCAAGACTTTTCGTGCACTAGTCAGGCTCATATAGAAGGGGGTGAAGGTTCTACCCTGAGCTCGAGTTGGGCCAGCGGTTTGTAGGCTTGGATTGGCAAAAGGGTTGGTTGTGGCAACTGTATTGATTTCGGTGGGTTTGGGAATAACGCTACTACTAGCATTGGTACTCCCGAAAATCGCCCTCCTTGTTGGTTCACTTGTTCTGGGAATGATCCCACTGTTGAACGCATTCTCGACCTAAACCCCCAGTTCATGCAAACTTTTAAAAGTGAATAGTGGAATGACTATCAACTTTTGCAACATATCATGCTCAAGGTTTCGCACCACTATCCACACTTGATCCCTTTCAAAAGGGCGATCTGTCATCTGTGTTGCCTTTGCTCTCCACCTTGGGTATTGTAAGAATACTGATCGACAAAGGCCTCAGCTAACTCTTCCTAGTTACATTTCCTTTGTACTCTCAACTTGGCATACCAGCGTTGCTACACCGACAGGTTCTTCCATCTGAGAGTTTTTGTGGCTTAGTCAGACCCATTGGCTTCAGGACATCCAAGAAAAGCCGGATATGTACCACAGGATCTCTAGACCCGTCGAAATGGTCAATATGTGGCATTTTGAATCTGTCTGGGAGCCGTACGGCAGCCTTGGTGTACCCATCTTCAATGTTGGGAATGGAGTTAAGGCCATGTGCCTTCTTGAATTGCTTCTCAAGGTTCGCAATTTTCACCGCGGTCGGATCGAGGTCATTAGCATCAAGGAGATAAAGCCTCTCATTAGGCTGCACCAGGGGTCTGAAAACTTGGGCTTGAGCTAACCCTTCTTGAGGATCTGGACCCTGCAAATCTTCAGCTGGCGGAAGTGGGTCAAAGTTCGGCTGGGGTCCCGAAGCTGGATGTGAGGCAGATGCCCCAGATGGGCATTGCGTTTCAGCACTGGTCTTATCTCGCATGGTAGTTCCCTGACTTAACACTGCTATCATGGCCACAAATTCTTTCGAACCCTGTGCCATCACGGGTCTGCTGATGATGTGACTGGTGACTGTCGGATTAGATGAACTAATGAACCCTATCTGGCCCTTCTTTGCCTTACCACTGACGAAAGAAAACTGGTTGCCCTTGAACTAAATCTCCGACCTGACAAAGTCTATCAACACAAGTCCAATGCACCCGGGGGATATTAGGGCCTTCTGAAGCTATAATTCCAGGACTATCTTGCAAAAGAAGAAAACAGACAGCATCTCAGCCTGATTTCACCAGAACAAACGTGAGCAAAGCTGAGCTCTCTACTGATTTCTACCCAAAATTCTTCCTGTGAATTGATACCCTCAGGTAAAACTGAATCTTCACATACTGATGCCCACAGGCCTAATACCCCGACTTGCAAACTGATATATGCAACCTGTAGAGGCACATTCTAACAGCACATAACAGGCAAATGAGAGCCAAAACACCCCTATGTTGGGGTGGGGTTTCCCTGTCCTATTTTGTCAGGAGCTAGGGTTTCACTACGCACGCAGCAGTTTCAAACAACCTATAATCAGGTAAGCAACCTGTCCTAGCTTGGGATGGTCACTATGGATTCCGAATATGCACTAGGTCGAATGGTCAAAAAGGGTGCCCCGGTAAAAACCGGGATTTGTGTTCCCATCGTGGCAGAGCCCGTAACCGGTCAGCCTTATGGCAAGCTTCTCAAAGCGAGCCTCCGGCAAACTGTTTAGAAATAGCATATGGCAAACAAGGTGTCCTAGGCACACCAATGCAAATGCAATGCAAAGAGAAACACATAAGTGTAATTAAAACAAGATATCATGAGTTCGAGTCAAGTTCTCTAAGTCCCCAGCAGAGTCGCCAGAAACTGTAGACGTCCCCGAACATCCCGGGAGGGAATTCCGTTTTGTTCATTGGGCTCACTACAGTTCGGACTCAAATGTCACAGTTCTTAATCTGATCTCGCAAAGTGCAATACGAGATTGATAAATCACCAAAGAGTCCAAATCCGGCAAATCATTTTGAAAAATTGATTTTTAGAAAGAAGTGTCAAACATGGACTGCTTTGCCAGATACAAAGTCACCACCTAAATATTTTATTTTGGGTGAATTTAGGAAACCCTGATTCGTGCCTAAGGCCACGTGTCCGTCATCACTAAAGTTGCCTTGGCTAGGGAACTTGGGTACGATTGGGAAAGGTCATTTCATGAGCACCCCCGCTCGCCCGATCGAAGATTAGCCACTACTAAGCATGATATCGAGTTTTTGAAAACACATGCATTCTTATTCCGGTTTATTAGCCTAGGATTATTATGTGATGCACACAGCATACAAGTATAGACTAGATCGCTTGAGTTGGAACAAAACATTTCATGTTTGTTTATTTGAAAATGGTTTGATGGTACTACTCGTAAGTAGGCTAAGACGTGGATTTGCCACCCTTCAGTCGGCTTAGAAAACAGGGTGATTTGCCACTCTCAAGTGGGCTTAAAACTCGCAATCGATGAATTGTTCCAATTCAAGTAATCCAACCTTCACCCACAGGCATTCAAGCAGGTATATCACATAATCAGTTAGCCTCATGGCAAGCATGCTATCATGGCAGTCACTCACACACATGCAAGGATGCTAAAGCATAAATACTCACCGAGTACTCCGAGCCAAAGAAATAAGCTAATTAGAAATCATGCATGAATCCTAACTATGCTGAGATGCCTAATGCAACACATGCAGGGTGCAACTAAGATAGGCTCGGTTATTCTAAAATGGCATATGAAATGCAACAAATGATATACGTATTCAACTCGGAATTGAAATACAATGTAGTTAGTATGATGCGCCGAGCTCGGTGCATGCAATACAGATGAATGAATGCAAACATGCGAACATATAGATGCTAATTGAAACATGTCCTAAAACTAACCATCATAAGCTGGTAAATAAAAGGGAGAAAGACGTGGGGTTAGAAGACATGCATCACACACACGCACACTTATTACAACATTGCCCTCATCGGAGGGTCCGAATAAATAATACACAACCGAATGAATAACGAATTACAGCTAATTATTACACAATCCTAATTAATTAACAAATTAACTAAAATAAATAAGCTAGCATGCAAAACATATGAAATGGACTGCCTCAGCTCGGTCTTGAATGATGAGGAATGCATGCATGCTCGAGTCGCCTTGCCGGAATATCCATCGCGATGCCCCGATTTGTCTCTGTTTGCAACTGGTCCCAGAATACTGTACAAAGCTCTAGAAGGCTGAAACTCTACCATGGGAACCTGTAGGGATACTGCCGACCAGTTTTTGCTGCTGGTTTCTAGTTTGTTGCAACAGAGAGGAAGAAAGGGGCATGGCAAAGTATTGTCAATATATGTGTGCGTAACCACTCTCCCCATCATTGCACAAGCTCCAGGGAGTGCAGTCCTCGATCTTTGTGTCACCAATCATGCATCTCGATGCATGATGGCCGAGGAGTCGAATTGCATGACTCAATGTGAAATGAATGCACAAATGGACACCTAATGCCAACAACTCTATCATGGACAGTCAAGAGTGTCGGCGACCGAGAATTGAAGCACGTTTCGTCACTTTGAGTACGAAACGTCCCTCGTTTCCCGTGTTTGGATTAAACCCTACTCCAAACACTATGCAACAACTAGAATGGCATGGCATGCAAACACAATGCAACAACTAGCATGCAATCCTAAACAAAATGCAACTAAGACACGCAAACATACAAGGAGTGATATGCAAAGGTACAACTAGCATGCGCAATGCTATGAACTATCAATGGCATACTCAATGCACATGACATAATATGGCATACACAATGCAAGATGGACTTAAACCAATATGAGTGGACCTCAACCACACTCAAATCAGTGGCCAAACATGATGAAATGAAGCAACAATACTCATGCAAACATGCCCAAATGCAAAGGACCGAAACTAAGGCACCAAGTGCAACTCTACCAAGGCATGGCAAGCATGTAATATAGCATACAACAACACATTTTCCAGCTCTGAAATGACATACGAAAGGGTCCCGAATCATGCAAACACCTCACACATTGCATGCTAGGTGACCCAAATACCGAAACTAGTGAAGTGGATTACACTAGAGGTATGCAAAGCGAGGCTCAAATGACCAAACCACCCCCAAACAGTCCCTATGCAGACCAAAACAGTAGCAAATATGGACTAAAATGGTGGCTCAAAAGGCATGGAAATGAAGCTCATGCAATGGTCCAAAAATGAGGCAAACAAGCACAACTCTCAAATGCACTTAAGGAGTGGAAAACATGGAAACATGGCACAAGTATTGCACTGAAATAACACGCACAATGATGCCAAGACATGCAAACACCTCTATTCAAGCATGCAAGAGGCTACAAAACTCAAGGCTAGGCATGGATATTAAACTACAACCATGCATAGCATGCATCATTCGACCATTAAGAACAAAAACAGAGCTAAGGTAGTCCAAAACATGCACAAAATCAAGTCAAGGCATGGCCAAAAAGTGCTAGAATCAAGGACCAAAATAGCATGCCAGTGAAGAGGGTTTACACTACAAGTGTATGGAGCATTCAAGAGGTCACTAAACCAACAAAATTCAGAGGTATGACATGCCAAATAAAGCCCAAAAACCCACTAAAATATGGTCTACGCATGCAAGAATGATAGGCCCCTTTGATAGGCCATGAAGAGGGTTGTTCTACACATGCAAGAAGGACACCTAATATGGAAAAACCACCTCTGGACAGAGGTTATGAAGGCCGACCAGGTCAAAAGGTCCAAGGTGGTCAGCAATCTCTTATGATGACGCCCCAGAAGTTAGCTTTCCAATGGCGCCAGCCTTGCATTAAAATTCCAACTGTGCAAAAAGTTATGCCTGTTTTGGTGAAGCCGCGCAGATTTGGTCCTACTGGATTGATGCCCTACTTCAACTAACTATATCTCTCCCGTCCGGACTTGGCTTTAGGATATTCTTGAGTGCAAAATGAAGCTCCGGAAGTAAGCTTTCCAATGGTGGTTGCCTCATAGCTGAAATCCAAGTATGCAAATGAATAGGCCTAATTCAGCGAGGACTGCTCGTCCTTCTCTTAGCGATTTATGTCCATTTCTCCCCCAACTAGGTTTCTTCCCTCTTCTCTTCTTTTCTTCAACTCCAAACCCCTAAACAAGGTGTTTTGAAATATTTTTCAGAGATTTCATCTCTCTTTCGTTCATTTCCACTTTGCCCTTGTTCGGTTTACCGAAAAGCGCGACATTTAACAAAATGCGAGCATCGGAACATCGTAGAACTTTTATTTTCAAAACATTTTGAAAGAGAGGGTTTCAAGTCTAAAATCTTTTGATCAAGATTGGGGTGTGAGGTTAGGGTTTGACTCTCCTCTTGCCGAAGAATTTGAACCTTTGCCCTGCTCAACTTTCTCCACCAAGTAAACCATCAATAGTGCCCAAGTCTTAAGGGCGGTCAAAAATAGGGAGTCTATACCCTGTGCTTTTGGAATTCTGCCTTTAATTTCTTTCAATTCAGATGTGGGATGATGGCTCCTACTATTATTGACATTTGTCATCTATTAGGATTATCCCTTATTGGAAACCCCATTGAACCAGATTATCCTGACCTAGCAGTCCATTTGGAAACCCCATTGAACCAGATTATCCTGACCTAGCAGTCCATTTTTCCCTCCCCTCTCTTAACTTATCCTATAGTGACTTCGTCAAGGCTGAGAATAAAAGGAAGGGTCCTGTGACTAATAGGGAATTCTTTTCTTTCCTACTATACTGGCTTTACAAGTTCCTTTTCTGCACCTCCTCTCAAAGAATCATGCCTGAATTTGCCCCTCTTGCCAAAGCCCTTGTTTTACAGAAGAATGTGGCTTTAACTCCATACGCTCTAGGTCACGTATATAGAGCCTGTTCTCTTTTCTGTGAGAAACCCTTATATGCCAATCAAGGAGGGCCATTTTGGATTCTTCAGCTTTGGCTTTTTGCTTATTTCACTAAGTTACAATCCAAATGCCTTAAATTTTTTGAGCCAAACCCTCCTACTCATGGCATGAGGCTAGCCAATGCTTCACTTTATCCTTCTACCTTTGCTTTTTTACTTCTCTTTCTTCCACCAACTTCCAAATTTCTTCCTTCTTCTGACTTTTCGTCCTTCGAACCCATTACTATTGGCCCATCTTGGTTGAAGAATTTCCTAAGTGATAGGTTCTGTGCTTCACCTGCTCACAAAGATATATAGGCTTCTATTCTGATCCCTAGAGAATTATTCATTGGGACCATGAACCCCAGAGCTTACAAATGCATTGCTGAGTCCTATTGTCCTGCTCAATTTGCTAGACAATTTGGCTTCTCACAAGGAGTCCTAATACCTCTCTGCAGTAACACCAATCTAAGTCTTACCAGTAGGGATTTGAAAGTTCGAAGGTCTAGACTAGAAGAGGCAACTTCTAAGTTTATACAGGACTTGATCAATTTTGAGTATATCCCTTTCCTTCCTCAAGGTAACCTGTTGAAGAGGTACCAAAACTGGTGGGTGACCAATATGGAAGTATACTTGGCCATTTCTCCTCAAGACCTACTAATGGTGTTGGATGTGTCCAAGCCCAAAGGAGTTGGAGCTGTTACTTCTTCCACTGTTCTTACCACTTCAGTTCCTGTGCCTGCCACCACACAGTCTGCTCCTACTGCCTCAACTCCTCCTAGAGTTACTCGGGCTGCCTCAAAGAAAGGTATATACCCTTGTTTCTTCTCTTTTTGCCTTCTTTATAATGCTTTTAGCCTTATCTTTAGTTTTTCTTTTGTGAAGGTGGTGCGGGTACCTCACAGGGAGATTCTCTTCAGAAGACCCAAGCTCTAAATCTTCTCAAAAGCAAACAGCAACAAAAGGAAATGAGGCTTTTACTTAAGCCTGAAAAGGAAGCACGTGAGGTTCAAGCAGAAGAAAAAGAAGAGGCAAATCAAGAGCAAGAGTCACCCTTGAAAAGAAGAAAAAGAGTGACCGTCCCTTCTTCTGACTTGGTTCAAGATCCCACTCATGAGACAACTACCAGAGTAGTAGAAGAGGAACTCACTTCTAAAGAATCTGAATCCTAGATTGAAGAGAGAGAAATTGAGAAGGAGCAGGTAATACCAGTACAGAGAAAAAAGAGAAGAAAGATGACTGTCTCTCCGTCTGATTTGGTCGAAGACCCTATTCATGTTGCAGCTACCAAGGCAGTAGAGCAGGAACATTCTAAGGCCATAATTGTTTTTTAGAGAGCTGAGAAGAGACGGCAGCAGCAATTCTTAAGAGATGAAGCTGTTGCTGCTGATGCAATCCAAAGGGAAACTGCAAGAAGGCAACATATTGCTGAGCACTATTCCCTTCGTAGCTCTCCTATTGTTGCTATCACTTCTGAAACAAGTAACTTCTTTCAAGCCTCTATTGTTTTTCCTTGTCAAATTTTTGGTATTGAGACTTGACATTACTTTACTTCTTCTTTTGCAGCAACAACTACTGAGCCTATTTTTTCAATAAGGACTCCCTCAGTTTCAGTTGAGGTTGATCAATTGCAAAATATGAGATCCATTCAGATAATACTCCCACTTTCTAGGCCTACATTCTCTGTACCCTCCTTGAGGCCAAGTATTCATGCATTTCTTTTTTTTGGTTTAAATCCATACCTCCCTTACTTGTCTTTTGATCTATCTCATTTTAATTCTCTTTCGAGCCTTGTTCTTCCTTCTCCTCCTAAGGAAATTCCAGCTATTACCTTCTCTTCGATGGTAGCTGATTCCCCTATAGAGGGTGCTGGCAGTTCTCCAACTCGTAGTTTATTACCTTTGCCTAGTTCCAGCCCTTCTTCCCTTGATTTATTGGTGGCTAGAACCATAGAGACAACTGAAGATGCTTCACCCATTTTTCCTATCCCTATGCAGTCCTTTGTGCCTTCCACCAAAGCCCTTTCTGCCCCCTTAATGTCCACAGATGAGGTAGACATTTTTAAAGCAAGACTAGCTAGTCTCTTTGACCTGCCTTCTACCTCTCCAATGGCTAGTGATAAGACTGAGCCATTAGTTTTGGCTGATTCTTTACTAGAAATTTTTAAGAGCTCTTCCTCCAGTAGTAAGCCTTCTTCACCTCTGATAGACTTGGACAACTGCCTAGAGCTATTGACATCTTTTTCGAGGATTCCCTTCGAGGCCTTAAAGAGACCTATAATAAGAAATTGCTTCCTTCAGTGCTGCAAGATTGTTGAGCAATCTGGCATGACTGTCTCAAGTCATTTATCTCAAGCAGCAACCACTATTGACTTCTATATCAACATTTGCCATGCTACCAAGGCTGTAGAGGAGAAATTGGTTAAAGATCAGAGCTTTGTTTCCATAGTGCATACTGAAGTATCAGAACTAAAGGAACAACATTCTTTTGTCTCTCACTTTCGAGCTCAACTACTGGAGAAGAAAGCTCAACTTGAGAATGAGCTATCTGCAGTGAACCAGGCCTTAATCCGAACTAACACCAAACTGCAGATCACCAACCAAGTACTGGCTAACCGAAAGTAGGAAATGACTACAACCATCCAGTTGTTTTCATCATTTAAGAATAGAACATCCATTGTAAAAGAACAACTGAGACATTGTAATGATTTCTGGGCCAATTTATGGCAGAATGTATTCAACTCTTTATGAAGAACAAATTCTTATTTATCGTTTGAGTATTCTCGTGTTCTTGTACTTAGTGTTTATTTTATTCCTTGTGTTTCCCAAATGGTTGGAAAATAAGGCTTCAAATATCTGTCGTTAATCTTTTTGGGATATATGTATCCATTCAAATTTCTCAAATGGTATGCTCCAAAAGGCAGGATTCTATGAATTTGATATGGTCCTTCCCAATTAGGTGACCATTTGCCAAACTTATGGCTTTTAATCCCTATTGGGAGTATTGTCTTCCATACCAAATCACCTTCATCAAAGCCAATGTATTTGACTTTTTTATTATAGTTTTTAGCTGCTTTCTTCTTTTGAAAAACAATGCTATTTAATGTCAGAATTCTAGCTTCATCTATGCTTTCTAATTCCAAACACATACTTTGATGGTATTGCTCAGGATCTAACTGGTCTTGGCACCTTACCCTCAAGGACTTAACATTAATTTCCACTAGGTAACACTGCATCATGCCCATATACTAAGGCATAAGGAGTGACTCTTGTGCTTGACCTTGGGGAAGTTCTATAAGCCCACAATACATCCAACAATAAGTTATGACAATTCTTAGGATTGTCTTCCACAACCTTTTGTATTCCTTTTTTCAAGGACTTATTGGATGATTCAGCTTGACCATTGGCTTGTGCATAATAGGAGGTGGAATTAACAAGGCTAATTCCAAACTCTGCCACAAAAGACTTTACCATCTTCCTATCAAATACAGTCCCATTATCAACAGTTATAGTCTATGGGATACCAAATCTATGGATTAAATCTTTAATGAATCTAATGACCTTAGTCTGGTCTACAGCCTTGTATGGCTTAGCTTCGACCCACTTAGTGAAGTAATCAGTGGCCACTAAAATGAAACAATGATGCTTCGAAGAAGGTGGATGTATTTTCCCCATCATATCCATGGCCTATCGTCTAAATGGCCAAGGCTTCACTACTGCATGTAGGTCAGTTATGGGCACATGCCTTATTGTGCCATGATTTTGACATGCCTGACAACCTTTTGCATATTCTATGCAGTCTTTAAGGATAGTTGGCCAATAGTAGGAGTGCCTTCGAAGCAACCATCTCATTTTCACCCCAGGCTGATGAGCACCACAGATGTCTTCATAAACCTCAGCCATAGCTATTAATGCTTCTTTTGGGCCTAAACATTCCAGCAATAAACCATCTCCCCCTCTTTTGTAGAGAGCATTACCATACATCATGTATTGCATAGATTGCAATTTAATTTTTCTACTAGCCTTCAAAGATGGGCCAGCCAAGTACTGCATTATTGGATGCCTCCAATCTTGTTGTTGTAAGTCATTATGGTTGACTTCTAGGACCACATTCCTTTTATTCAAGGGTGGTATTAATTTCTAATATGTTGTTTGGCTTATGTCCCTTTGAGCATTATCCATTCTCTTGAAATTCGAAGCTTTCTGAGCGACATCATTAGCTCTATTATTCAAGAATCTTGGAACATGAGTTACATTTGCTGTTTAAAATTGAGAAAGCAGATATAATGCAACAACATAGTATGGCAACATGCTTATACTTTGACATTTGAAAATCCCTTTCCCTTGGTTAACCACCAATTGAGAATCTCCAAATATGTCAACTGCATGAACTTGTAATCCAATAAGAATTTCCAGTCCCACTATTAAGGCTTCATATTCAGCTTGATTATTAGAACAAGTAATTTCATCCACTCTGAAACCATGTGTGGTTTCTACTCCTTGTGGTGACTTAATCACTATACCAATTCCAGTTAGGCCATTGGCTTTTGATCTATCGAACCACATTTGCTATGGCTCAACACTAGCTATACCAAGTTCCATTATCTCTTGGCTTTCTATTTGAGATTGATGGTCTGCCAAAAAATTAGCTAAAACTTGTCCTTTTACTGCCTTTTGGAGAACATATTCTAAATGAAATTCTGATAAGACTAGTATCCATTTGTCAATTCTTCCCCTCAACATAGGTCTAGATAACATATACTTAACCAAATCTGTGGTTGCAATTACCAAGACAGTTGTAGGCAAAAGATAGTATCTTAATTTCATTGCAGCAAAATAAAATGCAAGGCACAACTTTTCCACAGCTGAATATTTACATTCACAAGAATTTAAAAACCTACTAAGGTAATAAACAGCTTGCTCCTTGCCTTCTTCATTGTCTTGGGCTAAGAAAGCTCCCAATGAATCTTCTGCTGCAGCTATGTACAACTTCAAGGGCTTATCACCCTTTAGTGGCATCAGCACTGGAGGGTTGGCCAAGTAGGCTTTGATACCTTCGAAAGTAATTTGATGCTCTGCTGTTCACACAAATTCCTCTTCATCTCTTAGCCTTAATAAGGAAGAAAATACTTTAATTTTTCCTGCAGTATTAGAAATGAATCTTCGAAGAAAATTAACCTGTCCAAGGAACTTTTGTAATTCTTTCTTACTTGATTGAGGTCTGGCTTCAATAATGGCTTTGGCTTTATTCTGGTCAATCTGTATTCTTTTCTTGTGTACTACATAGCCCAAGAAGTTTCTAGATGATACGCCAAAAGCACACTTAAGAGGATTGAGTTTCAACTTGAACTTTCTCATTCCTTCAAAAGCTGCTTCTAAGTGAAACAGATGCTCCTCCATGGATTGGGATTTCACTACAATGTCATCAATATAACACTCTAAATACCTTCCAATGAGGTCATGAAAGATAGTGTTCATAGCCTTCTGATATGTAGCCTCAGCATTCTTCAGGCCAAATGGCATTTTAACCCATTCGAAGGTACCAATATTCCCAGGATATCTGAATGTTGTCTTGTGGACATCCTCCTCTACAATACAGATTTGGTTATAGCCAGAGTGCCCATCCATTATTGATAAAACTTGACGCCCTATTGAACTGTCTACCAACAAATCCACTATAGGCATAGGATACTCATCTTTTAGAGTTGCTAGATTTAAATTTCTGAAATCAATGCATACCCTCATTTTATCATTCTTCTTAACTACAGGCACAATATTAGATAACCATTCAACATACCTGGCTGTCCTAATAAAGCCTGCCTTGAGTAATCTAAGAATTTCCTCTTTAACTTTCTGGACTCATTCTTCTTGATTTTTGCTTGTATGGCTTGAAATTAGGCCTCATAGGGAGCCTATGCTCTACTAATGATCTATCCAATCCTGGTAGTTCATTATAAGACCATGCAAAACAATCTTTATATCTCTTCAGAACAACCAACAACTGGTCCCTGTCAAGAGCATTCAACCAAGCACTTATATAGGTGGGCTGTTGTATAGAACCTTCCCCTAAATTGACTTCTTCTGAGGGGTCTTGTGTCTGAGAACTTACTAAAGCTTCTTCTTTAATTCCTTCTGGCTTCGAAGCAATCTTCTTGCTTGTTCTACTCCCAGGTTCTTTAATTCAACATCTTTACCCTCCTCCTCATAGACAAAGTCTGTTCACAAGGCTTCTTCTTCCTATATCTCCTGGACTTTTGTTTCAATGTCCAATGCACAGTATTTATCAAGGGCCAAAACTCTGACCTGTTGCTGCTCCTGCTTGCAGCCAATTATCATGGCTTCTTTCTCTTGCTCCTGCACTTTCTGGACTATTGATTTTACATCCAATGTTGAGAACTTAATTAGAGCCAAAGACTTGGCTTCTAGCACTTCATCTCTTTGCCTATAACCAAGCATCATTGTCATCCTTAACGACAACCTCTTCATCAGCACTCTCCTAGACTAAGTGCTTCAGGTGTGTCACTTCCTCATCAGCCGTCACTTCGGCTGAGCCATCAGGTTTCCTGAGTATACTGAGTGGTGTCAATCCCTCAATATACAATTTAGCCTCTGCGAGGTCTGCACAGGCTATGAAAAGTTGAGGATCTGCATCAATTTCCTCTGTCTCTCCATTGCCCAAGGCCATCATTATTTTCTGATGCAAAGAGGAAGGCACACATTTGTTAGTGTGGATCCAATCTCTACCAATTAAAGCATTGTACTTAGCATTGCTGTCGATAACGAAGAATGACGTCATGCAGTCCCTGATTCCTATACTCAGGTTGATGGGCAGAATTGCCTGAGCCATCTGTTTGTCTCCAGCGAAACCAGCAATGGTTGTGCTAGTTGGTATTAACCTAGGGTTCATTTTCTCTAGTTTCTTCAAGAAAGATTTCGGTAGTAAGTTAACCATTGCCCCATTTTCCACCAAGACTCGGTTCAATTGTATCTCATCGAAGAAGGCCTTGATATACAAGGGCTTGACATGCTGTGTCATAGAGTTCGAGGGATACTCAAAAGGATATGAGAGGTTGATACTCACCTCTTCTTCACTCTCGTATTTAGTTTCCATTGGGGTAGCCATTCCAGATTCATCTTGCACCATACTCACTTGTGAGTCTTCATTAGAGACTGGAATTGGGTCTATTTCTTGACGCTCCTGGTTCTCATCTCCAGCTTGGAATTCATGCGGTAGTATGTGTACCATATTCACTGACACTGAGCCAAATTGGATGGCTGGCTGTGCCTGTTTCTCGTCTTGGCCACCTTGTTCAGTTACTTCAGAAACATCCTCCATGATGCATTCTAGCACTTCATTACTAACAGACTCCTTCGAATGGTCTTTTCTGATTGGCTTTTCAACCAAAAATGTTTGTTCAGCCATGAAGGCTTCGAACATTTCTTCCTCAACTAATCCTTTCTTTTGGCCTGGGCCAACTTCTTCTTTTGTCTCGCTATCACTCTCCATCAAAGCCTTCTCTAATCCTGCTAAACTGGACTTCTCTCTGGCTTTTAGTTCAGAGTGAACTTTGGCCAACTGTTCTCTGCTGTAGCCCATTTTGCCTTGTAGAGTTGGTTTTGGAGTATGGTCTGACTTTGGATTCTTCTTTCCTTCTGTCTGGACCAATAAAGAGCTCTCTCCACTTTCTTTCAGGTCTTTCTGGTACTGAGTGTACCTACGCTGAATCTTCCTCCTTTGTGATCTCAAAATTATTGGGACCATATCTGGTTCCTTTGTTTTTTGGGTGTTTAAGCAATACCCAATTGTTTGGGGCCACCAAAGGTGGTTTGACCATCCTACCTTGGTTTCCAACAACATCTCTTTGGGTAGATACCTCCTTAGGTTTGTTCTGCATGACAAACCAATCTGGAACTCCAGATACCCATGAACTTACTGACCCCGATGTTGAACTGTTCATTTCTTCCTTCGAAGCCAACTTTGAAGCTGGCTGTGAAGGCCACTGCTTGGTTCTGACTTCATGTTTTGGGCCTAACTCAGGCCTTTGATGAAGGGGGCCACTTTACATCTGCGTGAAATTTGGTCTAGGGGGCCAATCTCTGGCTTTGATCCCATGAATTAAACCCTTCTCCAGTCTCCTTTCAGAATGACTGCTCTCCATTCTGTAGTAATTAGGTGGCCTGGACTCATGTAAAGGTCTCTTGCCTTTAGACTGCATTCTATCGGTTATTGGCTCAACCATTAATGGCTGCTGCCTACCACTAGTTGGATATGGCCTTTCGTTATAAGTATTGGCTGGTTTAGGACGTCTCTGCACATCCTTGTAATATTGCTTCCCATTAATTGGAAGCCCTTTCAACCACTTATAACTCAGTCTGCACCTGGGACACATCATTTGCTTTACAGCTGCCTCTAAAGAATCATCATCCAGTGCTTCTTCATCAGAGTCTTCCCTCTGGTGTGAGAAACCTTGTCCAATAGTTGGTAGATTTCCAGTGTCTTTCTTTATAGTTGTCCGGTTGGCAACATGCATCTGCACATTGACTTCTTCCAATTCTTTCAAGTACAAATTTTGGAAGTTTGGCATAATGACATTGGCTACCACCTCTCCAATTTCTGGAAATGGATTACTGTCGATCCTCATGGTCTTTTCTGCTTTAGCTGGGAATTTTAAGCTTCCTTTCCGAATTTGTTCTTGGATCCTACCTCGAAAAACAATACAGTTTTTAGTCGAGTGAGACCAAGAGTTATGCCATTTACAGTATACTTTTCCTTTAAGTTCATCTAGAGATGAAATTTTGACTCTTTTTGGTAACTTAAGGAAGTTGGCCACAAGCAAATGATCAAAAATGTCATCTACCTTAGTTAAATCGAAAGAGTATTTCCTATGAAGGTCTTTCTTTTTAAACTGCTGGTCAATTGTTGTATCCTTATGAATTAATGCTTCACAGATCACAGGTTCTTTCCCCACAATCTCTGCTGCATCAATCTCATAATTAAGATCTCTATAAAATGTCTTGTACAATGCATTATTTCGATCTTGTTCCTCCTCTAGTAATGCTTCGTACCTAGACACCTTATAAGTCAGTTCCACTAAGTCTCTGAACTCAATTGAGTCAAACTTCTTTCGAAGCCTAAACTCTAAGCCATTTGGAGTCAATCTCACGAATTCTAGCTCTGGTAGGATGACTCTACATTTATTTCGAGCCCTTTTAAATCTAGCAATAAACTGGGTAGCCTTCTCATCAGGCCTTTGACTCAGTCTTGCCAAGTCTGCCATGGAAACCTCTAGCTCCGATTGGAAGAATTGGGCATGAAATGCCTCTTTTATTTGTTGCCACGTTTGGATTGAGCCAAATGTAAGGTTAATATACCATACAAATGCTCCCCCAGTTAAGGAATTTGGGAATAACCTTAACTTCATATAGTCATTATTAGTAAATTCACCGCATTGAGTAGTAAACCTAGCAATATGCTCCACTGTTAATTGGTTTCCATTCCCATAAAAAAGGGCAAAATCTGGTATCCTAAAACCCCTTGGGTATTCATGTACCCTATCTACCCATTCTGGATATGGTTTCCTATACACAGGAGTCTGGACCCCCCGAGCCATCGGTCCACACATCTCTCTAACAATGTCAGCAATTTAGTCCCTGGGGACCATATTTTGTGCCTGCTGAACCACTACTGGAGGGACAAACATAGGATTTGGTGGACAACCTTGTGCCTGTGGTCCTCTTGGTCCATAAGGTGGTATATTTGGGACTGGTTGTCCACGTGTGGATTCTTTGTTGGGGGTGTAGGTAACCCCTTTGAGCCTGTCCTGCGAAAGGTGCTGGAACAGGTGTTGTGTCTCTTCTATTTGTAGGAAAACCTTCCAAGCCCCCGGGTATAAATTCGAATAAGGGATTAGTGAACCCCCTCATGCCAGATATGGCTTCGAACATGGGATTTGGAATCATTCTTATGCCATTTTCTTGTACTGGGCCAGATCCACCAATTTGCATGGCTTCACTGTTAAGTACTGAGGCATTTTGACCTACTATAGGCCTCGAAATAGGTTCGTACCAAGACTGAGGTGATGGTCTTTCATAGTTCTGATTACTAGTTTGACCATTAGAATGTCCATTAACTTGCATAGGCTGTTTATCTCTAGCCAATCTTTGTTAAGGGACATTTAAAACTTCCTCTATGTGTCTTGCGTTTGTTGGTTGGTGGTTATTCATTCGATCCAAAAAGGATGTTGCCCACCTTTCCATCGTGTTCATTAACTGCTGTCCCATGGCATCTACCATGGTATCTACTAGGCCACCCCATGGATTTATTGGCTGAGTAGATGGAACAGTGGATGGTCCAATTCCTTAGTCTCGTCCAATATTAGGAACATATGGTACTTGTTCTGAAGTGCTGGTCTGTTCAACCATAGGTTCTGATAAAATGGGAGTTTCCACAGGATGTGTTATCACATTATCCTCTGGATTAGGTATCTCTACCTCTCATTCCACGCCTTCTTCCAAGCGTTCATTTTCTCCTTGTCTCTTACGTCTAGCCATTTCAATTAGTCCCACCGGGCGTGCCAAAAATATATGTTGGCTTTTTGGCTTTCGAAGGTTATTTTTGTAATTACGAGCGTACCAACAAGGATCAATCAATCCTTACAGAAAATTAATTGCCAACCAATTATTAGACGATTGTGTTTTAGTTCTTTCAACCTCAATGAAGAGGACTTTTACTAGTGGCTTGATTTAGGAGAATTAAGTAAGATAACAATTAAATGAAGAACAATTGAAGCATTTCATTAAAATGAAAAACTTACAATGATCCAAACTCAGCCTCGTAGAGGTTTACAGCAACAATCTACTACTTAAAACTACTCCTATGAACGAAGTGCAGTGCAGGAATTTAAAGTATAGGAATGTAAAGAACAGGAAATGTAAGACTGGAAATGTAAAACTGGAAAGGAAAAATAAGTAGAATAAGACTGGTTTTTTGGATCTGAGTCTGGAGGTCTTTTTCTGGGCCTTCTCTGCTATTTATACTTCTCAAGGATGACTATCGAACTGCATTTCCAACCGTCAAACTGCTCCTCTATGATCGCTGATCATGTTGCCTTATAATTAGCTCCACTATGCCATCATTTGCAGTTAGGTTTCCCTCATAAATTTGAATTTAAATGTGAGCAACTGTTAAAGCCACATCACCTTGTATCTCTTTGTTGATCCACTGCTACTCAGATCTCATAATAATCAATACTAACTGCCACGCGTACGATCAAGATCGAAGACTTAAATAGTCTTCCTGTATTACCCTTATTCTGCCACGCGTCGAATTGTAGTTGGCTTGTACAAAATATGTAGCCAATAGGTTCACATCAAAATTTGATTTTGATGGAATGGCTAATAAAAAATATTTTGTTATTACAATAGATTGGGCCAAAAATATGGTTATTAATTTATCCATAAGACCATCACCATTTGGTTTTATGGTTACCTTCGAAGCTTGTATCACATTGCACGAAGCACGAAGTATGTGTTTGTTTTTATTGGTTTCAAGTTTATTGAATGAAGTCTACAAATTTAAAAGACTTGGCCAGATGTGCTTGAATAATGGGGCCACCATTCTTGGCTTCTGTTAACAAATATAATATCGAATGTGACCTTTTGTTTATCTCTTAGTTAATTGGTCAATTTTGGTGACAATCATTAATTCTTTCTGGGGAAGTCCAAGTGCTGGATTTTGTTAAGTCTTAGGGTAATATATACATCATGTATGGTGATAGCAGAGAATACAATTAACCATATCAGTTGCATATCCAAATTGTGTACTTTTTTTTTTTTTTTGGTTGTAACCACCAGTTGTGCTACTTCGACTGATCAATACAATTACTTCAAAGGTTCTGTTCATCAACCATTGTTTGCTTCAAAGACCCTCTACATCATTGGTTTTGTTCATTAATTGGATGTCTTCTTCAGCTTTGCTTCGAAGACGATTTGTTCAAATATTTGGTGAGATCTATTCCTCTTATTGTTGTGATTAGTTCAAATTTACCTAAAAGTGTTAGTGAGACTTTCGTGTTTCTTCGTAATCCGTTTAACCAAACTAGTAATAGTGGAATCAGATTTGTCTCATGGATATACCTCAAATTTGAGGGAACTATGTAAATTAAAACCAACTTTTGGTTTAACAAAAATACCTGCAAAGATAAAAAATAAAAAAAAAATAATAAAAAATGATTATTGGGTTTGCAAAAATGTTTTCAAAAATATTATGTGGGTTCATTACATGTGGTGCAATTGTTGTTACTATTAGTAGCTTGGAGTGGATACAAAGTAGTGTGTTGCTATTGCTGTTACTATTAGTAGCTTCGAAGAGATTTTTTGCTTCATTACCAACAGCTTCGAAGTATGGATTTGGTTCCTCTCTGTTGGTTCGAAGGTGTTTTACGGTTACTTCGAAGGTTCTTGGCATCATTAGTTTAGTCCTTTGGTTCAGTCATTTTGCTTCAAAAGTTGTTTGGATGATTATGATTATCTGCTTTCGAAACTCTACAAGGCATTGAAGCATACCATAGGATATGAGAAATTTTGAATATGTGCCACTCTTTGAATATATGTAAACTGGTAATTCATTAATTACCAAACAACTACCTATTTTGGCATCATAATTATACAACTCTTAAAAAATTCGAGAAGACTTTAAAGAGTTGCGGGGGATAATGGTGGCACCATAAAATATTCTTATTATTATTAGTATTAGTATTATTATTGTTATTATTTTCAGGACCCGTGGCATCATCTTATTCATTTGGAAGTTAAAAGAAGTTATGGAGATGATGGAGAACATGAAAGACAAAGTGGATGAGTGGAAGGACACATGGCAAGACAAGGATGAAGATGTGAGAAATGGGTAGTTACTAAGTAGTTAGTGCTGTATTTTTTCCTCTATAAATAACCATCAATGGCTACATTGTAAAGGGAGGAGAGACTATCTAAAAATCAAAGACAATTGATTTCTATTCTTCTTGTCATTTTCCTTATCTTAGAAGTAGTTTAACATAGATTTATATTTCATGCCCTTCATTTTATGCACTTCATTTTCAAAGCATAGAAGTAGAGGTAAGTAATTGTTACTTTGATTGTTCACTTAATCATTTTTCTCCATCTCCCTTATTTTGTTAATTTTTTTTTCTCTACACTTGGCAATTTTGAAGTCCTCTTCATTAAGGCAAAAGAACCGTCAACACAATCGCTTGATAATTTGCTTGAATTTAACCTGTAAGGATTTTTCAATCGTTACTGGCACACTCGCATTTATGATATTTTCCTTCGTAGGAAAAATAAGCTAACAATATATATATATATATACAGAGACACGGAAGAAAAAAATATGAGGGACCTCATTGATATGAGATTGAAGGCCGGAGATAATGGCCTTGGAGTTGAGAAAAAAAGATTCGAAGGTCCGATTGAGGACTAGGGCTCCAGCTGATTCTCTAGCAAGGCTAGGGTTGAGGAGAGTCGCGGATTGTGCAAGGCCTCCAATATGTTCTCTCTGATCTTCGGGTTCCTTTCAAACTTTGTCAAACAGCTTAGCATTAAGGCTCGGAGGAATTGCAGTAACATCCGTGTCACTCAGGATGTGGCAGATTCATGATCCAATAATCAGTCTGCTTTGGTTTCACCTCGATAACTATACCTATCCACGCCGTCGTTGCTCTCTCATTGATTAAGATTACGACCGGAGATGAGGAGGAGGCAGTGGTGGTGGTTGATAATGGTTGTTGTAATGATACTAGTGTACAGATTGACAAGAAACAGTATTCGTTTTTGAGAAAGTGACCCCCATCTTCGAAGAGAGAGAGAGAGAGAGAGAGAGAGAGAGAATCAGATCGGTGATGATGATGAAAATGAGCGACCGTCTGCAGCACCAGAAGCCATCGTTGAATCAGCTACGACGGTGGAGAGAGAAAGAGAGAGAAAGTAAATGAGGGATTTTGATTCTTTTGCATCGTGCGTGTCATATATATATATATATATATATATATAAGGGCTACTATTAGCACCTACCTCTTCATTTTGGTCCCTCCATTTCTTTAAACCCCCACCCAACAAAATAAATCCCCTCATTTTTTGTTAAACCCCTACCTTAATACCAACTATACCCTTCATCTTTTTGACTCCCCATTATCATCATCTTCAAAGTAACTTGTCAGCTTAAACTTTTCTCTACAAATCGGACAATTTGAATCACTAATTAGATCAGTCTCCTCCTCTTCATCCTCTCTCTCTCTCTCTCTCTCTCTCTCTCTCAGTCCAAACAGACCCAAGCAACAAGAACATCAAACATTTTAATTTGAAAAAGAAGAACAAGAGGAGTATATCAATTGAAGACAACAAACCCAATTCAAAACACACTCCACGCAGACATAAGCAACACAAGCATCAATTATTTCACAGAGCAGAAATTACAACACACACACACACACACATAAGAATTGAATTTTTGCATGAGAAATAGGCCGTAATATCAGTTGACTGGGTTTGTTTAATAAGGGGAGATGATGATAATGGGGAATCTAAATCGGACTGGGTTTGATGAACAGAGGAGAAGAAAAAGAATAAGGAGGATGAGAGAGACACACAATGGTAACAAAATCGCTAGAGATGAAAAGAGAGGTCGCCGGTGGCAGTGTCAGTGGTGGTCACCGGTGGAGATGATGGTGAAAAGGTTGGTGGGGGTAGGGTTTGGAAAATTAGGGTTACGGTTTGAGAAATCAAGGTTAGAATGTTAGGAATGAGTGTAAAATGTAACGCTATGTTTGGACAAAATTGGAATTAAAAAAAGAAAAATAGGAGATCCAAAGAAGAAAGATAAGTGCTTATAACAGCACTCATATATATATATAGAGAGAGAGGGGGGTTAATTTGGTCATTTAACTTAAGGATGTCCTTTTGGATAAAGTATTTGAGGGCTTGACTCTTCGGCCAAACAAAATTAGAATTTAGATTTATGGACCGAGTGCCTTTCTTAATTTTTGTTTATTTTATATTTTATTTATTATATTTTAAATCCATTCTTAATTATATTTTATATTTTAGATCAATTACCAATTATATTTTAATTTAATTAACATATTAATCTAATTTAGGTTTGAAGAAAATGGAGATAAATTTTCCTTTTGTTGTATGAATTTCATTCTATTTTTTCATAAAATAAAACCCACTCTAAAAAATGATATACCTTCCATTAGTTTGGATGAAAAAACTAATGATAGCATTATAGTCCAAAACTACATAGAGACTTTCTGACTATATTTAAATGATCGGTGGTGTTACATGCACCAATTAGTGTATCAACTAATATGATGACATTATTATTAACTCTACTCATTAACATTATTCTTAAACGATAAGGGGGTGAAATATTTCAGTTCCAAACCACAAGGGAAATGAATTTAACCCTTTAAGTTAAGTTAACTAGGGTAGTTGATTTTGTACCCATTTTTTGATAAATCTTTTTTCATTTGGATCGGGACTTCTTTTTCAAAAAAATAAAAATAACAAAAAAAAATGTAGAAATATATAGGATCTTAACTGGCGGATTCTATTTACACTAAAAAAAATTATTAAGTATGTTCAATTAAAATTTTAAAATTTTAATTCTTATTATAGCTTAATGAAAATTTACTAATAAGGACAATACATATTAAACCTTAAAATAAGATTTTTTTTTTTTTTTTTGGCATGGTATACCCTAATCACATATACATATTCTTCATCTTCTTCTAGAAGCTTCAATTGTTTTATGTTGTTCTTTTTCTTCACTTCAAACTCCAAACCATCCCACCAAAATTCACCATTATTATCAACATCATTATTTTTAATCCTTACAAATAGGAAAAAATTTGAACAAAATTAAACAATAGATGAAAATAATAATAAAAATCGTTTTTTAAAACAATCTAATATTCAACAATCTATCGAAGAAGAGATAAGTATTGACATAAGTATCAAAATATAATTCTTGAATTTTGTGTTTTTTTTTTAATGTAAAAATACATATTCAACTTATTTAACCTTATTAATGTTCGGACTTTCAAATCCGAGCAAAATCTTATCATCGATATATTTTTCCTAGATATTATATAATGAATCGGCATAGGAACCGAGCCAGCTTGCTTGCTTGGGTGACAAAGCAAAGAAATAGTTTTCCTCTTTCACAATTGGTGACTACAACCATAGCCTGTAAATTAAGGTCTCGTTTGGAAATAGATTTTTTTAATAATTTTTTAATTAAAATATAATATAAAAAAATTAATATGTTTGGGATTAATTTTTAATTTTTTTATGAAAAGATATGTAAAAAATAGAAAGAAAATAAAAATTGACTTTTTAGTATAGATTGTTGGCTTTTTAATTTTTTTAATAATTTTTTGACTTTTAAGCTAAAAATTTTACATTCCAAACGAGGCCTAAATGAGAAATAAAAGTGTCCTATATTCATAGGAATCAATGGGATAATCGAAAATTGCTCCAATGGGCTGTTGGTAGGAGTGTCAAAATGGTCCATGGCCCGTGGGTGGTCCGAAGGCCGCTCGTGGGCTAAGGTAGGCCCAACCCAATTAGGCCCGAGCCCAAGCCCGAGCTCGAGCCCAGTCTAAGACCCTAAGCCATCATTTTGCAGTCCGGCTCATCAATTCACTTAAGACCCACTTAAAACCAGACCCGAGGCCTGATGTCATTTTTTGTGAAAAGAAATAAAATTTTAGTAAAAAAAATAAAAAATAATATAAAAAAATGTTCAAGCTCTGCCCAAGCCTAACCTAATCCCTAGCCCAGACCTACCAGCCTGGCCCGAGGCCCAATCTATCGGCCCTTCCAAGGCTCAAATACCCCCTGGGCCTGGGCCTAATTTTCTAGCCTGTAAGCCGGGCCGAGCAGGCTGAATTTTAGCGAGAGCCTGTAAAGCCCGACATGGGCCAAGCCGAACCAAATTTACACCCCTAGCTGTTGGGCCTAATCGTAAGAAACATAAATAACCCAAAGTGAAGTGGCAAGGGGAAGTAAGGTATGCCTGGTAAAGAGCATTTGCTCCAGCATTTGTCTTTGTATGCTCATGGAAATGTTTGGATCTGAAAGTCTGAATTAAATAATATGGTGAATTTGCTTTTGTTTGAGTGTATATTGAAGGCTAATTTGAGAAAAAGAAAATTATAAGGTGTACATAAAACCTTAAATAATTGAACAAAGTATATTAAAAAATTAAGAGTACTTAATGATTTTTAGAAAAATTTATGTGTAGGTCTCAATAGGTAGATTTATTGTCCAATAGGTCCAGTGAAAATTAATAGCGTTTTTCATCAAACACTATTAAAAAAATGTCATTAATTGTTAATTTTCAACAACAGTTTAAAAATTTTGTCACAAAAAATATCAGTAATTATAAGTTTTAACGATAGTTTAAAAAGATCATTACAAAAAAAGTCACTAATGTTCAACTTTCAACAATAGTTTAAAAAATTTGTCACAGAAAAGTATCACTAATTGTAAGTTTTAGCGACAATTTATAAAAATCATAAATAAAAAAAAGTCACTAATTATCAATTTTTAGCAACATATATAAAAAATCGTCACAAAAAATTATTGTCAACAAAACTTTTATTAAGACTTATTTTTAATGAGACTTGATAGAAATTAAATCTAATTATTAGGACCTATTAGTAGTTTATCCATTAGTTTTTTAGATGGAAATAAAATCCCCCATCTTAACCATAGCATGTAGGCTTTCAAAAAAATTGTGATCTTGTCATGTAATGAATTTTATTTTATTTTTTAATCTAAATTGTGGCATTTTTTTGTAAATGAAGTTGTAGAAACTATATGAACGTTATTTATAACGGTCTGAATGGTAAAAGGTTTCTCAAGTTAAAAATTCAATTTTTTTAAGGGTAAACTATCCTATTTTTGAGACTTATTACCCATGAAGTCCTATTGATAAATTTATTAAGTGATAAAGATAAATTTATCAGTCTTTTATTTTTATAAATAAATTTATAGTGATAAATTTATCAGTCTCTTTGTTTTTATGAATAAATTTATAGTGATAAATTTATCAATTTCTTATTTGTATAGTGTTGAATTTATTAGTTAGGACCTGTAGGTAAATAAGTCTAGTTAATAGGACTGATTGGTAAGTACCTCTTTTTTTAAAGTTATTTTTACTTTATAAACTGTAAATAGAAACTATGCCAAGCAAATTGATACAAACTTTCAAAATAAAAAAAATTATAAATCAGGTTTATGAACTGCACCAAAAGCACCAACATATTGGCTTTAAACAAGTTGTAGAATTGAAAAATTGGGGACATAAAACAATAGCTTTGTTGGCTTTACCGTTGAGCTGCCCATGAGACCAAATTTTCAAATACATTTTTGGGTAAATTACAAACACCCCCTCGAGGTTTAGTAAAAATACAGATTCTCCCTTGAGGTTTGAGAAATTACAAATTCTCCCCTGAGGGTCAAATTTTCATAATAAATTAGGAAAAATTAGGGAGGAATCTGTATGAAAATAAAAACCCTAGGGGGCAATTTGTTATGAAAATGTAAACCTCAGGGGACGGGATGTAATTTTTCAAACCTCAGGGGAGAATCTGTATTTTCACCAAACCTCGAGGGGCGTGTTTGTAATTTGCCCTAAATTTTTTAGAGAAAATCCATGTATTAGAAATGGTCAAACTCATGATATTCTAGTGAAATGTACGATTTTTAGCCAATGACCTAACTTTAAACCATTTTGACAAATTCATAGACCTACTCTAGAAGGGCTTCTTTGCTTGAGGCTATCTCATTCTTAATCCTAAAGACAAAGAAGGGTACCTAAGGTTTTGGTGGATAGGACCTCTCAAAATAAAGTGAGAAAAAAATTAAACAAACAAGATCCTTTTGGAGAGAGGAAAAATAAAATAAAAAATTATTATTATGTCCCTTTTGAAAATTCAAGCATATTTTGCTTTAACACGTATATTCTATTAATAAGCACTAAATTAAAGCAAGTTTGGAACAAAACCCAATAGATTCATAATTTGATGTTTTGTATACAATAGTTTTAAAATAATTATTTTATGAAATCTGGATATAGTGTTCTTAGTGATATTCATAATATCTTATTTTATTTATATTTTAGGACAAATTATAAATCAATATATTTTTTTTAAAAAAATTCTAATTAATATGAAATTTTATCAATTTTAATAATTATAATTAATTTTTTTAATAAATTTATAAATGTTTTATAAATTTACCACTAATTTACACTTTTTGCTTATTTTTTGCCTATGTTTGGGAAGTGATTTTTGGGGTTTTTTTTGACTAAAATAGTCACAAAAAATAAAATAGGTTTTTTAGTCCTAATAAGACAAAATATCACATCTAATTCATAACCATTACATTCTTTCTCTCACAAAAAAAATTTAAAAGTTGAAAAAGCTAAAAGTTCTTCCCAAACTAAGTTTTTTAGCCCCATACTAAAATAATTAAAAAAAATTAAAAAATCAAAAATCAACCCACTCCCCAAAGAACTCTTTTAGCTTGTCTGGTTTGTATTTGAGAAACATGTTTTGAGATAAAAAAATATGAAAATTTGTTTGGTTTGGTTTTTTTTCAAAAGATGTTTTGAAAAATTATTTTAAGAGAGAGTTTTGGAAAAAGTGATTGATTTGATGTGTATGAGAGAGAGATTTGTTTGGAAAACTTGTAAATCAAACAAGTTTTGAAAAAAAAATTTAAAAAAATTTATTTAATTTGATTACTTTTAAAAACTTATTTGTAGAGAATATTTCTCAAAATTTTTTGAGAAACACAAACCAAACAGGGTTATGTTCTTAATTTCGTATGCCATTGAGACTTGAGCTGGTGAGCATTTGATTTGTTAAATCATAAGTGGTGTGGCTCCCAATTGCCCACCTCAGTCATTTGATGGTTCAACATCAAAATAAAAGAGTCAAAAGTAAAAAAATGATGCAGATTACTAATTAGTGGTTGCTCTAATTGTGAGGTCCATTGTCACATGTATTTTGTGTCTTAGTTTTGATTTTTTTTTATTTTATTTTGCTTTTCACATCATTAATAATGATGTTAGTGATAAAAATTTAGTAATCTGTAACATTGTTGACTAAAGTATATGTGCGCCAAGAAGGGTTGGCTCGCCGATAAGTGTTGTACTAAAAATTCTTTTAATAAGGGTTTGACACATTGAAATTCTTTATATGGTGCTCTTATATTTTTTCTCAGGAGAGGTTTTAGCTTGGGGTTGGAGGTTAGTGTAGCCTAACTACCCCTTTTTTTAATCAAAAAAAAAAAGCTAAAGCATATCCGCCTTTTGCATGGCTTATAAATTGAAAGGATCTAGTTTGCAAGGACGTGAATCATACAAGGTCTATTTTGATAATTTAAATTGTTAAATTATTAAAATTTGTTGAGAAAATCATTTATATAAAGATGCTAAGGTTAAAAGTCCAATTTTGAATTTTCTTTATCCAAAAGTCTATATACTAATTTAGTATATTCATAAAGACAAGTCTTTACGAAATAACTAAATTATTCCATATATTTAAACCACTGCTCTACCCTTTTTACTGTCTATCTCTTTCTCTCTCTATCTGTTCTAAACCCAAACAAACCCTAACCATCTCATCATCTTTTCTCTCTTTCTCTCTCATCATCTATTCTAAATCACTTCTCTCTCTATCTATCTGTTCTAAAGAAAGATTCTTGTTATTGTTGTTGATGATGATGATAATGATGAAGATCTGAGATTTTTTTTTTTTTTGTCATTGATGATGGTAATAAAATAGATTGTAACAGAGAGAGAGAGAGAGAGCGAGAGAAATAGAGATTTGAACAGATAGAATTTAGTTTGACTTGGTATTTTAACAAATAGAAAAGAAATTGAATAGACATTTTTTCAACAGATAGAGGAAGAAAAGAGATTCAGAGAGATAAAAGAGAATTGGATAGAAGCACAAATAGAAAGAGTTTGAAAATAGTGTGAATTTAAACAGATAAAAAATATTAATTATAAAAATTCAATAGAGAGGTTAAAAAAATTCAACAGAAAAAAAAATATTTGAATAGATAGACAAAATTTGAACCGATAGAAGAAAAATTAAACAAAAAGATATAAATTTGAACAGATAATCAACGAAATGTCAAACAGATAAAAAAAATAAGAGACAAATTAAAGGATAAAATTGAAAACAAAATATCTTCCAAAATCAACGAAAGGACTTCTCATCAAACTATTTCATAAAGCGTGAACCTCTTATCAACAAAAAATAACTACGGGACTTAATACCTTATATCCTCCTCAGAATGAATTTATCATTAATTTTCTCTTAATACAAAGAATTACGTTGATCGGATATTAATAAGCACGTGATCAATTTACAAATATATATATATATATATATATATTTAGCTGTTTATAAGACAAGTGTGATTTGACCAAGTAGTTGCCAATATATGATGAAATTGATTGTTTTGTACGAAATGATCTATTCAATAGAATTTACAAGTGGATTGTTTATTTCAAAAGACCTAATCACATAGGGGAGGAAAGGAGAGGAGAGTCGACTATACCTTAAGATTTTATCACTCGGCCGCACCCCTTGATTGACGATTTAGTTCATCAAAACAGATTGGAGTGACTGCAACCTTGTAAACTGAATCCTCACAGCTAAAAAGTGAACAAGATGCAAACTTGTTTTCTAAAGAAGATTCAAATATTTCAAATTTTAAATTTATTATTATTATTATTATTATTATTATTATTATTATTTTAAATAGGGAACATTGTTATAAGAAAGTTGATTGGGACAAGAGATCACCCCCACCTCAGAGCTGGAACTTTCCCCCTCACTTTCCTCGAGACGGGATATGGCCAAACTCTCATTTATAGCATCAACAACAAACAAACCAACACCGCCAAGTTTTTGACCCCCAAAAAAAGCACATGTATTTTCCTTCTTTGCAAGTGTGGTTCTGCCATTTTACAGCTCAGAAAATACAGTAGGACTTGCCAGCATGTGGACCATCCTTGTGCAAACTTTAAACAACTCAATATGTTAAGGGATTCAAATCTACACCACACCAAACCCTATAAATTTACCACTTTCCACAACAATAACAAAGAAATATCAGAAATATAAAATAGGAAGCCAATTCAACTGACAATAGCGTGAGATATAAATGAGAGAGGTGTTTTGGAGAACACTTCATACTCTCATTCACATGTATTTTACTGCAATATATATACTTTTCTTATGTTTGTATATTTGTTTCATATTTTTTACTAAACAATAATACAACAAATAGTATTAAAATACAAGTGCATGTAGTGAGGCAGGGATGGGCGGGAGCAGGGAATCAGGATAGAAAGGAATGAAAAATCAATCTTGATCCCACTTTCTTACCAGGATAGAAAAATTTGTCCGAAACAGGACAACCGATACGGAGAGACAGAACCGGACAGAAGTATTGCCATCCCCAGATTTTTCAACAATATTTTTTTATATGTAAAGCGACCCGACATGGATACATTTGTGATAATAAAAAAAGCAGTTTGCACATCTACAAGACATCTGCCAAAAAACAAAGTCAAAAAAAAGTAGCAACACATTACTATATTGAATTTAAACACACAAAAACATTAAAAAAATAATATAATATTGTCCAAATTTAATTTAAATATAAATTTTATTATATAAAAATTGAATTTAAAATCCATACTATTTTTTTTTTAAATACTTTTTTCTGTATTTAAATTCTTAATTCTCAACAGAGTACAACATTCTATACGCATATTACAGGAACAAAATTAATACACCAACAAACATTATTAATATTCATTTTTTGTACTTAAATAGAACAGAAAGATTATATTATAAAATATCATACAAACAAAACATACGTTTCAATCTAACTATCCAATAGTTTGGAGTATCCCCTGTAAGATTCACCTATATAATAACACTTAATGATTAGTAATTTCAAACAGATAATCCTCCTAAAAATGCCACCCCGGTCGATGGTAACCACGACGACCCAAAAATAAATTCGGCCACCGTGAACTTGCTTGCCTCTACCGTGGAATTGATTACCCGATACCCCGGCCACTTGACACGTTGGCCAACGGCCGATCCCGGGCCGTAATTCATGTACTCCCCATAGTAGAGGGTGTCAAGTGCAAATGTGGCGTTCCACTCTAGCCACCCCCGGGTGTGCACGTGGTCACCAATGAATGACATCATGTATACGGTTCTTGAGTACAGTTTCCAGGGCCGGCCTAGGTAGGTTGAAAAGTTTGCTTTCGATGGCTGGAGATCAGACGTGGCGAGAATTCGACAGGCATGGATTGAAATGCCGGTGTTTTGGTTAGGGTCTTTTCGATTTTGAGCGGTAATTGTGTTTTTTTGAAAGTACATGGGTTTTCGGGCGTACATACTGCAATTTTGGAAAACTACTGCTGCATTTCCGAATATGAAATCAACTGTTCCGTATATGTCACATTCACGAAAGAATTGGCGTTGCGAGTGTACGTACAGGGTGTCCTGGTAGCCGATGATATTGCACCGGTACACCACGGCGTGGTCGGCACCGACGCGGAGAGCCACTGCTTGGTGCCTGCTGGGTCCGGCCCAATTCTCAAATGTTATGTCTCGGGCAATGAATCCACTGCCGGTGGCAGCTGTAGACCAGAAAATGTTCAAGTATTAAGTCAAAACAATCTTCATCTTATACAATTATGATAAGAGTACATAATTACGTCACAGAAACAATCACATATTGTGAAACAATTGTAGTGTTTCTTGATATTTTTTTTTTTTTTATAATAATGACAAAATCAAAAAGAATATGGTATACTGTTAATTATTTGGTAGTCCAATGAATGATCATTTTTTAGACTAAAATACCTTACCTTTTATTATTTAGTCAAAATGTCAACAGTATCCAAATACTCATATTCAATGTTGAATAATATGCCATTAGAAGTGTAACAATATCTAAGAGAAAGAAAGAAATGGGAATAATTAGGTAATTCACTAAATAATAAGAAATTTTCTCTTGACAGTGGTATATGTAAATCCTAGATGTGAAAATATGTGGAATTCATCTATGAAAAAGTACAGAAAAGAAAAAAAAATGAAAAGAAAGAATTAGGCTGGGTATAAATTGATATACTAAAAAAGAGACGTCAATGAGATAGAAATAATGAATTGTAAATAGAATATCAATAATGCTATGTATCATGAAAATCTTTTTATGAAAATAATCATGAAAGCTTTGTGATCCTTAGATTACACTTAGAATAAAGCACCACACACTAATTAAGGTAATCTAAGGATCATAAATCTTTCATGATCATTTTCATAAAAAAAATTTCATGATCCAAAACTTTTCTCATAGAATATAGGTTCAGAATCTATAGATAATTAATATAGATGGAATTGTCTATCTAGGTAAGGGAGACGGTAATTGTGTCAATTGATATGAGTACATATTTAAATGCAAAATATCTAAGGGTAAGAATTTCATGACTTTTATTAACACCATTAAGATCATCATTATTGTAAAAAATGTCATTATAAATATATTTTTTTATCACCAAAGAAGAATGAATGACGTGTCCTTTCACTTATGTTAATGGAAGTGGTGTTGCAATGTATAAGAAGTAGAAGAATATGATTAGTGGAGTATCAATTCAATTAGCTAATAATGGAATCCAGTTATCAATGTTGCCCATGACCCACCTCCAATAATGTGAATAATGTGACAGAAGAAGATAAGGATCGATACATATGGTACTTTTTTGCAGCTTGTTCAGTTGCTGCAATTACCATATTGTCCACCATCTAGCATAGTAGCATTGAGTACATTTCATTTTTTATTTACTGATTTTTGGGACATGTTAAATAACTTCCTTGTGTTGAAATAATTAAAATTTTAATTGAACCGTGCTTTTACTTGAATCAATGTAGTTGTATATGATCTTTATATTTATCTTTAGTTATGATTGAATTATAATATTTATGAGAATTAAACTCACAAATATCATTATTTATATTTTAAAAATGTGTATTATAACATTATCTTATTTTTACATATTTCTATACATATATAAGTGTCTGTGTTTTATTTTGTCATTTATTTCTATGTCAGTAATATTTTTCTTATGCAACACAGGCTTAAGAGCAATCAATGTTACAATCAGACTCATGCAAAAAAGTAGAGTGAAAGAAATGATTTTTTTTTTTCAAAAAAACTTTTTAACTAAAATTGTTTATTCCTAGACAGACCCTTACTATTTTACTTCTCTTCTCACACGAGGGACCCATATTATCACTTTGTTTAATTTTTGACCTATTGTCTAGGATTTCTTAAAACCGTAATACCAATGACATTATGATTCCATTTATCAATTTGACTATTTTAATATTTTTTTTTTTACTATTTAACAATTTTATTTTAGCTTAAAAAGTTGCATTTAGGATGATGGTTTTTTTTTTTCGTAATTGATATGACAGCTATGAAAGAAAAAATAAAATAATTATTATTTAAATGTAAAATTATCTTATTGATTATTTTAATCTTTTTTTTTTTTTAAATAGTCAAAAAAAAGCTAATCCCAAACAGGATATCTAATCATGAATTGTTATTTTTTATCCTAAACATATGTGACATTTTAAAAACAAGGGTTCATCCCTTCTATATAAAATTTTTATTAATTAATAATATCACGTGTCACTAATAATTTAGTATTATTATCATATTAAATTTTTACTCACTTTGTTGAGTAAGACAGCCATATTTTTTTACAATATTGTGTGGTCCACTCTCATTATGAGTAAGATTTATAAAAAAAATTTGTAAAAAAAACATGTAACAGTATCAGGACTCTTTTGTCGTTATGCATGTGTTAAATAGAACCAAATTAAACAAGGTGAACAATTAATAATATTTACCGAATGATGCGGTGTGAAATGTCGTCATGTTATCGAGAACGCTTTTACCACCCGAAATGATGGTGAGACCCTTACCATCACCAATGAACATCAAGTTCGTCTTCTTTCTTCCCACCTTCAAATTATTCTCTTCGTACCTGTTGATTTTCAACACATTTTTACAATTTTAGCAGTTTTCATAATTGCAAAATCATCATCAAGTTTTTGATAATATCTAAAAAGCTCATCACCGACGTTTAAAAAGAAAGGGGCTGAAACGTCAATAACAAGAGAAGAATGTGTCTGTCTGTCTGGCATGCATTCATCATTTTTTGTATGAAAAAACCCAAAAAAAAAAAAAAACTCATTGATGGTTCACGTGAGGAACTATCTGAAGTTTCATAAAGGTTGATGTAAGAGAAGTCATTTGCCCAACCACTGCCATAAAGAGTAAAGTTGTGGACACGGATCTTCTTCTGTTGTTGGCCACACTCCATTTTTTACTAAATTTTGTAACACAAAATATGTGAAAAAAAAAAAAAAAAAAAAATTATATTTTTAAGAATTTACATGAGTAATTTTATAAAAATATGTAAGTTGAATATAAAATATTTTTGTGATATTACTTATATAAATTTGTAAAAATTTAAAGAATTTTGTAATAAAATTACATACAGTATATATTGCACACCAAAATATTTCTCCAAAATATATGTATATGTATATATATATATGAAAAATTAGCGAGAGTTGCTCATGCAATAAGTGTATAATTTTTAATTCAAATTATAATGGCTAATGCGTGTACTAAAATTCTCTTTCTAATTTTTCTAAACTAGATAAAAAAATTACAAAAAATTCATGTAGAATGCCGTGACAGAAATATATCCATTCATTTCAAATTAAAAAATATATTAAAATAATTTATAATTTTTAAAATGTCACTCACATTATTCCAACATAATTTTTTGTGTGAATTTTTTTATTTACAAACCATTTTCCTCTAAAGTTATGAAAGAAGACTAAACTTAGAGTTGTTTTGAAAAAAAAAAATTTAAAAAAAAAAAAAATTATGTAAAAAATGTAAAAATATAAAAAGAAAATTTATTTTATTGTATAATAATTTTTTTACTTTTTAAATAAAATTTCATATCCTCAAAAAATAGACCTTAATTAATTTATAGATCTCTTTTCGGCCCCACTCTCAAGATCTAGTGCATTCAAATTTTAGATTTTTATGCATTCATCATTAGCTTAAAAAAAATATAGCAAATTGATTTAACAAAAATAAATAAGTAAATGTTAATTTATTTAAATATGATAAAATTCTATTAAATGGTTATCAAATAAATATAATTTACCTTATTAATAATCTATATAAAACGAATTAAAAATTAAAGCCAATTCTCTCATTTCTATGCAGAATATTACATTCTTGCAAACATTACTTAAATTAATAATTATACTCATTGTAAGTGGAGTTCCATTTCATTAATTTTAAATTTACACAATCCACTTATTTTTTGGATTAAGACTAGATTTGGTATCTCAAAAAAAGTCAAAAAATAAAAAATTATTATTTTATTTAAATCACATCATCTCTCTACCACATCATTTCAAACTCAATTCATACTTCATAAAAATATTAAAAAATATATTTATTTACAGCATTCTAAACCACTGTTAACTTTTCATCAATCATAATATTTGTCCACTTCATTTCAACCAATTGTATTTACATCTTAATGGTTTTTTAAAATTAATTTTCAAAAGTGGCAAGTGGAACAGCAACTTACCTTCCTGCCCTGACGTAGATTACTGTACGGCGATTACTATACTCAGGCACCATCTTGATCGCCTCCGAAATCTTCTTACACGTCCCATTACCATCTTGCGACACCACAATATCAGCCTTAATCCCTTGCACTGGCATATCCAACAACCTCCTCTCTCTCCTGCTCAGCCACTTCGGAAACTCACTCGGCCGCCGCGAACCACCATTCTCCTCCATCAACCTCCGCCGGCGATTCTGAATCGGAATCCCCTCAAAATCCTTGTTCCCCTTCGCCGCCGAATAAATCGCCAAACAATTACTCACCAACGCCGACAAGTCCCTCAACCTCTCCTGCATCCGATCCTTCACGTACCCCTTCACATTCCCCAATCCCTCCGTACACGTGTCCTGGTTCGTTAACGCCGCGCTCAGCCACGTCAGCACGTCCTGAGTCGATCCGGCTCGTTTCGTATTGATTGAGTTGAGAGCGCGAGTGAGTTGGTCCACCGAGTCGTCGAGGAGCTCGAGACAGTCATCGTAAGCGGACCTCACTTGAGCGTCCATGGCGAGATTGCTGAAATCGGAAACGACGACGTATAGCGCTTTGTCGAAGCGTCGGAGAGTTGCGTTGACGGAGATGTGGATGAGATCGCGCTCTCCGGCGGAGGTTGCTCCGGGGAAGTCGACAAGCGAGTTGACACAGAGAGTCGGGTAACGAGTTCGGTCGCACGTTCGGGATATGGCTTGGGTGAGCTTTCTGCGCAATGCTGGCTCGGATTCGACCGAAGCTGTGGTGTGGAGTGCGGAAGCGACGGTGAAGACGAGTGAGAAGAGTAAAAGGAATTTTAGGCTGGGAGTTTTCGTTGACAGGGCTTCATGATTTTGGTTGAGGAGTGGCTCGGTCAATGCGAGCATGCCGTAGGCCATAGCTGAGAGAAAGTGAAATGCAGACAGAAGCAAAGTGAGAGTGGGGATGAAGAAATGGATATAGAGAGTATTGGGCTATATATAGGCCAGCGTAAAGAGGAGAGGGGGGAATGTAATCATGTAATTATGTCTGAAGATAATTTTTCAGAAAATTTTATTTGGTTGAAATTTTTTAAAAATATGTCTAAAATTACTTAGGCCTTGTTTGGAAAGACTAAATAAGACCTTGTTTGGGATCTTTGAAAAAAGTCAAAAAGTCAAAAAGTTCTTCAAAAGTTAAAAAAGTATTCACCAAAATCGATAATTACAATTTATGACTCGATTCAAATTTTCATAAAACCAATTTTCACAATTTTTTATTACACATTTTTCCATAAAAAGTCAAAAAGTTAACCCAAACATCCATATTTTCAACCTCAATTTTTTAGTCAAAAAAGACAAAAAGTACACTTATTTAGTCTTCCCAAACAAGGCCTAAGTGTACTTTTTGTCTTTTTAAACAAAAAAATTGAGGTTGAAAATATGAATGTTTGACTTTTTTGAAAAAAATGAATAAAAAAATGTGAAAATTAGTTTTTAGAAGAAAAATTTGAATCGAAATAATTGTAAATTGTTAACTTTTTTAAGAATTCTTTTTTTAAATTATTTGAGAGTACCCAAACTTGGCCTTAATCTCTCCTATACATTAATTAATTACTCTTTCTCTCTCTTCTTCTATTCTCAATTAATTTTTTTTTATACACATTAACTCAACTATAACAAAATATCAAATCATTTCAAACTTTCAAATTTTAAAATTATTTTCAAAATATACAATCAAACAAAAAAAAAAATTAATTAACCTCTCTCCTCAAAATTTTTATTTAAAAATTTATCTCAAAATACAAATCAAACACATTTGGGGCAATATTATATTTATTTTAGATTTTGTGTGATAACGATATGCTTCAATCTTATAATAGAGCTTGTTAGCGTTGTAAGCCTTGTGGGTATTTCGGGGCATGTAGCAGCTTTGAATGATATGCTTTGATTCAATAACAATTTTTTACGGCCGTTGGATTATAATCCATTCAAATATTGAAGGAGAGGATTTGTTCTTTTATAATAGAGCAAATCACAGAAAATTGTATCAATTTATTATAATAAAATAAAACTAATTATTTATGCATTTATTTCATGTCGTAATTGCAAGATATGAAATTTGTGCTTATAGAGTGTCTCAACAAATTTGCCGAGTTAATGTAGTTAAGGGTGTGTACGGTACGACTTGAGAATAAAGTTATAAATCAAATGACGGATAGATCAATAATCCAATTGTAATTTGAACGATTTAAGGAAGATTGACGAATCGAAAAATATTCTTAATCAATTATCAAATATTTGCATGATATATAATACTAATTAATATTTTATATATATAACACAAACTGATTTTATATAATATTTTTCATATATATAACTACTAATTCATAACAAATTTCACATCTTAAATCTCTTATATTTATTTTTACTTTGATATTTCATTAGATATTAAAAAATATATATGTATTAACTATAGTAGAGCAGAGCAATTTCAAAAGTAGATTATAAATTTTAAAATTTAATTCTCGATTAACCAGATAAAACGGTACGAATTAATACGATTTTAACCGATTTGATAATATTTTACACAACTCTAATTGTAGCAAATATAAATAATAGTTAATCATAAAATTAGTGTATTGAGACTGATGAAACAATATTTTCATAATTTACTATTTATATTTCAAAATCTTAATTTGTTGAGAATATTGTGAATTAAGTTAGGACTATATAACCAAAAAAAAAAAAAAAATTATATAAGCAGATAAAATGTTTTAAAAGTAAATTTTACTATAAACTCAAAAAAAAAAAAAAATCATATATATTATGTGTATCAGGTGTTTAAATAAATCAGCGGTTATTTAGCTACTATTATTCCCACCAAAAAAATTAATTTAAGCTACTTAAAAAGGCTTAAAAACACTCCAAAAGAATTTTTACTAAATTATTTATATACTTATTGCAAGTAAATAAATTAATTTATAGAATTTAATTGATAAAAAAAATTAATTATATGATGAATTTATGACTGTGTGAGAATTGAAAACAGGGGGTGGAATAAGAAGGGGTTGGTGTGAGGTCGATGTCGACAGCATGAGCTGTCCTCTACTTCCAGCACTTACTGCCCACCACCACCAGCTGAACTGTAAAACCACCAGGTGCACTGTAAAAGAAGGATCGCTTTATTCCCTTTTTTTTTTTTTTTTTTCTCTTTTGGGAAATCAGAAACTTTAACATTATTTTATTTTTATTTTTTTAAAATTACTATTTATATATATCATTATAAAATATCAAACTCAAAATTAATTATCAGTTCAAAAAAAAAAAAAAGCTCAAAATTAATTAAGTTTTATTTAGAAATTGATTGTTTTAGTTAATTTTTTATATTTTTTCTAAAAAATATAAATAAAATAAAAAGAATAATATGATAACTTAGAGTGATTTTTTTTTTTTTTAACTAAAAATATCTCCAACCATTTACTAATCATTACTGTAAACAACACGGAGTGTGAGTTTTTTTTTTTTTTCCTTCTGTTAGTGATCTCACTATACAAGTGTAAGATAATTTGTGGAAAAAAAAAATAATTTAATTGAATATCGATTGTGACATAATCAAAACATATTTATCTGAAAATTATAATTTGAATAATAAATATATTTTTTAAATAAATATAATTTGATCATCCAATTACAGATTATTGATGAATCTGACTTTTTGAGTAGATATTCTTTTAACCAACCTTAATAAATGAATAATTCACATTAGTCGAAATGAAATATGAAATGTTTTATTTTGATTTTTTTTTTTTCAAAATTTGATTATGTTGAAATTATTTGTTAAACCCAAGTAATCTTGCAAAGTCGTCTTTCTAATACACAATTTTTAAAAAAAATTAATTAAAGTAAATCTGTTAAATAAATTAAAAGAAAAAGAAAAAGAACTTGTTTTAAAATAGTTTGAATATATGGTAAATAACTCTACAGTAGAGTCGACCATAACCGACAACTTGTTTTAGTAAGGCTCCGACACTGCTAAAACGTTTCTTTTATACTGTTTTTGGTTTTAATGTAAAAAGGAAAAACCATGATGTAGGTGTTACCTAATCACATGACTTGTTTTGAAACATCTTGACCACTCATCTGTCCGTTTTATGCCTATTTGTTATTTTAATAATATTTTAATTTTTCATAAAAAGATATATATAAAAATATATACAATAATATGACAATTTATAATGATTTTTTAATTTTTTAACTAAAATACTTTAGTTCCCAAACGAAACTTTAATCGTATTATTTTTTTGCCAAAATATATTGATAACATCTAATATATTTTAATCCCCTTATCCAAAACGGTTACAAATCATACATGATTTCGAGTGTATTCCAATCCTCTCAAAAAAATTTAAAAAAATAAAAATAAATCCACATCTACCCCCTTTGCTCTTGCCGTTTTATTGAGGGTGGTTTAATTTTTTCCTCTATTTTTCTGGCATTACGGTTGATTGTTCCTATTTCTTCTGTTGAAAAAAAAAAAAAAAAAAGATTAATCTCCATGTGAAGAACGCTCAACAGAAAGAATGCATCAGCAAATTAATTTGAGATTCCCCTAATTTTGTTTCAATTTGATTGCCTCATTGTTGTATCATAATTTAAATTTTCGGTTTCATAAGATTGGGTTTATTTTAGTTTTCAAAACTTTTACGTGAAAATGAACCAAAATATTATATTCAGCTAGTTTTTGGATACGTTATTCTGTAATAAAATTCTTAATTTCTTGTGAATCTTTTATACTAAATTGAAAATTCAACAGAATCAAAGCACAATATATATATATATATATACAATTTTGGCTCCTCTACTAACAAAATTGAAAGGTTTTCAATTCAATGCTAAATTTTTTCTTAATCCCGATATAACTAAATTGCTTTAGACCCTACTAAATTAATGATCAGTTTTTTTTTTTTTTTTTTTTTCTGTTTAAACATCTACAAATAAATTATTATAAAATATTATATTGATTTGATAATTATAGTCACTTAATTTTTTTATATATTTACATTAAGAATAAATAATAAAATTATATAACTAACACAATTAAATAAATTTAATTTTGTCACGAATAATTTATATACCAAGATTTCAAATATAAATGGATTGAATGATTGGAGACAAGCTTTAGCCCAAATGAATACCCCGAAATGTTCCGTAAGTCAAAGAATGAGAAGGTATGTAAAGAAATATTTGTAATTGCTCGCTAGGCTACAAAACGAAAAAGCAAGAAAAGCTTCCATTATTGGGTTCCACGTATAATGGTGCACTTGAAAACTTTAAAGTCATTGCATATTCAAATTATTAATTATTCAAATTATTAATTATTTATTTTTCAAAGAGATTCATAATGTATTTAGCTTTAATGGATAAAAGGTGTGTCATAGCATTTGTACCTAAAAATTAATTTTAAAAAAAAATAATATGTAATTCTGATTTAAGTGTAAATTTCGTCATATAAGAGTTGATTTTAGATCATATAAAAAAAAATTTAGTAGTGTTACTCCAAAGCAATACTACATTCATTTAAAATCTTACTAAAAATCTTATTAAAGATATATGTCCAAACATCATTGGATATTTAAATGTCAAATTTGTTTTTTTTTTTTTGATAACCAATCACATTTGGACTCTTGTATTTTTAGTAAGATTATTAGTATATGTAATATTATTCATTACTCTAACCTAAAAGTTGGACTCACTTTTCAAGCCTAGTGATTAGGGGTGAGCAGCGGACATTTTGATTTGTCTAAATCGACCGAACCGAATCGAACCGATCCGTCGCATTTTAGATAGATGCATGACGACGAGCGGACGGTTGCAGATTGATTTTTTTCAATTCGTCTAACTTTGGACGAATGACAGATTTGAGATTCTTTTGGCCGCAACCGAACCATCAAACCGCAAGCACCCCAAGTAATTTGTAAGATTTTGCATTTTCAATTTGTTTAGATATTTTATTTGTGTTTTCAATTTGAAAATCCTTTTATCAAATGGTAAATGTTAATATTTGGTATTTTTGTATGAAAAATATAAAGTTTAATTTTTTAAATTTTTTTAAAAATCAAATTAAATAGTTTTTGAATATAAAAAAAAAAAACAATGAAATAATTTTGATAATGCATGGTTTTCTTATATGTATTTATTATTGGTAATTGACAATTTACTAGATAATTTTTTGGTTATTTTGATTTAGATTGTTATCTAAAAAAAATGTTGATAAGTTGTTGTATTATATCCAAAATTTATAAAAATTTAAACCGCCAAACCGATTCGCATCCATTAGTCAATCTAGCGGACGAATGCGGAATATTTTTTTCCAATTTGCCAAATCGACGGACGGATGACGAATTAGAGATTTCTTGACTGCAACCGAACCGCGAACACCCCTACTAGTGATATGGTAATCTAGGTAATTCTCTCTCTCATATTTTGGTCAATCATCTTTTTTACACATCTCTAGGTCTATAAAGTAGGACTTGTATATCATTTTTTTTAATTTTTTTATAAATACATTTATAAACCCAAATATTGAGTAAAAAGGTTAATGCCAATTGGTGTTATATATCTATCAAATGGATTATTTACACCAAATTTGTCCACATTAATAGAATGGCTTGGGTATAAACCCTGAAGTGTGAAACCTAAGAGGTTGTTTAGCAATCACCACTAGAAAAAATTCAGTTTTTCGCGATGGTAAAATGTCGTCACTAATACTCTTAATGTCGTTTCAAAAAAATTTTAGCGACAACAAATAACTTTTAGTAACAGCAAAGGGGGGGTCACAACAAAGGGTGTTGGTAAAACGTTTTAGCGACGACACAATGCCGTTGTCTTTTATTTGCGACGGCAAATATTGGCTTTTGCGACGGCGTTTTACCATCTCCGATAATATGTAAAAATTGAGATATTTTGCCACAACAATGTTATACTGTCGCTATAAATTTTATTTGAGACAGCAAAAAAATGCTGTCGCGATTTATTTATTTATTATTATTATCATTATTTTTTTTTTGCGACGGCATTGTCTATGTCGCCAAAAAAAATACATTTTAGCTCTAAAGTTTTTTGCGACAACGTGGTGCTGTCGAAAAAAAAATTATTATTAAAAATATTCAAATTACCTCTATTAAATGAAAAAAAAAATGAAAAAGAAACCAATAATTGCATAATAATATAAAAATTCTTGTATAGAAATAACAATTTTTCCATAATAAAAATATTCTTGCATTCATAACTAGACATCAGCAAAATTACGCCACTACATAATGTTGCATAATACATATATAATGTTTACATACATAATGTTGTTCACAATTCAAAATAACATAAACAAAAAATAAAAGTTTTCCTCATCATTCTCCGTGAGTAATAAAAATAAAAGTTAGTTGCATTCTTCACAGGTATGCATTTCACAAGAAGCAAACTCCTACTCGGGAAATATCTGAAAACAAAAAACAAAAATAATTAATAACAATATAATTATGTGTTAATATGTTAATTACCAAAAAAAAAAAACATAAAAATTTAACTACTATACAATTACAAAAATAATTAAGTAAATAATTTTGTCCAGACCAAAATCTAGCTCTAACTCCCAAACCGGGAACTCGATTTGAGTCCCGTCTTCTCCCACAAGTCTCTCGTGCCAAGGCGGTCGTGTGTGCCAAGTTCGTGCTAATCCAACGTCGTTTGGTGATTTTAGGCTGTCAACACCTCAAATTCTAGTTTCTTAAGGAACTAGTTTGCCTAGACCGAAATTCGGCTCTAACTCCTAAACCAGGAACCCAATTCGAGTCTCATCTTCTCCTACAAGTCTCTCGTACCTAGACGGTCTTGTGTGCCAAGTTTTGTGCTAATCCGACACCGTTTGGTGATTTTGGGGCATCAACGCCTCGAATTCTAAATTTCTTAAGGAACTAGTTTATCTAGACCAAAATCCGGCTCTAACTCCCAAACGAGGAACCCGATTCGAGTCTCGTTTTCTCCTACAAGTCTCTCGTGCCTAGACAATCATATGTGCCAAGTTTCGTATCAATCCAACGTCGTTTGGTGATTTTGGGCCGTCAACACCTCGAATTCTAAGTTTCTTAAGGAACCAGTTTGCCTAGACCGAAATCCAGCTCTAACTCCCAAACTAGGAACCCAATTCGAGTCTCGCCTTCTCCCACAAGTCTCTCATGCCAAGTCGGTCGTATGTGCCAAGTTTCGTGCTAATCCGACGCCATTTAGTGATTTTGGGACGTTAACACCTCGAATTCTAAGTTTTTTAAGGAACTTGTTTGCCTAGACTGAAATTCGACTCTAACTCCCAAATCGGGAACCCGATTCGAGTCTTATTTTCTCTCACAAATCTCTCGAGCCTAGGCGGTTGTGTGTGCCAAGTTTTGTACTAATCCGACGCCGTTTGGTGATTTTTGGCTATTAACACCTCGAATTCTAAGTTTTTTAAGGAACTTGTTTGCCTAGACAAAAATCCGGCTCTATCTCCTAGATTGAAAACCCGACTTGAGTCCCATTTTCTTCCATAAGTCTCTCGTGCCTAGGTGGTCTTGTGTGCCAAGTTTCGTGCCAATCCGATGTCGTTTGGTGATTTTGGGCAGTCAACACCTTGAATTCTAAATTTCTTAAGGAACTAGTTTGCTTAGAGTAAAATCCGACTCTAACTCGCAAACTGGGAAGCCGATTCAAGTCCCGCCTTCTCCCATATCAAATGCATCTCAATTTGCAATCCATAAGGAAAGACTAGATGAAAATCAAAATACAAATTTGATCTGACCCAGAAGTAAGAACTTATTTATCAAAATTATTACAAGGATAATAGAAAAATTAGAGGAACCATGCAACTTTAAACAGTTTTTTCAATCTGTGACAAAAATAAGGAAACAAAGAAATTACTATGAAAAAATATACTAAGTATGAGGAAAGGAGCTCTAGCCATAGCAAAAATACCCAAATTCTGTTAAATTCCTTTAGGATGAATTGTTTCCCGACCTTTTCTTGCACTTACAAATTACCTAATGGCAGTGATGGAGGATATTTCAATGCCATCATGAGTTTTCCATCTAATTACCCAAACAGCCCACCAATGGTGAAGTTTATTTCAAAGATTTGGCATCCCAATGGTTAGTCACTGATTACTATTACTTGTTTTTCATTACTAACATTAGAATGCTGTTTGAAACTGATTGTGATTGCTGTACAATACAGTTTATACTGATGGGCGGGTTTGCATATCAATTCTCCATACCTTTGATAATATCAAAAACTCAAAAATTCATGATGTGCAGCAAAAGAATCAACACAACACCACATGAAAATGGCAAAAAATTAAAAGAACTAATGCTTGAATTTAATAATTACAGGGAGAAAAGAAAAGCTACTATAGAACAAATTTAATCAAAAAACTTAACCATGAAGTCAAAAATTGTCTACCATGGTTATACCACAAACCTAAAAATCGATGATCAAGAGCAATGAATTTTAACAACAAAAAATTTGCTTCAGTGACACCAAATGGATCCCCAATTGTTGTGTACAATCCTCATGTAAACAAACAAATTTATCATATTCTAACATCATTTTATCTATACTTCCTAACTCACATTATCATGGGAAGAGTGCATAATTATTTGACATCATATTGTTAACAAATTACAATTTACAACCACTAATTATTTTCCAATGGCATATAAGTGTTTATCATTTTCTTATTGTGGGTGACTGTAAATGGACAACCCAATAGAAAACTACAAATTGTTAACAAATCTAGAATGAATCCACTAATAAACCCAAAAGGAGAAAAATTCACCTTTGCCTAAAAGACCCGTTACACAATTTCAAATCTAAAATTGTCAGTCCCTTTCAGAGGCCATAAAAAAAATAAAAATAAATTGTAATAAGTTTTAAAAAATAAACAACACTAAAGTATTTAAAGATAAAAACCCTTCAACAAAATCTGATTATATCAACTATGAGCAAAATTTGCAAGGAATGATCATTGCACAATAAAACCCACCAGCAATTAATCAAACAAAACCCTTTTCTAATTGCTATATTTTTCAATAAAAATATTTATGTTCAAATTAAGCAAAAAGAGATGGGATGTATCATGTTATTGTTATTTCTTCAAGGGCAAGATAACAAAACTTAAAAGCCTAAATAATTTATCCTAAATGGGGGATGAGATGAGTAAACCCACTATTCAAAAGTCTCTCACGATGAATCACCACCGTTTTTAGCAATCCTAAGAATCATTTGATCTGATTCAAAATTTATGTTCTACAACACAGAGAGAAGAAAAATGAAATAAGAAGAGATATAAAGAACACTTAATTAAATAAGTAATAAATTTCAAATCAAGCACCCCATTCGAAATAACATGCCATTAATGATTCTTCAAGCTTTTCCCCTTCTAATTATTTCATATAATTAAACACTTTTAAGTTATCTAAAATCATGTAAAAAAATTATGAAACCATATTCTGAATTTTTTAAATCATATTGAATTTTTGGGTATAACTCCCACATATAAATCTAGGACTTTGATTTCCCTTTGTACAACCCAAATCGAGGCTTAATGTGGAAAGAGATAAACAAACAAACAAATACTTTAAGTTACCTTTTACTGAATCAAAAAAAAAAAAAAATTTGAAATCATATTCTGATTTCAAAAATTTAGGGCTTTTCTGAAATCATGTTCTGATATTTTTAGGTATAACTCTTAGTCCCAAATATAAATCTAGGGTTTTGATTTCTCTTTTTACAACCCAATCAAGGACTAATGTAAAAAATACAGACAAGCAAACAACAAAGGAAGGGTGTAGACCGCCCAAATTCTGCTCCGCGCGTGACGGCGTGAATTGCTGTTCTAGCTACTACAGTTCAGACTCATGTCACGGTTCTGAATCTAATCTCACAAAATGCAATGTGAGACTGATAAATCACCAAAGAGTTCAAATCCGGGAAATCGTTTTGGAAAATCAATTTTAATCAAAAAGCACCAAACATGAATTGCTTTGCCAGATTTTAGAATTGCCGCCTAAATATTTTATTTTGAAAAATTTAGGAAACCCTGACTCGTGCCTAAGGCGACGTGTCCGTCATCACCAAAGCTGCCTCGGCTCGGAAACTTGGGTACAAGAGGGGAATGTCATGCAATGAGCACCCTCGCTCGCCCGATCAAAGGATCGGCCTTTACTAACATGATATATTGTTTTTAAAAACACATGCGTTCTTATTCCGGTTATTAATCTATCATTACTACGTGATGCACACAACATACAAGTATAGACTAGATCACCTAAATTGGAACAAAACATATCATGTTTGTGTTTCAAAAATGGTTTGAAGTTGCTACCCTCAAGTAGGCTAAGACGCGGATTTTGCCACCCTCAAGTGGGCTTAGAAAATATGGTGATTTGCCACTTTAAGTGGGCTTAAAACACACATTTGATGAATTGTTCCAATTCAAGCAATCCAACCTTCATCCACAGGCATTCATGCAGTTATATCAGTTAAGCAAATAGCCTCATGGCAAGCATGCTATACATGGCAACATACACATCTCATGCAGTATGCTAAAGCGTAAAAGCTTACCTAGTGCTCCGAGTCAAAACAAAAGCTAGTTAGTAATCAATGCATGATTCTAGTTATGTTAACAATGCCTAATGCAACACATGCAAAGATACAATTACAATAGGCTCAGCTATTCTAAGATGTCATGTGAATGCAATTTAGATAACATGTATTCAATTTGGTATTGAAATACAATGCAGTTTGTATGATGCGTCGAGCCCGATGCTTGCAAGACGAATAAATGAATACAAACATGCTAGCATAAGGATGCTAATTGAAACATGCCCTAAAACTAACCATCAAAAGCTGATAAGTAAAATGGAGAAAGAAATGGGGGTTGGAAAACATGCATCACACACACGCACGCTTATTACAACAGTTGTGCCCTCTCGACAGAGGGTCCGAATAATAAACTAACTAGCTAATCTAAGCTAATTAAGCTAATTATTACAAAACAAAACTAATTAACTAACAAGTTAACTAATTATTACAAAACAAGCTAATTAGCTAACTACACTAGTTAATTAAACATTACAGCATAAATCAATTAGCTAAACACGTTAACTAATTAAGTACAAAACCAAAGTATAAGTTAGCTAAGCAAAGCAGTAAAATGAGGCCTCGGGGTGAGAAGCGCATGCATGCTCGGTCACCTTATTCTGAAATCCATCGCTATGCCCCAACTTGCCTCTGTTTGCATTTGTTTTAAGGACACTGCACAAAGCTCTAGGTAGCTTCTATTCCATCATAGAGACCTCCAGGAGCATGGCCGACCACTTATTGGTGGTGTAGACCACCTGTAGACCACTTCCACTTGCTACAGACCAGAAAAGGTGGTTGGCCAGTTACTTTTTCTGGTCTGCCAACCAGAAAAATCTGCATAACTCCATTTTACTGCAACAAAGAACAAGAAAGGGCACAGCAATGTATTTGCAAGGTATGTGCACACAACCACCCTCCCTATCATTTTTTAAGCTCAAGGAAGTGTAGTTCTCAACTCTCGGGCCACCAACCGAGTATCGCAATCACGATGGCCGAGAAGCCAAGATTGCACAATTCAATGTGAATGAATGCACACATAACACTTAAGGGCCTTAACCTTTATCATGCATGATCAAGAGGGTTGGCGACCGAGAAATGAGACACGTTTCATCACTTCAAGTATGAAACGTCCCTTGTTTCTCGTGTTTAGACTAACACCCTATCCAAACACAAATGCAATGCAACATGATCAACCTATCAATGCTAATGGCATGCAAACTCAATGCAATGCAACAAGCATGCAAACACAATGCAAACAACATTCAAACAACATGCTCAATGGACTTAAACCGAATATGGACAAACCTCAATCATGCCCAAAACAGTGGCCAAAATGCTGAAATGATGGCATGAAATGCAAGAAAATGCATGCACATGCAATGGCTCACTAATTAAGTATAAGAGCACAGCTCTCAAAAGTGCTCAAGGGGTGACAAATGTGGAAGTGTGACAACACTATATGCTCTGAAATTATGTAAGAAATGATGCCAAATTATCCAAACAATACAAACATGGCATGCTAGAAGGCTCAAAAGTTAAAACTAGCATAGGCACTTTCACTATAACTATGTAATACATGAACTATATGGCCAAGACAACCCAAAACAGTCCTAAAGCATGTCAAAATAATGCTAAAATATGTATAGAGCAAAGCCAAAACAAGCTAGCATTAAGGAGCAAAATATCAAGTAAACAAGGCCAATAAAGAGGATTACACTACACCTACCACAACCAAGCATGAGATGACTTTGCCAACAAAAATCAGAGTTGTATCATGGCAAAATAGGACCAAATACACATTGAAATGGTGGCCCAAAAGCCTAGGCAAGATGGCATACACATGAGCTCATATTTAAGGCATAAAGCACAAACCCTCCAAAGCATTGAAAGAGTGAAAGATGTGAGGGTATAACCACACTACATACACTAAAATCACATATCAAATCATGTCAAATCATGTGAATAGCCCAAGTAATACATGCTAGTGGCTTGAAAACTCAAAACTAGTGAGCTAAAATGCACTATGGCTATACAAAGCAAGGCATGCATGACCAAAACAACATAAATCAGAGCTTAAGCATAGTAAAACATGGTCAAAATCTTGCTGGAGTGGAGCCAAAATCATGCTAGAATGATGGTCCAAAGCATGATGCATGTTAGACTAGTGAATGGAAATGCGCTACAAGTGCAAACAGCATGCATGAGGCTATCAAACCAACCGTAGACAGAGGTATGGCATGCTAAAACAACACCAAAAAATTGTTAAGATAGGACCAAAATATGCTAGAAAGATGAGCTATCAACATAAGCATGTAAGGCTAGTTTGCAAGGATTACACTACAAGTGTATAAAGCATGCAAGGGGTGACTCAACCAAGCTAAAACAGAAGTATGCCATGTCAAAATAATACCAAAAACAAGTTGAGAACAAGCCAATACATGCTTAACAAACATGCTACTTTGATGAGCCAACAAGGCAAGCACACAAGATACAAGGAGAGGGGATGACCCTCTCCTATTTGGGACCTCAAAACACACTTTCCACTACTAAAATTCCTCTAAGTTTCAGTGGTGAGAAGGCCAAAAAGAGGTGGTCCCAATAGCTTAAAAGGATAGCACAAAACAAGGCCAAACAAGGCATAAGAGGGGGTAGACCACCCCCAACACCAACAAAGCCTCAAACAAACATGTTAAACACTTGAAAATGAAGCTTTTTGAAGTAGATAGTCAAGCCAAAATAAGTATGCAAATAGGGCCAAAAGCTTAATCAAAACAAAGCTTGAAAGAGACTAGAGACTTACCCTTGTAGAACAACTTCAAGGAAGTAACTCCAGCAGATTTTTTGGACCAAAAGCAATCCATAAACTCCAAAACCAGCTTCAAGGTGCCACAGCAACAAGAGTATGGTGTTTCACTATGTGTTTGTGTGCAAAAGTGTGAAGAAAATGCACTTTCAAGCACAAATATAATACAAAGAGAGAAATGTAGAGATAGAGGTGTATATATAGCTCAATGCAATTTTTCTAAACCTAGAGAAGGGAGAGAGGGCCTCCCTTTTATAGAAAACCAAGCCTCAAGCTTGTTGAACAAGCTTGAAACAAGCTTGAAGCTAGATGCAATCCCTCCATACACATATATGGAGGATGGTTTCTGTGCTCACCAGCTGTCACAGCTGGCACCAAAATATCTGCAGGAAAGCTGCCGACCAGTTGAAGTGGTCGGCCAGCTACTTGCACTGGTCGGCCGACTAGCACAAGTGGTCTACAAGGAGACCAAGTGGTCGGCCAGGGGGAAAGGTGCTCTGCACCAAGAAAGCAAGGTGATGGCATGGCTGCCGACCACTTTTGGTGGTCCAAAGACCACCAAGACCAGAAACTAGGAAAGCTGGTGCAGAAAAGTGGTTTTCAGGGAGAGAAACTGGTCTACCACCCCTATTCCACCCTCCAAGCAAGGAAAACAAGGTTTGTGCCAAAAACAAACCAAAAAGGATGAAAGACGAAAGTTCGCGAGACAAGGCGCCAGCCTGAAGCCTCGAAAACTAGTCTACGGGTACCAAAAGTGGTCTACGGGAGGGAAAAGTGGTCTACAAGACCTCTGTGTCCCTCTAGACCAAGGCAACAAGACATGGTCCAAAAACCAAGCCAAGAAGAGACCGTTAAGCGGTCCCGAGACAAGGCGCACGGCCAAAGGCTCTGGAAACCGGAAACTAGTCTACAAGAGGAAAAAATAGTCTACAACCACAAAAAGTGGTCTACAAATCTCTCTCTTCCTCCAGGGAAAGTCAACAAGGCTTGGTCCATAAACCGAACCAAAACACAAAGAGTTCAGAGGCCCGGAGGCAAGGCACTCAGCCAAAAACTCTGGAAACTCGAAACGAGCACAAACATGCGCGATCACCGAGCGCTCAATCAATGACATCTGAGTCTTAAGGTCGGTCAAAAATGGGGTGTCTATAGAGGGTCACAGAAGAGACGTGACAATCAAATCTGAGCTCTCTCCAACGAGCAATCTTCAAACTCTCTCTTCTCATGACAATCTCTCAAATCCATATGACATAATTTTCAATGAATTTATAAAATTAAACAAAATTTCAGTTAACTCAACAAAGTAGAGACGTGAAGACGAAGAAGAAGAAGAGCTAACCTGGTTCAGAGATTGAGACTGATTGAGAGAATTGAAAAGAGACACATCGCACCGTCATTGCTTGCTCGCCGTTATCACACACTGCTCGCCGCCATCGCTAGACGTTGTTGATTCAATACTCATCGTTGTCTACCGCTACTCATAGTCAAGAGAGAGAGAGAGAGAGAGAGTTGTAAAAAGAGATTTTGAGTTTTTGGTTCAAAAGATTAGGGATTTTTGGTTCAGAAAATTAGTGATTTTTGCTCACAATCGCCGTCGTCTACCGCTACTCATGGGGTTTTTGGTTCAAAATATTAGGGATTTTCGAGATTGGGGATTTTTGGTTGAAGGGGAGAAAAACGAGTGCTAAGGTAAAAAAAAGCTGAGCGCTCAGATTTTGGTTTTTTTTTTTTTTTTTGTTTGCGACGTCAAGTTTTACCGTCACAAATGAAAATTTAAACAATAAAACGATGTCGTTTAATTAATTTTTTTATTTGCAATGGGGGATTGCCATCGCCAAAAACCTTTATTTGTGACGGAGGGAGGTTGTCGTCGCAAAAAAACTTGTTTTTTTGCCAAAAACTTCCGTGTCCATTTTTCTGCGCAATGAGAGCTAAGAAGAGAGAGAAACAAGAGATGATCAGTGAGAGATGGACAAAGAGAGAGAGGAAGTGAGCGAAAAGAGATGAACGAAAGAGATATAGAGAGAGAGAGACATAGAAAAAGAGAGATGAGAGATGAGCAAGATAGAGATGAGAGAGATAGAAAAGAGAGATGAGTGAGAGAGATAGAGAAGAGAGATGAATGAAAAAGAGAGAGAAAAAAGAGATGAGCGAAAGATATAGAGAGAGACCCATTTCATTTTTTGACTTTTTCCTCTTTCAACAACAATGGGCGAATTGAGAAAGAGATTAGTGTGATTGAGAGAAATGAGCAATTAAGAAAGAAGAGAGATGAGTGAGAGAGAGAGAGAGAGAGAAAGAGAAACAAAAGATGAGCGAGACATAGAAAAAGAGAGAGAGAGAAAGAGAGCAAAAAGAGATGAATGAGAGATATAGAGAGAGAAATATAAAGAAAGAGAAGAAAGATGAGCAAGAGAGATAGAGAGCGAAGAGAAGAGTGATGAGTGAAAGAGAGAGATGAGAGATAAAAAGAGAGAGAGACAGAAAAGAGAGAGATGTGCGAGAGACAGAGAGAGAGACAGAGAGGGGCCCATTTCGTTTTTTGACTTTTTTCTCTTTCGGCAACAATGGGCTAAGAGAAAGAGATGAGTGATTAAGAGAAATGAAAGATGAGCGATTGAAAGAGAAGAAAGATGAGAGAGGAAGAGAAAGAAAAACAAAAAAAAGATCGATAAATCGAGAGGGAAATCAGTAAATTGAAAAGAGGAAAGGGAGAGAGTGAGCAATGCAAACACAGTGGGGCAGAGAGAGACAGATAGACAAACAAAGAGTAATGATGAGAGAGAGAGAGAGAGAGAGAAAGAGAAAGAGAAAAGAGATGAGCGAGCAAGAGAAAGAGAAAGAGAGGAAGATGAAAAAATGAGTGAAAAAAGAAATGTTACATCAAAACAATATTATTTTTTTTATTTTTAAAATTTTATGTTTGCGACGACACCTGTTATCGTCACAAAAAACTTTCTTATTTGCGACTGTAGTTCATGTCGTCACAAAAAATAGTTTTATTTGTGACAACAAGGGTTGCCGTCGCAAAAAACACACATTTTTTGCGACTGCAGGAAGTGGTGCCGTCACTGAAACCCGATTTATTGGCGATGGCAAGTGGTGCTATTGCAAAATCTCACTTTTTGTGTGGGTAAATGGTGCCGTCGCAAACGTTTCCGTGTTATATGCCCCATTTTCTTATAGTGAATGGATTAAATAAATGCACTTATTTGTTTATTTATTATAAGTTTTTACACTACCTCTATACTTTTCTACATATCTTATTTATTATAAGTTTTTTAAATTACCTATATGAGTGTTGATTTTCGACTACACAACTAAACATGGAACTTAGTTGGAGAACATGCAGCAGAATAGATTAAGCCAATCACCTGTCAATAAGAAGATGAGAATACCACGGTAGTTTTTCCACCCAGGGGCACTCCGACGATCAAGTCAGTTTGACAATCACAAAAGTACACAATTCATAGATTAAAGCGTACCTTAGACTCACGAGGGTGCCTTAATTTTATAGTAAGCAGTGCCCTTGTCCCTTAGAACTCTCACTTCATAGGACTCAAGCACAATGCTTATCTTGAACTCTCAACTAGATATGAATAAACTCCTCAAGAGTTTTATCATTATCCAGACTAAGTATCTTTTCTTATCTATGACTCTTGTCCTTTATCCAAATATATTAGATTCCAACATTACCATACCGAACCTCGGCAACGTCGCAATCATCTCGGCAAACATGGCCCGCCCATGTGGCACCTTGGCCGACATCTCGAAGTGACCCTGACCACGTGGCATCATTCTCAAAATACTTCCCTATAACCTCTATACTTTTCTACATATCTTTTTGAAAAAAGTATAAATAAATAAAAAGTCACTAAATATGTAAATTCCAAATGCCATTATTTTTTATTGGAACTAGTCATATTGCTCACGGATTGTTTCCTCTCCTATCAATGAAAATAAAACGAATTACACTACCGGTCCCTATAGTTTGGATTTTGTGTCATTTTGGTTCTTGACTTTTTAATTATAACACATTTAGTCCTGAATTTTGAATTTTGTTCCAAATAAGGACAATTGAAAATATCATTACTTAATTTCAATGGCAAAGTCATCAATTTGATAAAATATAAACTAATTTGATAAAAATAAATATCAAAATAATATTTTTAAATTTTTAAAAATTATTTCAACCCACTAAAGATAAAATTATGTAAAATTGATAAATTTTTTAGACATTTGTTATTATTTTTTTACTAAATTAATTTTTATTATGTGTTTGGATGATGATCATGTAATGAGTGGTTGTTTTTATTTTCATTAAATTAGTTTTTATTTCTTCTAAAAGTCAAATATGATAAAAACTTTGATATCATTATTAAATCAATCCATTAAATTAAAAAATTCAAAAGCTAAAATGTTTTACATATTAAATTTATCAATTACACATTAAAAGCCTGACAATCACTTATTACATGATCATCATCCAAACACATAATAAAAATTAATTTGGTAAAATAAATAAATAAATAAATATCTAAAAGATTTATCAATTTTACATAATTTTATCTTTGGTGGGTAGAAATTATTTTTAAAAATTCAAAAATATATTTTTGGTATTTGTTTTTGTCAAATTAGTTTATATTTTATTAAATTCATGATTTTGCCCTTGAAATTGAGCAATGGTATTTTCAATTGTCTTTATTTGGAACAAGATTCAAAATTTAAGATCAAATGTGTCACAATTAAAAAGTCAGGGACCAAAGTGATACAAGTTCTAAATTATAGGGACTGTTAGTGTAATTCACCCATGAAAGTAGACAGGACGGTGCATTTTACTTTTTATGCGCCCATTTCGAGCACACTTCAGTAATTCAAATTATTCATCTTTTAAGATTTGTAGAATAGATCATCTATATAAAAAATTAAATTAATTAAGCATTGATAGTCATATAACTGGATGACAAAACTATGCAAAAATAAATAAATAACAATAAATGATTATTTTCAAATCATACCGTGTACTATTGTACTCTAGAAAGTGGCATATCGGTGGTTGTATCTGAATTATTTTAGTTGTTTACAATTTATTGATTTGGGGAATTAATTTTGAAAATTAGCTTTATGTTTTGGTAATTAAAACTGTGCATAATTACATTTTACCCTCTTTGGTTTCGCGCATTTACACATTACTTCCCTAACTTTTATAAATATACTCATAAACCCCATGTGGTTTTGAGTAATGTGCAAAAGTGACGGGATCTAGTAGACTTAACAGTGCGTGGGGTAGACGTGCCAGAAAAGCATGCCTGCACTAGAATTAAGGGTTTTGGCACCAAATTTGGAGTTTTGAGTGACCAATTTGCTTTCACTTTCTTATATAACCATCAAGCCACCAAACCCACTATTCTTAACCAAAAAATTCTAAGATCACTTCTATTTTTTAAAATGTCATCCTTCCAAAGCTCCCACTATGGTATGTGTTAAAATAGTAGAGAGAGAAAAAATAATATGTATTGTGTTGAATAATTATATTGAATCAATTGTCGTATACAATAGAAAACATGTATATATAGACTGAGAAAGAGTATCCTACTAGAAATCTATCCTACTAGAAATCTAACTATGAGAAAAAGTATCCTATAAGAGACCTAACTATAACAATACCTAATATATCTAGGAAATCAATACCTAATATATCTAGAAATATAAATCATATATACATTAACATCCCTCTCAAACTCAAAGAGGATAAATATCTTGAGCTTGGAGAGAGAAACTAAAACATGAAATAAAACTAATAAAAATAAAAGACAAATAGATCGCAAAATCCAAATGGGATCGCAAGGGCGCTTGAAATAGATAAGAGGCCGAAACTAAAGCTAGGAGACAGTCTATGGTCGTGTCGGACCATTGTAGGAACTGTCTGAAACTAATACTAGGACAATTTAAGGTCGTGCCGGACCGATATTGTAACACCCTGAACGTTTAATTAAATACTACATAAATATTTATAGCTATATATAATTATGGTTGTGTGTGATAATATATTATTAGTGATAATATATTAAAAATAAAAAAACAATATAATAAACAAATAAATAAATAATAATAACAATAATAATAAAATAAATATAGGGAATAAAGATAATAACGATAATAATAATAGTAATATTAATAAGCCTACTAATGTGATAAGGCCAAACAGTTACTTGGCAATTGATTAGTAGATTGTAATCTCTCCAGGAGAGAAGGTTAGATGCTAACTACTTTAAGGAGAGTGAGTTACCATGTGTAGGCATCATGAGTTTGTATGTATATAAGAAGTTTTGGGGGGGGGGGGAGATTGCGAAAGAAGTAAAGGAACGAGGGAAAAGAAGAGAGAAAAATAAAGAGAGACAGAAAAGATGAAGAATAGTCTCGAAAAGATAGGAAAAATAGGATGGAAATAGTAAGACTTAATTTTAAAGTGAGTTATATTATACCTTGAGTCACCATAATATATTTTACGTATGTTTTGACTTTCCATAAGTTATTTTATACAAGTTTATGTTTTATAAATTATATTATTATTTCAATTCCGTGGATTAATTTCTAAACTCTATATGTTTAAAATGAAACCCATAGATATATTTGTTTAAATTTTAGAAGGTATCTAACTATGACCTTATAAACAATTATGCTTTGTAAGTACTACACGGGAGCCCCACGCCTTGGGGGACTTAAATAACCATTGGCCTCTGTTTGGCCACTTTGTGGTCCTCTATTTGTCATGGATCCATTGACATTTGTTCTGATTGTCACTCCAATGACCTCTGTTCTGTTCTGTTCTGTACCGTGGTTATGGTTATTTAATTACATAATTTTTGTGTTTCAGTTTCTGCCATTTTAAATCATTCGTTTATTCAAATTAAGTTCTGTTACAATTTTAGCTTAAATAACTATCCATGATTATTTTGTATTCCCTATACTCTTGGCATAATATTTCTTACTCTGTTGTGTACTTATAGCTGTTACCCTTCCAGGTGACGAGATGTGAGGGAGACTCATACCCTCACATAGTAGAACCCGTACGAGAATTTGATGTTGAACCATTATTTTGTTTTTCTTTTATTTATTTTATTTTTGCTCCCTTTTGTTTTTACTCAAGGTTGGTCACTGAATAATAAAATAGTAAAAGCCTTATAGATGTATTTTCTCTTATTAAAATAGTAAAATGAAGTAAATTTTCTGTTTAATTATTTTTATTTCCATTTGCCTCCGCCTGTGCCATTTAATTTGCCACGATTAGAATAAAATAGTGAGTTACGATTCTAGCCCTAAGCCCTTGGGGTTTGGTTGTGACAGATATAGAAACTGACTGGAACTAATGCTGAGAGATAGTTTATGGTCGTATCGGACCATTATAGGAACTGGCTGGAACTAATGCCAGGATAGTTTTAAAAAGTCATGCTGAGCTGTTATAGAAGCTAATCGGAATCAATGTCGGGACAATTTAAAGAGGTCATGTCGGACCGATGTAAGAGCTAACTGGAATCAATGTCAGGACAGTTTAAAGGGGTCATGTTGGAATGATATAAGAGCTAACCGGAATCATTGTCAGGATAGTTTAAAGGGGTTATGACGGACTGATGTAGGAGAACGGATGTTGAACCGGCAAGCGTGACACACACATAACTTATGACGTGGGTTATACTGGATCGATGTAGGAGAATGAATATTGAACCAGCAAGCCTAGCACACACTTAACTTATGACGTGGTGTAGAATGATGATGGCAACAGATAACTGAGTGTGCCAGGAGGCAGCTTGGATGGGGCGCAAGGAGCGGCTTAGGTTATACACTAGAGAGGGTGGCTTAGGTGGTGCGCGAAGGGGGACGACTTAGGGACATACGCCAAGAGAGTGACTTAAAGTGTACGCCAATGAGGCGACTTGGGTGGTTTGCATGGTGTATAACCATGAATATATATATATATATATATATGATAGAGATATTTAGGGTAGAAATAAACCAGCGGATAGAAGAAGATATCACCATGAAGCGATACTAAAAGGAAAATATGGTAGCAAAATAGGTTGAGGTCCGGCAGGTGTCCAAGGCAAGGCTGTTGCCCACCGATAAAGTGAAGAACACCAAGAGCTTAACCTATAGCTCTGATACCATGTTAGAATAATAGAGAGAGAGAAAATAATATATATTGTATTGAATGATTATATTGAATCAATTGTCCTATACAATAGAAGGCCTGTATATATAGGCTGAGAAAGAGTATCCTACTAGAAATCTAACTATGAAAAAGAATATCCTATAAGAGACTCAACTATGACAATACCTAATATATCTAGGAAATTAATACCTAATAAACGTAAGAATATATATCATATATACATTAACAGAAACAGAAAATTAAACAATGTGGTCAAATATAAACAAAATAAAAATTAATGGGAATCAAAATATAAAACGTAAAAACACATATCAACAATTTTATGATTTTTTTTTTATTTAAAAATTTGATTTTTTAACCAAAAACAAACAGTTTTTTTTCTTTGGTCTTTTTTAGTTAAAGAAGTGCTTTCTTGAGATTACCAATTAGTAATAGTTACTTCTATCCCAAGATTTTCCAAGAAAATTATTACATATATACAATACAAACAGTTATATATATATATAGAGAGAGAGAGAGAGGGAGAGAGAGAGATTGGCTTGCAGGGATGGTATATATCTTTTCCTCCGACGTTACCGCCGTTACTGCCATACCTCTGTCCTATATGGCGACGTTCTCTATCTCCCTCTTCTTCCCTGAACCTCCCACTAGTCTTCAATGGCGGTCATTACACATCCACTTCTCTCTCTCTATCGCGTGTTCTCTATCCATCGTCATCACTCTCTCTCTCTCTCTCTCTCGCGTGTTCCTTGGCCAGCAGTGTCACCGTCGTCATTACCAAGCTCTATGCTACCGCCATCTTGATTATATCATATGCTCAGATCTATGTATATATCTTTGTCAAACTTTGAGAACATATTTTACATCATACAAATCTAAAGTTTCTTAGATCTATTTGTATATCTTTGTCAAATAATCTCTCTCTCTCTCTCTCTCTCTCTCGCTTTATACACACAGATTTCAAAAAAAGATCTAATGATTCATAATTTGAAGATTCCACCATTGGAGACGATGGTTTGATCTCCAGACAGAGATTGGTTTGCAGTGATGGTGCTAGCTCCAAAACAGTGATGGGTGTTAAAAGAGAAGCAGAGGAAGAGAACAATAGAGAGAAATGTAAACATAAATTTCAGAACATAAACCTTACACTTCGGATCATTTACCATGTGTATTATCAAGAAATCAAGACAAAATGACATACCTGAATCCATTGATGAACGGTTAAACGGAAGCGTGATTATCAATAAACTCTTTGTTATTGATTATGTTATTGCCTTCTAATCCTTTCCCCTTTGGTGCCTTATGTTTCTCCTTGAGAGGATTTAGAAAAATGGCAGTGTTCTTTTTTTCACTTGGGAAGGAATAGGGACCATAACCTTTTAAAGGTTGTAATTGGTTTTCAAAACTGAAAGGTTGTGGAAGTTCAAAATGAATGAAAACCAACTTTAACCATTATTGGTTTTAATTTCTATTTATTGGTTTTCAAAACTGAAAGGTTGTGGAAGTTCAAAAGGAATGAAAACCAACTTTAACCAATATGTTTTAATTTCTATTTCTGCCCCTCATAGAAATAGAAATTATACAACTAGTATCTACACATTAGGTCCATAACACATATACCCTTAAGCCTATTAACTAAATTGAATCACTTAAATTGTAGGCTTCTTATAAATGATAACACTACATTTAATTATGTGGTCCCATTGAGACATTATCTAACAATCTCCCACTGGACCACATATGTATCCTAAAAAATGTGCTTAACTTTAGTGAGCTCAGAAATTTGTCATCATAACTTGAGGGTATCCAAACAACCTTGTCCATTAACTATATTAATATAGGATCAAAGCGGTCTTCGTTACATCAATCATAACTCGACCCACCAATGGTCACGTATACTAATACAGCTAAATGACATGGATCAATCATGGATGCGTAGCATGGAAATTACATGTGATGTGATCCATACATGCCTATTTCCAACTGGTCCTACTTAACTTTATTGAGATCAATACTTCACAATACGTAACAGAGCGTAATAAATTGAATATTTCATTTCTGCAGAAATTAATCTAATTACATAGATAAAACTCAAGGCTGACATACAGCAATAATATAAATACAAACTCCCACTAAACCAGAATGTTCTCAAATAGAACAACACCCATCGAAAGCGATTGTGCTCACGAAGACCTTGGGTGGTAGTCCTTCGTAAGTGGATCCGCTATCATGGAGTTTGTCCCAATGTACTATGGAAATCATTCACTCTGTACTCTTTCTTTTACAACTAGGAACTTGATATCAATATGCTTTGATTTTGTCGAGCTCCTGTTGTTATTGGAATATAAAACTGCAGACTTATTGTCACAATATAACTTAAGTGGTCTTTCAGTGCCTTCCAAAATACGCAACCCAGTGACAAAATTCCACAGCCATATCCCTTGGTTTGATGCCTCATAACATGCTACAAATTCTGCGGCCATGGTGGATGAAGCTATGAGCGTCTGCTTTGCAGACCTCCAAGAAATTGCTCCGCCAGCTAACAGATAAATATAGCCTGATGTGGATTTCCTACTGTCTTGGCATCCAGCAAAATCGGAGTCGGAATATCCAATGACCTCTAACTTATCCGATCTCCTATATGTGAGCATATATTCCTTTGTTCTCTGTAAATATCGCATAACACGCTTGACTGCTTTCCAATGATCCATGCCAGGATTACTTAAATATCTGCCTAACATGCCAACTATAAACGCAATATCCGGACGCGTACATACTTGAGCATACATTAGACTCCCTACAGCCGAGGCATAAGGAATCTTCTGCATTTCTTGAATTTCAAGATCGTTTCTTCTGCATTGGCTGAGACTAAACTTGTCTCCCTTAGCAACCGGGGTTTCACCTGATTTACAATTTTGTATGCCAAATCTATTGAGTACTTTTTCGATATAGCTCCTTTGTGATAATCCCAGAATACCCCGAGAACGATCTCGGTGTATTTCAATTCCTAATACAAAGGAAGCATCACCAAGATCTTTCATTTCAAAATTCTTAGATAGAAATCTCTTGGTGTCATGCAATAAGTTTATATCGTTTGTGGCAAGCAATATGTCATCAACATATAAAACCAAAAATATGTGTTTACTCCCACTAAACTTGTGATACACACATTCATCAACAACATTAGTTTCAAAACCATACGAAGTGAGAACTTGATGAAATTTGAAGTACCACTGACGAGAAGCTTGTTTGAGTCCATAGATGGATTTAGTCAATTTGCAAACCATATTCTTTGGGTCTCCTGACACAAAGTTTTCTCGCACCATATAAATTGTTTCTTTAATGTCACCATTAAGAAAAAGCTGTTTTGACATCCATCCGATGCAACTCAAGATCAAAATATGCAACAAGCGCCATAATTGTCCTAAAGAATCTTTCAAGAAACGAGAGAAAGTTTCTTTAAAGTCAATTCCTTCTTTTTGAGTAAAGCCTTTGGCTACAAGACGTTCCTTATACCTCTCCACATTACCATTTGAATCCCTTTTGGTTTTAAATATCCATTTACAACCTACGGGCTTCGTACCAACTGGTAATGAGACAAGTTCCCAAACTTTATTGTCTTGCATAGACTTATATTCTTCATTCATGGCTTCTATCCACTTATGAGAGTTGGAACTTTCCATGGCTTGACGAAAGTTGATTGGATCATCTTTCGACATTCCATTTTCTACCTCATGTTCCTGGAGATATACAATATAATCATCTGAAAGTGCAAATCTCCTTTCTCTTGTGGATCGCCTTAATGGCACAGATTCTTGAGGTTGAGGTTGTAGAGTTTGTTCCTCAAGAACAATTACCTCATCTTGAATGGGGGTTTGAACTATATTATCTTGAACAACATTGTCTGGTTGAGGATCCGAAATTACTTCTCGAGCAATGACAGGTATAGGAACCTATGATTGGTCAAAAGTAGTAGTAGGAAGTGGGATTACTCCTGCTTCCTCCTTAAAGACAATGTCTCTAACTGGATTTCTCCCCCCAAACTCAACATCCTCAAAAAATGTTGCAATTCCCGTCTCAAATATTGACCTATTTGTGGAATCATAAAACTTGTAACCCCGTGATCGTTCGGTATAGCCAATAAAGTAGCTGCTAATGGTTTTAGAGTCCAATTTTCGTTCATGAGGTTTATAAGGCCTCGCCAAAGAGACACCCCACACATGCAAATGTTTTAGACTAGGCTTTACCAACCCAAAGCTCATAAGGTGTTTTTACAACGCTTTAGTTGGCACCGATTTAAGATATAAGTTCTTGTCTTTAGAGCCTCACTCAGAGGACTCGGTAAAGTAGAATGACTGATCATACTTCTTACCATATCCTTAAGAGTCCGGTTTCGTCTCTCAGATACACCATTCATGCTAGGTGATCCTGGCATGGTGTATTGTGGGACGATTCCATATTCCTCCAGGTATTTTGCAAACGGTCTTGGACGTTGTTCACCTGATCCATCATATCTGCCATAGTATTCACCACCACGGTCAGACCTGACACTTTTAATCCGTTTGTTGAGTTGTAACTCAACTTCGGCCTTAAATTTTTTGAATACGTCCAAAGACTGTGATTTCTCATGGATAAGAAATAGATACCCATATCTGGAATAGTCGTCTATGAATGTGATAAAATATTGTTGACCACTCCAAGACGCCATAGGGAATGGGCCATAAATGTCCGTATGAATTAATTCTAAGACATCTGTAGTCCTATGGACACCATATTTCTTTATTTTGGTCTGTTTTCCCTTGATACACTCAACACAGACATCAAAATCTGAAAAATCAAGAGAGTCCAAAATTCCATCAGACACAAGGCGCTCAACTCTAGATTTAGAGATGTGACCTAGGCGTTTGTGCCATAATGAGGCTGAATTTTCCTTAGTTAATTTACGTTTTGTACCTCGTGATTCCACGTGCAAGGTTGCATTATAAGATGCAATAGTTTCGAGCAAATATAGATTATCAAACACATTAAGTAAACCAGTACCAACAACATTGGAATTAATAGACATACTAAACTTCATATTTCCAAAAGAACAATAATATCCCAATTTGTCCAATACAGAAACAGAAATTAAATTCTGTCTAAAGGACGGTATAACAAAAGTGTCTAATAAATCCAAATAATAACCAGTTTTCAGTAATAATCTAAAGTGCGCTATTGCCTGCACTTTCTGTTTCTTTGGTTCTGGACCCTGAGGAATAGCAACTTCCTTTCCCTTATGCTTTCTTTTGCCCGTCTGCTTGGAGGTGCTTGCCAGATGAGCACTTTCAGGCCTTTCTTGCTTCAATCTTTCTTCCTCTTGCACACAAAATGAAATGAGCTCATTGAGAGTCCATTTCTCCTTCTGGCAGTTATAACTAACCTTAAATTGGTTAAATTGTGCAGGAAGAGAGATGAGAACTAAATGCACGAGCAAATCATCAGATAGGTCGAGCTTTAGTGCCTTAAGTTTTGAAGCAAGATGAGACATTTCCATGATGTACTCGCGAACATTACCCTTGCCTTTATACTTTATTGAAATCAAGCTTGCTAAAAGCGTGCTTGTTTCAAACCTTATCGCTTTTAGCAAAACGCTTTTGAATTTCGAAAGAAATTCACCGAAACGATAACATCTCTCGTTATTGCACCCCGAAGACTTCGAATCCCACTTCATGATCATAAGACTTAGCTCGTTAGAACGATCCCACTTTTCAAAGTACACAATTTCCTCGAGTACTTTGTGCGGTGAGAGAACATTCGGTTTTGGCATCCTTAATGCCAAGTCTATGTCCATGCAAATGAGAACAATCAATATGTTCTATTTCCGATCCTTAAAGTTTGTTCCATTTAACATTGGAACATTGTTCATGGCGAGATTGAAGTAGTCGACATTAAAATTTGAATAGAAAAGAAAATAAAAGGAATAAACAATTATGCTCACATTAAGTTACCAAAGCAGATAATCTCTAAATAAATTAATTTAATGACAACATCTCAAGATACCTAGCACAACATTAATACCAAGCCTTTGGGTAGTGATATTAAGTGTGAGTGGTATTCTTGTTGTAATGATCAAACATTGACAATAAGTTATGTCAAATAACAAATCTATCTTTTGATGGATTTATTATTCACATTAGGTTTTCTTGACAATTGACACATGTTTATCACCACAAAATGTGTGTGTAATTCTGCCAAGTCTTAATCATGTCTTTGGACCGATAAATACCCGCATGAGATACACAGACATGAACATCAAAACATTCCATATAAAACAATCTAGACAAGAGAGATCACTTTTGTGACATCTTGTTTGAATTGACTTATATTGAGAATGTTAGAAAATTAAATTTCTGTAGACGTTGTATAAAATTACATTAAATTTAAAGATTTCTAAATTTGTGATCCCGTATATATTATATAATCTGCAGCAATCTCAATTATATACATACATATATAAATAGAATTGACGGGTCAAAAAACAAATAGTTTTTTTTTTTATGATGTTCAAAATTAAACCGATCAAATCGCAAGATATATCTATATATATATAAATACATGATGTTCATCCATTTGAGAGAAAAAAAAAAAACTGCCCACCGAATCATTTTACAATTCCAGAAAACAGATTGCCATTTTCACAGAACAAAACAGGAAAAAACAGAATTTACATCCATAAGAAAATTCAGAATCTGATTGCAGGAAACTAAATAGAATGAATAAAGCATATCAATTCTGATAAGACACATGATATGCTGGCTCTGATACCAATTGTAAACATAAATTTCAAAACATAAACCTTACACTTCGGATCATTTACCATGTGTATTATCAAGAAATCAAGACAAAATGACATACCTGAATCTATTGATGAACAGTTAAACGAAAGCGTGATTATCAATAAACTCTTTGTTATTGATTATGTTATTACCTTCTAATCCTTTCCCCTTTGGTGCCTTATGTTTCTCCTTGAAAGGATTTAGAAAAATGGCAGTGTTCTTTTTTTCACTTGGGAAGGAATAAGGACCATAACCTTTTAAAGGTTGTAATTGGTTTTCAAAACTGAAAGGTTGTGGAAGTTCAAAAGGAATTAAAACCAACTTTAATCATTATTGGTTTTAATTTCTATTTATTGGTTTTCAAAACTGAAAGGTTGTGGAAGTTCAAAAGGAATGAAAACCAACTTTAACCAATATGTTTTAATTTATATTTTTGCCTCTCATAGAAATAGAAATTATACAACTAGTATCTACACATTAGGTCCATAACACATATACCCTTAAGCCTATTAACTAAATTGAATCACTTAAATTGTAGGCTTCTTATAAATGATAACACTACATTTAATTATGTGGTCCCATTGAGACATTATCTAACAAGAAACACCCATGGATTGTTTCTTATACCCATGTGTGTGTATGTGTGTGTGTGTCTCTCTCTCTCTCTCTCTCTCTGAAAATCGTAATCAAGCAACTAAAGGGACTGTAGCATGTAATCACTATAAATATCTAAAGATATTCTAGTCTTTTCATTAATTCTGTCACGTCTCGTCACTTTTGCACATTACTCAAAATCATAGGAGTTTATGAGTACATTTATAAAAATCAGGGAGATAATATGTAAACGCGCGAAATCACAGTGGGTAAAATGGAATTATCGCTTAAAACTGATATTGTACATAACATCATTTTGTCAATTATGCATGAAAATGAATGATGATGTGGAATTATTCTGTAACTGTCTTTTGGTGTTTCTTTTTGTATTATTTATTTTGCCTTTAGATAGTTTTTAGTTTTCCCAACAAATTGAAGTCACCTTAAAGCACCTTTAATTTTTCATGAAAGTAGAAAGCTCCTATTAAAAAAACAGAAAGGAAAAGAAGAGAGAGTGTTTTCTAATTCAAGTAAAAGTTTTTGATAGGTTTTGTTTTTAAATGGGCGAATTACACTAATAGTCCTTATAATTTGAGATTCGTGTTATTTTATTTTTTGACTTTTCAATTGTGACACATTTGATCCTAAATTTTGAATCTTGTTTCAAAAAAAGACAATTAAAGATATCATTACTCAATTTTAAGGGTAAAGTCGTCAATTTGATAAAATATAAACTAATTTGACAAAAATAAATGTCAAAAAAAATTAAAAATTTTAAAAATTATTTCTATTGACCCAAACTAAAATTATGTAAAATTAATAAATCTTTTATTTATTTATTTATTTTACTAAATTAATTTTTATTATGTATTTGGAACACAATCCATAGGATAACTCAATCCCATGGGATTAGATAATGAAATTACATTTTTGACCCTCTACTATTTAATATCTTTTTAAAAATAAAATTTATTTATTAAATTATTTATACTTAATTTATTTAGTAAATTATTTATACTTAATAAAATTTATTTATGAAATTATTTATACTTTATTAAATTATTTACTTTAATAATATGGTATTAATTATACTTAGTAAAGTAAAATAAAATTTAAAAATCTCAATTACAAATTAAAATAATTTATGTAATTTTTATTAATATTCTATTTATTTAATTTTTTAAAAGTTCTAGTAAAAAAATAAAATAAAATTTATAATTCATATTTAATATTCCTATTATTTAGTAAATAATTTAAAAGGGCAAAATAATTTTTTGAGCATTTATCATTCTCTATAATATCCCAAACAAACATAAGATTCAATAGAATAGTCCAATTCAGATATCTAATCCTATGACTAAATAAACAGAATATACAAATTCAGTCCAACCAAATAGTCCAGGGTCCTAAGACTAACAGTTTAGCAGATTACAATCCCTTTTTATCTAGTCTGTCTAAACAAGCATGCCCTAGAGCGGTAAAGTACTCTGAGACAAAATTACAATCGCAAGGGGCTAAAGTGAATTTTACCCCAAAATTTAATAATTTTTTTTTTGTTGTATATCAATCTTTCTATTATTAGCAAATGCTGGCGAGTGCCCTAAAATATCAATTAATAGGAGGTAAGAGTGAAAAGTGTCTTGAAATCAATAAAAAGTACTATGAAATAAATAAATAGTGTCCTATTTTTAAAAATATTTGTATTTTTCTCGTGCCTCAGCCATTTGTTAGCAAAACCCTTGGTAATTTACTACTATAAATTTATTTTGAAAATTTACCTCTACTTTTTTTGGTAATTAATTAATATTGATATTATATACAAAATATCATGTTGTACTCAATTATGCACGCATGCTGGTGAGGCATTCTCTCATTTTTCTGAAACTGTTTTTTGATGTTTCTTTTTCACTTAATTATTTTGTCTAGTTTTTAAATTTCTCATTCAACTTGTAGTCATCTTTAAGCATCTTCCTTTATGAAAGTCAAAAACCCCTATTAAAAAAGCAAAAAGAAAAAAGAGAAAGAGAAAGAGAAAGAGAAAGAGAGCGATAGTTTTGTAATTGACCTAAAAAGTTTAAAAGGAAAGAGAAGTATGTGACTGCCAAAACCGAAAAAGAAAAGTAAAAAATTACTAGCAAAGTTGTCCAATAATAAAAAAATTAAAGTTAAAATTAATTTTAAAAAACTGTGAAATGCATACCCACTGTTTTCTGAGAAAAAGAAATAATTACTGAAACAAGAATCTTTACCTATGATTTGGACAGAGTTTAAAAGGAAGAAGAAGTATGTGACTGCCAAAACCAAAATAGAAAAGTAGAAAATTAGCAAAGTCGGTCCAATAATGAAAAATTAAAGTTAAAATTAATTAAAAAAAACTGTGAAAGGCATATCCGCATACCCTTTTCTGAGAAAAAAGAAATAATTACTGGAACAAAAATCTTTACCTACGTTTGGTTTAGTTGGTTTAGTTTTTAAAATATGGTTTGGATCCAAAAATAAAAATAAAAAATTGTTTGGTTAACAAATTTTTAAGGACAAATTATAAAAAAAAAATTCCAAAATTTCGTATGTTTTTCAAATTAAACTCTAGGGTTTCAATTGCATTAATTTAAACCTTGAATTTCTTATTTCGTATGAATGTTAACCATCCGTCCATTTCTGTTAACTTGTTCGACCAAAAAAAAAATTTAATGCACATGTAACACATTCTCATTCACTCATTTAAAAAATAAAAAAAATAATTTAATCTTATAGTTGAATATGATCACATCATATCAATACCACCATATATTTATCATCCATTATATCACAGCAATAATTCATCATATACTTATTATCAACTTCAACACATTGTACCGAAACCCTCTCACCTTCAGCCATCACCAGCATTAATCAACAATTGAAAACCTAGACGTGATGCAAAGATGTCCATACAAGTGATAACTGTATTGATGCTGTTCAGACTACAAGATTGGAGTTGTTGAAGACTTTGTGTGTTGATTTGGCCATTGATTAGACCAAGAAATTTGAAAGATTTACCAGATAAAAAATATGAGATTGAGGATTGTCGGTGTTGGGCCGGGCATTCAACAATTATGATCCTGTGTAGTTTAGGATCATAATTGCGTTGATGATGGACTGTTATTATGATGTCATTATGTAATGGATAGCTGATAAAAAATAGTTGTGATATATGGTGTGGTCAAGTTGAAAGTTAATATTAATATAAAAAAAAAATTTTAAAAAAGAACCAATGAAATAGTGTCATATTAATGTACAATAATTTATCTGTTAAATTTATTAACGAAAATAGATAACTAATATAGACGAAGGGTTCAGATTGTATTAAAATTTAAAATACAAGATTTAAATCTTGAAGTTTAATTTGAAAAATATGCAAAATCCTGGGATCTTTTTTTGTAATTTGCCTAATTTTTAAAATATAACTCAAAACTCAATTTTCTCTCTCATTCTCTATTTTTTATTATTATTGTTAATAAATCAATCAATCACATTTTTTCTCTCATCTCTCTTCTTTCATTCTCGCATATTTTATAAATCAATTAATTAAATTTTCTTTCACACTCATCTATTCAACTAAAACAAAAATTACAAATTATCTCAAAACTATTTTCAAAACTTATAATTAAATAAATTTTTAACTTTCAAAACTCTTTACACTTATCGTTCAAAATATAATTTAAAATTCATTTCAAAACTCATTTCAAAAACCAAACCAGGCGGAGTTTGTGAAGGATCAACGTGAAATGGAGTTTTAAGAGGAAAAAAAAAAAAGAATGAAATGAGAAATGAGAAATGAGAGTTTTAAGGGCCAATGTGAAATGAGAAATTTTTACAATAAGTTTATAGTATTCTAAAATCTAGATCTTACAAAAGATTCCTTGCATATTATCTGACAAGTAGCTAAAAAGTTATAAAAAGTTAAAAAATAAAAAGTTTTTAGTTCATTTTTTTTTTAAAGTGAAAAATTCATACCTAATCATTTTATTTTTTGCATATTTTTTTTGTAAAAAAACTAAAAAATTATTCTCAAATATATATATATATATATATATATTTTTCAACTCATATTTAGTCAAAAGATCACTTGCCAAATGAACTATAAGTTTTATGAACCATTTGTAATGATTTGGCTTGTCTCCAGTTTATAATTGAATTGGACCAGGCTGTTAAGGTATCTAATTAGTAAAAATCTATCTCTGATTGGTAAGAATCATTAAACGGAAGACTCTTACCGATGTGAGTTTATGAAAAAATAGTCCAGTTGAATTTTTTCAAAGACTCTTACTAGTAAAAGTCTTCCGTTTAATAATTCTTACCGATCATTGACAGATTCTTACCGGTTAGAGATCTTAACTGTTTAGGCCTGTTGAAATTCCACTAGAGAGAAGTCATTCCCTTTTTGTAATACTCTCATTTGTTAAAACGTGAGTTAGTATTGCATGTAATGTTTTATGGGTAAATTACACTTTACCTCCTTTGTAAGATACAGAAAACGCAGTGGGAAAAAGATTTAAACCATACCTTAAGAGATAAAATTCGAAACGAAGAATCTTGTGAGTAAATCATGTGTTTCACAAACCACGAACTAAGAACACTAGCACTGGAGTGATACCACAGTCTGAGTATCACTCACACTAGTCACAGTGCAAAAACTTGATCGTTATTCTAATAGAAGAGAGTTAGAGAGAGAGTATGGGAAAAATCATTCGTTATTGCATTCATCTCACATCTCATATACCGTATTAGATATATAGGCTTACCATCTAACCATCTATCCGTATTAGTTGATAAGATATGATAGATATAGATATTGATAGTGGGTTATCCAAATATGATAGATAATAATTCAAATTCAAATTACATGGATAACATAAATGGGACATAGGTCATGCCACATGGGCACTCAAATCCGGGTCCAATACCCAGCCCAATTTCCAACATCCTTTGTATTTGGTCACTTTTGCACTTTGATCTTTCAAATTTGTTTTTTTCTAGTTTGGCCATTTATGTTTCAAATTTTTTCCACTTTACTCTTAAAGCTATTTTTTGTTAAAAATTAGTCAGAAAATGACACAATGGTAGTTACGTGACACAAAAATATTTTATTATATATAACTCGCACATCTAACATAAACCTAAACACTGATATAATAATATATATTTTTATATTATATGATAGTTATTGTGATATTTTCTGTCTAATTTTGAACAAAAGATAGTTTTAGTACTAAAGTGAAAAAAACTTCAAGCCTGAAGGGACAAAGTAGAAAAATAAAATAAATTTTAAGAATCAAAGTGGGAAAATGGCCAAACAAAAGGGGCAAAGTATAATTTACCCTAGTTTTAGAGCTTGTTTGGCATGATCTAGTATAAGACAGAAAGTCAAAAAATTACCCACAAAAAAAAAAATGTCAAAAAGCCATAGGCAGCATTTGGTTTTATTTTCAAATCATGATTTAGATAATAAAAAATATATATATTTAAAACTCATAACTAAACAAAGTTTTCAAAATTCTTTTAAAAAATTTATCTAAAATTTTCAAAACTCTTTTAAAAAACTTATCTAAAAACAACTCAAAACCAAACAAGTTTTCAAAACTCTATTTAAAAAAAAAAAAAAATTCAAAAAAACATTTTTCTATTTTGTTCTTTAAAATTATTTTTTTATTTTTTTATTTTTTTTATTTTTTTGAAAATAATATTTTTTTATTTTTTTAAGAATAAATTACAAATACACCTCCTGAGATTTGCTTAAAATATGAATCGCACCCTGTAGTTTTGAAAATTACATTCCACCCATTGAGGTTTCTAATTTCATAATAAATCACTCCTTTTGTTAATAAATCATCAAATCAATTAACAGTTTTTAATGATATTAAAAATATATTTTAATTAATAATTTAATTAATTTTATTATTATATAGTAGAGTAATTATGAATTTCATTTTTTAGTTAATTCTCTTAAATAAAAAATTCTAACAAAAAGGTATTTGTTTTTTTTCAAACTACAAGGGACAATCTGTACTTTAAGCAAATCTCAGGAGTATATTTTTTTAGGTATTGGCCAAATAATTTGTTATGATTTAAATATATATGGACGATCTAAAAAATTTTAAAATTTAAAAAATACATATATATTTATAAAATATTTTTTAAAAAAAATATAAAAAATTTAAATTTTTTAAAAATAACTTTTGTCTAAAATTTTTAAATAATTTAAAAAAATAAGAAATTTATTTTGTTCGAAAAGTAAAAATAAATAAATTAAATAAAAAAATTCAAAACTCTTCTCAAAACACATAATTAAATAAATTTTCAAAATATATAACTTAAAAACTAATTTAAAAATTTATAACCAAACAAATTATTTCTTCTCAAAACTTTATTTTAAAAACTTAACATTTATAATATAATTCAAAACTTTTCATTTCAAAAACGAAACAAAATAGAGCATACTTTTTTGGTTTCCAACGCAATGGCGTGGCTGAGAAATCCTAAATAAAAATAAAGGGTGGATTATACAAAGAGTCCTTATAATTTGGGTCTTGTATTATTATGATTTTTGAATTTTTGAATTTTTAATTGTGATATATTTGACTTTATATTTTAAATTTTGTTCTAAATAAAAATAATTAAATATACCATCACTTAATTTTAAGGACAAAATCATCAATTTAACAAAATATAAACTACTTTGGCAAAAATAAATATCAAAAAAATATTTTTAAATTTTTAAAAATTATCTCTATCTACTAAAAATAAAATTATGTAAAATTGATAAATTTTTTAGATATTTATTTATTTATTTTTATTAAATTAATTTTTATTATGTGTTTAGATGATAATCATGTAAAATTTAAAAGATCAAAAATTAAAATAAGACAAATCCTAAATTATGAGGACCGTGAATATAATTCAACCAAAAATAAATAAATAAATTTGTCATTGTATACAAGTGAAAAAGTGCTGATTTGAAAGGAGATGGCACTATGGGTAAAATTATCAATTTACCTATTTATTATTTTATATCACGTTTTTTTTATAAAAAAATAAAAGTTTATTTTAAATATATATATCTTTTTTTACTTATTATTTTAATAAAAAAAAGGTCAAAAAAATATACTTACATCATTTCAAACAACCCTTTAGAGCATCTCCAACGGTTTACCTAATGTTTCACCAAATCTGAGTAAAAAAATGACTATTTCCTCAATCTGATACTGAATGCTCCAACGGTTCACCTTTATCAAATCTCTTTCAGGACAACCGGATGGTCACCCGGCAGGTCGACCGGGTAGGGAAATTTTTTTTTTTTTTTTTTAATCTTTTTGAACTGTTTGAACCTGCTTCCGTGGGTCAACCGGTTGGTCGACCGGTGGGTCGACTGGTTGGTCGACCGGTAAAGTCAAATTTTGTTTGTTTTTTTGTTTGTTTTTTTTACCTTTTTGAACTGTTTGAACCAACCTTCGCACTGTTTGAACCAACCAATTTTTCATGCACTGGTCGACCGGTTGGTCCACCGGGTGGTCGACCAAGGAGTCGACCAGGTGGACATCCAAGTGGTCGACCACCATGTGTAACATTCTGAACCTTTTCTGCTCCAACGGTCAGTAACAGTGATTTGGTAAAATGTATATCTTGTTCTCAGTTTGATGCTTTTTTTGCTGAATTCTTATTTTGATATCAATTTGGTGCAACGGTTGGAGCATAAAAAAGTGCCTTTTTCATCAAAATTTGAATATGATGCCAACTTTGGTTCACCGTTGGAGATGGTCTTAATAATATTTTTAGACAGTTATTTATTTTTATTTTTTTTAAGAAGCTCATCATATTCAAAAATAAATAAATAAATTGAATTGACCTACCAAATTGCACCCCTTTTTATTTTATTTTAATTTTTTTATTCAATAAAAAAATAGATATATAAATAGACTACACCACATACCTATCGAGGAGTATTACCCCTTAACACAGGAATTTCACCACACTTTCGTCGGGGTCGAAACTAAGTCCACCGCGCACTCTAGGTGCTAAAAAATATATTTAACTCTAATAAAGGGCTATAAAAACTCAAACTCAAATTTTGAATGAAAAATACCAAAGTTTTACTAATAAATCAACCTCTGTTATTATTTTATTTTAATTGCACTCCTATTTAGAAGTTGTAAATCTTACATGCATATATAATTTATAAGAAAAAAGATTGAGGCCTCGAATTTGAGGCCTCAAATGTGGCTCGATTTTTATTTTTTTTGAGAGTGTGTTGGTTTGGTTGTTTTTATTATTTTTTTTATTTTATTTGTGTGGTTATATTAGTTTGGTTTTATTTATTTATTTATTTATTTGTTAGACTGTTGTTATTTTATTTTTATCTTCTTGATTTGAAATAAAAATATAATAGGAACTTGTATAAAATTATATAGAATTATCAAATTTTAACCAGAAGTCTAATTGATCAGTTAATTTTATCACTAATATAGAATTAAAAAATTTTAACCAGCAGTGTAACTAATCAGTCAATTTTATCACTCAATCAGTCCAACCCAACCCACTCACCTTATCAAACCACATAGACTAAGTTGTTGTTGTTTTTTTGGTTTTTTGTTTTTTATTTTATTTGTTGAGCTGTGTTAGTTTGATTTTTTTTTTTTTTTTTTTTATTAGGGTTTAGATTTTAAGGTATACATCATCATTCTTTCAAAAAAACAAAAAAACAAAAAAATCCCATTCAAGGCAAATTCTCGCCTCTCTATTCGAGGCGTTTGGCAAGGCTCAATTTATAAATATCAAAGCAATATGTTTCCACCGACCGACAGACTATAAGTTTGATGAATTACATTACATGGGGTGTTTGTTATTAAGCCACACCATGGTCAACATTGAATGTGCCATGTTCTTCTCTTCCATGTTGAATTCAATGTTTTGCGTACCATTCAAAAGCAAAATCTTTCAATTCAATTATTTATTTTATTTATTATTATTGATAGTGGTGAAATAATCACTTTATTATGTATTTATCTTAACTTTAAAATTAATTAGATTATTTTGTGAAGCTTCGTCATATTTTCTATTTTTTTCCACGAATGCCCATAAAATTATTAATTACTTACATGTTTCTAAATAACTCGGCAAACAATTTTCAAATTTATAACATCTTTCTCAATCAAATTATTAAAAAATTAAATGTAATATTATAAATATCCTGCATTTGGGATGACACTTAGTTATTGATATATGTATATGTGGGGACATATTTTGTGAATGACAACACGTGATTAAGGTGATACCGAAGTGTCAGTCTTGGTGCCACGTGTCTTGGTCATAGCGCCGAAGTGATCTCAGTTAGGCCGAGGTTATCTGTAGAGATACCAGAATCTAAGATGAATAGATGAGGGACAAAAGTCCTATATGAGGGAGGACCTCAGTCTGGATAAAGATAAGGCTCTTAGGGAGTTTATCTCTATCTGGCTAGAAGTCCAGGGTAAGCATTGAGCCAAAGTCCATTAAAGCTAGGCTTCTACAGGGATCAAGTCAGTGCTGGCTACAAAAGTAAGGCACCCTCGTGGGTCTAAGGTACGTTTTTTATATTCTGACTAGTGAGTTAAGTACTTATTGCTATCTTTAAGAGAGAACTGAGTACTGATTTGATCGTCGGAGTGCCCCCAGGTAAACGAATCACCGCCGAAGTCTTATCTTTCTGTGACAGGTTGTTTGGGCGTAATATGTTCTGCCTGTGCTCTCCAGCTGAGTTCCCTGTTTGGCAGTAAGGTCGGAAATCAGCACCCACAATTTGGCGTCGTCTGTGAGAAGCGTAAGAAGAAAAGATGGCTAACGACGAGCAGAAAGAAAGACTTTGGGGCGACATCCCTAGTGAGAGTGGTAAAAACGTCGAACCTAACGTAAATGAGAACAACTGTAATGAAGAACCTCGGGATAAGAATCACGGAGAAAAAGACGTCAGCCAAAAGGGAGAAGTACCGAAGAAAGCATGTCAGGGCGAGTATTACAACGAAAGCGACCTCCAGTTATGGAAAGATAGATACCTGAAAAGGGACGGCGAAATGAAGGAGATGGAAAACAAATTGGCAGACCTGCGATCGGTTGTCAATTTCATGATGTAGAATAACGTCATGCTGCCACCGTTCCCATTAGAGGACATGCCAATTCCAGCGGCCAACAACGATGCCTAAAAAGGGGGACATAAAGAGCTAGATTAAACATCAAATTTAATGAATGCTAGTAATTACATTTTTGCCCCTTAGTGGGCCACTTTGTTCAATCTTGATTAAGAGCTTTTGATTCATTTCCTCAGCCATTTTTGGAACCAAGACAAAACGTGGGAGAGTGAGAGAGGAGAAAAATTTGAGTTCAAAAAAAGTTTGGCTTGGAACTTGAAGAATTGTAGAAGAATTGCATAATTGGAGCCCCTAGACTTGGAATTCAAGGTTTAAGGTAGGAGATTTCCCTTTCAATTGTAAACTTAAGACTAATTTTTGCGTGGTTCATGGTTAATTAGTGTCTAAAACTAGGAATTGGGTTAAGATGTTGAATTGAGGATTAATTAATGCATGGATGCATAAATTTCCATGCTTTGGGTTTGAATTCTAAGATTTCTTCCATGCATGTGTTAATTTCACTTTCATTGTGGCCATGCATCTTATTGTCCATCAAATTGTTTAGTTTGATCATGTTTTGAAGGGTTTGGTTTCAAGGAGATTCTTGCATGATACATTTAAGTTTTGTTCTTGAAATTTTATTTGAAATTATGTTCAATTGACTTACCTTTGGGCTTGATTTTACAAACTTGATCTTCAAAACATGTCATACTTTGAGTTTACAAGAGTTTTTCAGAAAATTAGCCCAAAAGGATCGAAATGGATACTTTAAAAGTTGAGTTTTGAGCTTGAAGTTCAAATCTGAGAATTCCAGATTTTGGACTCATGCTCAAGCGAGGAACTCCACGCTCGAGCATACATACTAAGTTCATGCAGTTCGCTCGAGCGTGTAAAGTCATGCTCGAGCGTGAAATGCGTGTATCCAGTACTTTTCACATGTTTACAGTCCGCTCGAGCGGGGTAATGCACGCTCGAGCAAGGACTTGTGTCTCACGCTCGAGCGGGTATCGAGCGTCCATCGAGCGTGAATTTCATACATCCAGTACTTTTACTGTAGCTTGCAGTCCGCTCGAGCGGAGTAATCCACGCTCGAGCGGATTCCTTTTTTCTGCATGTTCGCTCGAGCGTAGTAATCCACGCTCGAGCGGGACCCCTATTTCAGCAAAATTTTGAAAAATGTTTCTAAGTGCATCTTTGTATTCTCATTCCATCCTAGGCATTCCTAGGCCATGTTTAAGACTCTCTAATGAGGATAAGAAATTAGAAACACGTTAAGAGCCAATGAAATAAATTTTGTACAATTAGAACATGTGTTTCAAGTGTGCATCTGTTATGTGTCGTGTAGGTCACGTGCTACGTCCTGTCTGATCGATCTGCTCTGTCTGTCTGTCTCCAAGCCCACTGTGAGTAATAACTTTGTAAAGTTATGTTTAACCTATATATTTTCTGACTGGTACGATATAATCTGTTTTCTGAAATGCTATCTTACGAATGATGAATAAATGTCCAATTTTCTGAAATGTATTTGTGGCACCCTTAGTTCACGTGGCCCTCGCCCGGGGGTAACAGTACCGCGGCCAATCTGCATGTGGTCCTCACTCGGGGGTAACAATACCGCAGCCAATCTGCATGTGGCCCTTGCCTGGGGGGTAATAATACCATGGCTACTTACGCGCAAGATATGGACCTTTATGGTTGTTGGTACCAACTATGTATGTGGGTCTCTGGACCAATCTGATCTGATAGCTAATGGGTGTACCACGTATGAACTTATGTAAAATCTGAATATGAACATGAGTATATATCTGAAGCTATTCTGTTTTGAAATCTGATTGTGTTCCGATTTAAATACTGGATTCTAACTTGTGATGGACATCATTCATATAATCCCTTTACTCTGTTATTATTCACTGGGCTTTCGCTCACAATTTATATTATGTATGTAGGTGAGCCGGCACATGACCAGGGCCAAAGTTGACGACCTTCTGTACTGTTTTTGTCAGCCAACCGTTGTGCCTCCCGAGAAGGTTCCGATCGAAGTCTAATGCCATGGCTATTTTTGTTTTCATGCTAGTCTTTGTAACTGTTGTAAAGTCAGATCTTGGGAAGTCCACTTTTGTAAATATTTTGTAAATATTAGTGTCCTTAACTAGCATGCTTATATATATATAATTAAGTTTTAAAATATTCTGTCCCATGTACGTTATCACAATTCATTAGACCTTGTCTATTTTGTATTATTGCTTCCGCAGTCCCTTATTATTTGCTAATCTGTTTAGAGGCCGTTGGTAATCCACGGATTACTAGCCGGTTATGGTGCTAAACTTACAGGGGCGGGTTTGGGTCGTGACACCACCTACATATATATAATTAACTGTGAACTAAAGTCCAATGAATAACAAATGTGTAAAGGGGTTAAAAATGAATGTCCTTTCAGTAATTAAAATAGTCATTTGTATCTGTAGATTAGTTATTCATTCAATGTCTCATATTTCAAGTCATATCATTCAGTTAGAAATCATAGCAGTCATACGTGGTACATCCAATAGCAAAATAGTACAGTAGGTCGTAATAGACCGAACAGTCAGTTGATGGCCATCAATACAGTAACAGTAGTTTGAAGGATAGAAACTGACAGAGATCTCTGTAACAGTAGCAGTAGCAGTAATAGTAACAGTAATAGTCAGTTGCTATGGATGCCACGAGTACTGTTTATAAAATAGGACAAACATTCATTCGGTGAACAATGTCATTTTTGAAAACATGACAGTCAATCATTCAGAAAATAATTATAATTGAACATAACTTTACAACATTGTTACTCACAGATAACAGGGCTGTGAGTAGGCTATTCAGCTTCTTTGGGTGCGAAACCTACACAGTTACAGAATGAACTCACACTAAATTACACACCTGGAATTGGTAACTTAGTCCTTTTTTTTTTTCCTTATTTTGGTGTGGTTCTACTTCATCATTCCTCATTATGATGTCTTAATCATGGCCTAGGAATGCCTAGGATAGAAACAGGATGCAAAAGTGTTCTTGAAAATGTTTTTCCAAAGTTGCTGAAAACAGAGGTCTCGCTTAAGCGTAGCTTTCTTCGCTCGAACGGACATACTGAATGTAAGTGGTCGCTCGAGCGCACACTCCTTCGCTCGAGTGGTCTGCAAAATGTGAAAAAGTTCTGGTTGCATTCAATCTCTGCTCGACGGTCGCTCGAGCGTGAGACACAGGTCCTCGCTCGAGGGCAAGTCTTGTTGCTCGATCATGCTTCCAAACACGTAACTTCTGAGAGCATGCAATTTATGCTCGTGCCAACCTTTTGTCGCTCAAACGAAAGTGTGAAAATAAAGGTGGTCGCTCGAGCGTGGAATCCTTCGCTCAAGCATGGAAGCAAAATTCTAGGTTTTCCAGATTTGCTCTCAAAGTTCAAACCATGAATTCAACATTCCAAAACTCATCCTTTTGGGCCAAAATTCTGGAAAACACTTAGAAACTCATAAAACATCATGATTTAAAGATCATTTCATAAAATCAAAGCCTAAAATTATACACAAATTCAACTTAAACTTTTTGAATGTTTCAAGAATGTAATATGCATGAATTTTCTTGAACCCCACTTCTTTAAAACATGATCGAACTTGGCAAATTAATAGAAAACATGATGATTTCCTACAATCAAGCTCAATCTATGACATGCATAAGGGAATTCCTAGCAATCATGCTCCAAATGTAATGAAATGAAAATGCATGCATCAATTAATCTTCCTTCCTACCTCTTAAGCTTAATTCTTACATCTTATAGCTCAATTCGTTTGAATTCATAGATGAATCAACTTAATTTTAAGACTAGAGACTTGACTTCTTACCTTAGATGTTCAATTGGGCTTTAGGTGCTAAATTCTTGAGCTAGATGATCAAATCTCCCAAGTTTCTTCTTTTCGCCTAGCAACTTCTCTTGTTTGAGTTCAATTCTCTAGCCTAGGACCCAAATCTTCCTACTCTCTCCCTCTCTCACGTTTTCTCATGAAATTAGGGAGAAAAGAGGCATAAAGTTAAACTAGTGGGGTTAATAAAATGACTCACTAAGTGGTAGATAACAAGGTTAATCAAATGGCATTAAATTAATCCAATTTAATCATTCTGAATCGAATTTCAATTAAACCTACCATAAAATTCTATAAATCCTAATTAACATATAAAACAAGTTAATTTCTAAATTGATTGCCGATAAGGCTTTCAATTCGTAAATCGAAATTAAAACATGAACAAATCTTTCTATATCAAACAGATAAAAATGCATTTAAAGCAATACACTCATGCAATTAATTTAGGATTTCGTCTTAACCATTTACTTAGCATGCTTAATCATGAATTACCATTAATCATGAGTCGGGGTTGTCACAGTAGTGGTCTTTTATGACTCCCAGCTTATTGTGAACCAAGCAACAGGCGAGTATGTAGCCCGAGATGAAAGAATGATAGCCTACGTTAAGGAGGTTGTTAGACTACTAGCCTTGTTTCAAAACTGCCGACTACGGGGGTTAGTTGAGATAACAACAGCCATGCCGATGCCTTGGCTAACCTAGCTAGTGCAATGAAATCAGGGGAGACAAGAACAATAATGGTTGACTATTTGTTGGGCCTAAGTATGGAACCACTGATCATAGAGCACAAAACAATGTGCGTGGAGATGTGACCAAGTTTGATGGATGTAATAGTGATATTCCTTAGAGATGGGAAGCTGCCAGATGATCGCAAAGAAGTACACAAAGCCAGACTGAAGTCGGCGAGGTTCAGTCTAACAGCAGAAGGACATCTCTACAGAAGGTCTTTTACTGGTCCCCTTTTGAGATGTGTGCATCCTTCACAAGTTGAATACTTCTTGTGTAAAATACACGAAGGAGTATGTGGAAGCCAAACTAGGGGCAGGTCACTTGCTCATAGGGCCATTACTCAGGGGTACTGGTGGCTTGACATGTAGAAAGATGCTGAAGCTTATGTTAGAAAGTGTGAGAAGTGTCAGAGGTTCGTACCTTTGATACATCAACCTATAGCAGATTTAAACCAGTGTCCAGCCCTTGGCCATTTGCCCAGTGGGGCATGGATCTTGTTGGACAACTATCCCAAGCAATTGGACAAAGGACGTTCCTGCTAGTAGCAACTGACTATTTCACAAAAATGGGTAGAAGCTAAACCCTTCGCGAAGATTCGGGATATTGATGTGAAGAACTTTATATGGAAGAACATCATCACCAAGTTTGGAATCCCAAAGGCAATAGTAACAGACAATGGTACACAATTCGACAGTAAACTAATCAAATGCTTCTGTGCAAAGTACAATATCAAGAACTATTACTTCATTCCCATGTTTCCCTCAAAGTAATGGTCAGGCAGAAGCATCTAACAAGACTATCTTGGATGGGATCAAGAAGAGGCTGGAAGCAGCCAAGGGAAAATAGGTGGAAAAATTTCCGAATGTACTCTGGGCATATTGGACTACCCCGAGAAAATCAACTGGGGAAACCCCATTTGCCATGGCTTATGACACAGAAACAGTTATCCCACTAGAAGTCGGTTTGGCATAGCCTTACCATGTCGGCAGAATTAAGCTTAGAATGAAACTAAGTGCATTTTAGTTAGATTAACAAAGAAACCAAGGTTGAAAACCTCGGCTAGTCTTTGTTTGAATCTGACTTCGGCAAAACTATACCTACTTAACGTAGACATAAGTGAAACTTAAGTTCACATTAGGAGGTAAGGAACTAGAGAATGATAAGTAAAAGTTTAAAGTGCTTAGGAGTTGGAATTTTATAGAAAAATTTACAAGCTAGAGTTGGCTTAACACTTGTTGAAATTTTCAGAAAAATTTATAAGTTGAAGTTAAGCCCAAGTAATATTGCAAGCAGTACATACGTATTTGCGGAGATGACTAGGTTTCCAAACTTGGGAAGTATAGAAGACAGAAATCTTGATAAGTGAGAGTGAAGTGGCAAGTTTAAAACTACACTTGTGAAAATATTTTTACAATGTTTTCAAGTGTTAAGCCAAGGCTGAGATAAATTTTACTCTGAAGAGGTTATACAGATAAAGGTATACTTTGAAGACATGCAAAATTGTTCTAAGTATGAAAGTGGAAAACATACATAAGAGAAAAGAAGACATTCAACACTTAAAAGAAATGAGGAGGCTTGCATTCAAAAGACAAACTTGTTCGGAGTACAAAAAGGGCACATCGACCAAACTAAAGCTAACATTGTTCAAAAGCAAAAAGTACAAAGTACAGAAATAAAAGCTTCTAGTTAAACTACTCGGCATCAGAGGCTGGCTATGTTTCGGCCTCAGAAGACAACTGGGAAATCTTCTTGGCAGCCTTTTTAGCCTCGAGCTCGGTGTCAATTTCTTGGAGAGTTTGATCGAGGCTCTTCTCGGCAATATACACCTCGGATGTAGTCTTCTTGGGGAAGGCACTTTTTGAGACCTCGTCCTCCTTATCCCGAGTCAAGTCTAGGACTTGCTCATTCAAAGTTGGGAACTTGGCCCCAGCGGCACTAACTCCACCAGACTTATCAGTTTCGACATCTTCCTCTGTCTTAGCCTCATCCTCAGATTGGCTTGGAGTAGAGGGAAGTGGTAAAACAAGTTGGCTGGCATCATATAGTGGCGAACCTTCAGGGACTGCCAACTCCTTCAAGACAGCCATCCAACCAAGGGTGTAACCCTTGTTGCATGCCGGTTTCATTTGCCTTTTGTACTCGTCACGTACATCGGCCGCCCCCTTGGCGTAGGCCTTTTCGTCGGCCACCTTGACTTCGACCTCCTTCGTGGCCAGTGCCTTTTGAAGCTCGATTTGGGCTTCGGCCTCCTTCTCTTTGGCCTCTTTTGCCTCAGCCTTGGCGACCTCGGCCACATTTTGTGCAGCCTCAGCACGGTCCTTGGCATTTTTTAGGCCAACTCAATAACCTTGGCCTGATCCAATAAACCTCAGACGTGAGCCTCGGATTTATTTAGTGCAGATAGGAACTTGGCTGCTTTCTTTGTCTTTTGGGTCAACTCGTTCTTGAAGTCATCAGCCTTGACTGTAAGAGAGTGACCCTGCTAGATAGCTTGCAAGAGTGCAAATAAGATTCGTTAAGTATGAAACCGGAGTTGAAGTTAAATTAAAAATTACAAGTGTTGAGGCTTACCAAGACACAGTGATACAGCATCATGGCATAATTTTCATACTCCGAGAGCTCGGCCATCCGGTTGATGTCAGTTGGGAGTAGGACAGTAGTGGATATGGCAGCACCGACTTCTAGGCTGTTGAGCGCACTGTCCCCGGCTAGAAAAGGTCGGTCTCCAACGATGACAATTAGAGTCCATGGAGTGTCGGCGCGGAAGCCAGAGGGCTCAGAAGAACTGCCGGACCTCGACTTTTTGGATGGTGGAGGGTGAGATGCCTCGGCCTCGGCAAGCCTCTTTTCAGCGAACTTCTTAGCTTCTGCCAATTTTGAGATTGGCACTATGTCTTCAGACTCCACCTCGATGGCACTAGGTTTAGCCTTGGCCCTTTTTACCCTTTTTGCCTTGGATTTTGACTGCGATTGGGAAGGATTGGAGGAGTGGACTGACACCACTCCCGGGATGTCGGCTAGGAGGTTGTCCGAAATGATCTTTGTGCGACCTATTTCTTTGGCGGTGGTGGCAACAGTGACCTTGGTGCCGAAGCAGATTACTGGAAGTGCAGTAGGTGGGTTTGCTGGGTTGTAAGCCGACGCCTCAGTGCTTTGACGTTTTTACTCTGAGTTACACTGCTAGAGCGAAGTGGAGCTCGGCGTCGGCGTTAGCAAGGCGGGAGAATCAGTTGTGGAGTAGATGTTGATGGCTGCTCCTCTGGATTAGAAGTTAAGGCTTGGTCAGGCCATGGTGATGAAATGGTAGGGGAGTTGTTGCTGAAGATGAAGACTTGCTTTTCTTGGGGACGTCAGGCAATGCGAATTTGTACGTCGGAATGTAGTTAAGCAGCAGAGGGGTTTTTAGCTGGTCGACTGGCAAACCCAGCAGCTTCTTAAAGTCTTTGCTGGGGAAGAAGGTTTTTCGGAAATCTTTTGATGGTTGAGGGAGAGCTGCAAGTACAAAAATCAAACATTAGAACATATAAATAGAATAAAGTGATAAAGACTTAAAAGCATGTAAAGTGACACTTGGTTCTTACCATTACCCTCTTTAAACACTGTTCGGCTTAAAGGATAGAGGTGGAGGTTGTCATCAGGTGAGAACTCCCAATTACCTAAGACGATGAAATAATCATCTCCAGCACCTTTGTTGGTGTCTGGGAGAACGGCTATGAGTTTGTACTCAGTGGATCTCGGCTTGAGGTAATCGACGTAACCTTTTTCGGATTTCAGGCCATACATGGTGTAACAGTATTAGATATCGGCTAGTGTTATCCTAGCGTTTTCTCAGCTAGCTAGAGCAATGATACCATTAATGACTCTATAGGATTTAATGGCCAGTTGCATCGGGTTGAGCTTGTAATAATGAAGGACTTGTCGAAAGAAGATGTTTAGAGGAAACCTAAGTCCACACTCTATGAAAGCAACTACAGGGAAAGACATGGAGTCCCTATTAGGCATAATGGAGTCCTCCTCCCCTGCCAGCCTAAGGTAAACATCGGCTGGGATAGAGAACTCTTTCCTAAAGTACTCTAGTTTGGAAGGGGTGTCGACTTTCCACCTAAAGATGCCCATTATCTCGGCCAAAGTGGGTCCAACTTCAGGTTTTTTGGTAAGAGGTTTGGAAAATGGCAAATTATCTCAGCTAAACCCTAGAGAGCACTAGAGTAAAGGTTTCTAAGAATCTAAGGGGGTTTTGGTTTGGTTTTCCTAAAGACCAGAGTTTTAGATCAAGTCCCAAACCTAAATCTACGCAAATACATGAATCAAAGGCAAGAATCTGGAAATAAAGCAAAAAAAACAAAAAAGAACAATGATTCAGACTCAAGAAAATAAACATAAATTCAAGAACACGAAATAAAGTGTGTGCAGATGTGCAAAAGCTAAGGACACTGACGGATTACAAAAACATCAAGTGTATGAGCAGTTCGTGTGTACATGTGTGGAACTAGAGACAGAACAAACAAACACAAAATCGCAAAACAAACATGCTTAATACGCAAATGATGAAATTTAAAATACAGGCAAAGATTGAAGAACATGAACGGATTCACAATGGCAACAAACAAACGCAATGAAGTTTGAAATAAATCAAAAACTGAAAAGAGGGAAAACAGTGACTTACCGAAGAGAATAACGTCGATATGAGGTACGTCGGAGTCAGACAGTGACGATGAATGGAGCAGAACGGTGAGTGCCTCGCCGAAAGAGATGAACAGAGTGAATTGCAAAGCTTGAAAACTTAGACAATGGCGGTTTGGAAAAGAGAAGCTTTAGAGAGAGAAAGCTTGAGCAAAATCGAAGATATAAAGTGAAAGGACAGAAGGACGGAAGGAAAGAAAGTATTTTTGTTAAAACACGAAAAGGTGACAAAATCACAATGAATGTGCCTTGGACGACGTGCCTGTCAGGCAACGCACGCAGAAGCGACGTGGCTTGATGGCGTGTGTCAGGTACGGATCAATAAGAAAATGGCGCACGGATAAAACGAATGAGAAAACCGTGCGTGACAGCTCATACACAGATGAAACTCTTGAAGTTCTTGATTTAAAGAAGTAAAGACCTCGGCTTGGGGAACGATCCTAGTTAAAGAACTCGAAGAACTTAGTTCTTGGTTCTTGGTCATTAAAAAAGTAGACTACAAAGTCTTGGTCATGTGAAGCCGATGTATGATGATCTTGGTCATGAAAGATGGAGTAAGTCCTAGCGGATGTGCTATATGGGCAAACGGTATAGGTTCCATGTAATAACTATCACCACTGTTTACCGAATGACCACTGATTACTGTTAAAACGAAACTGATTATGATTGATAACTGAAGTAATCGCAATACTGAACTGATTGACGTATTGAACAGACTGACTGAAATCTGAAACTGATTGACAGAGTATATGTTAGTTAAATTGCATTCTATCTGTTTGCTTGCCAAATCATCTGTTCATGTCTTTGTGTTTAAATTGCTAATTAAAGGCCTTATCGGCGGCCGAACTGGAAATCGATTAGTGTTTTATGATCGTCATAATTTATGTGATTTTATGGTGTAATTATTTGAAAGGTGATTTGGTATGATTAAATTAGATTAAAATAAGCTAAATTGCTAGTATTGGACTTATTTACCAAACTAACCCTTAGTGGGCCACTACTCTAGACATATTGAGACTTGTATACACTCAAACAAACATTGTGCTTAGCCATTTTTCTTATTCTTGCCGTCCAAGAGAGTGAGAGGAAGAGAATTGACTTGTTTTTGAGGAAATTGCTTGAAGACTTGGAGATTTTAGAAGATAATTATCTAATTGAACCTCTAGACTTGTCATTGAGGAGCTTAGGTATGAATTTCATCCCCTTAATTGTGTATTTAAGTTCCTCCTAGCATGGATCATGATAATTTAAAGAGTTAAGTCATGTCTTAGTCTAATAATGTTGAATTGGAGCTCATTCCATGCGTGCATGTTGGTATTATTGAGTTTTAAGTTGATTTCATGGATAATTGTTGCATGCATGTACAAGTTCTAGCTAAGGTTCATGATACCATCATGTTCTTGAAAGATTTGGCTCACTAGAGCATGTGTTGAAGCTTTGAATTGATTTAAAACTCATGCATGTCATGTTTGTAGCATGTACATGAAAATTGGTTAGAATTTGGATTTAATTGACTCCCCCTTGGGCTTTGATTTCACAAATTGAGTTTTGAAACTTGTTGTATATTGTGTTTTTCCAGAAAATGGGCCCAAGAGGATCGAATTTGGTGTTTAAAAACTTGATTTTGAACTTGGAGCTCAAATCTGGATTTTCCAGATTTTGGTCTTCCGCTCGAGCGAGGATAACGGCGCTCGAGCGGGAAATTCGAGCTCTCAGTACTTTGCACTGTTTTGAAGTCCGCTCGAGCGGAATAATTGATGCTCGAGCGGGACCTTGTGTCTTACGCTCGAGTGGGTGTCGAGTGCCCATCGAGCGTGATTTTTGAGCATCCAGTACTTTTGATTGTTTTTGCAGTCCGCTCGAGCGGAAGAAGTGACCCTCGAGCGGGAACCTTTGTCTACATGTACGCTTGAGCGGGGAAACCCACGCTCGAGCGGGACTCTGTTTTTCTGAAAATTCTGAAAATGTTTTCTGAATACATCTTTGCATCCTCATCCCATCCTAGGCATTCTTAGGCCTAGTTTAAGACATCTTAATGAGGATATAGATGTAGAACACACTGAGGCAATTAGGGATTAAGTTATCTTTTTTTCCAACTGTGTAGCTTAGTGTGTGTTCGTTCTGTAAACTGTGTAGGGTTGGCGACTGGAGACACGCTCTAGCCTAATTGTAGCCTAGAACTCTGTGAGTAACAATTGTGTAAAGATATGTTCAAAATGATTATCTTTTGAATACTGAATCGCATCTTGTTTTCTAAGCTATTCGTTAATCGTATGAATGTATGTCCTATATTCTCAATCAGACAGGCATCCTTAGCAACTCGCCATCGATTCTTATTCTTGAGAGATCTCTGGGTTCCTCGTTGGAACCACTTTTATTGATTGATGGCCATCATTGGTATTCGGTCTTTTAAGACCTCATTTCTTATCTTGCTATGCTAATGGATATACCACATATGGTGAATAGTATTACATTGAAAGATGAAATCTTGATTTAATGAACTGTTTTCATTACTGTAAGGACATTTATTCTTATCCTCTTTATGTACTGTGTTATTCACTGGGCTTTAGCTCACTGCTCATATATATATGTAGGTGTACAGGCACCGGACCAATGTTAGAAGCGTCGGGGTAAACTCCAGTTTTGTCAAGCCAACCACTGTGCCTCTCTACGAGGTTCCAAGCCTGTTCAAGTTATGGCTTATGGGTGTTTTATTTTCCCCTGTCTGTCTCTGTGTCTGTTTTGTATAACTATATAGACTGTTAACACTGTACTGAACTGTTTAATAGGGACTGGGTCCCTGTTCTGACTGGTTGTATATATTGTGTATACTATTCTGCACTGAGTATATATATACATATGTATGAAAAGTCTTTTTGCATACAGACTGTCACAGCTCATTGGACATTGTTTATTTACTGTTTTGGCTTCCGCCATGCCCTTGTACTCTGTTTTACTGTTCTACTGTTAAGCAGGCCTTCGGTAATCTCGGATTACTGGTCAGTTACGGTGCTAAACCCATAAGGGCGGGTTTGGGCTGTGATATTCCATCACCTCAGGATGCCGAGGTAATAGAACCTAGGGGGCCGTTGTGGGGGCATATTTTGTGAATGAAAACATGTGGTGCCACGTGTCTTGGTCATGGCGCCGAGGTGATCTCGGTTAGGCCAAGGTTATTTGCGGAGATACCAAAATCCGAGATGAACGGATAAGGGACAAGAGTTCTAGAATGGGGAAGGACTTCAGTCTAGATAAAGATAAGGCTCTTAGGGAGTTTATCTTTATCTAGCTGGAAGTCTAGGGTAAGCATTGAGTCAGAGTCCATTGAAGCTAGGCTTCTATAAGGATCATGTCAGTGTTGGCTATAAAAGTAAGGCTTTTATAGGTCTAAGGTACGCTCTTTGTATTCTAGCTACTGAGTTAAGCACTTATTGCTATCTTTGAGAGATAACTGAGTACTAACTTGATCGTCGGAGTGCCCCCGGGTGGAAGTACCACCGCCAGAGTCTTATCTTTCTGTGACAGGTTGTTGGGCGTAATCTATTCTACCTGTGCTCTACAGTTGAGTTCCCTGTTTGACAGTGAGGTCGGAAATCAGCACTCACAGTATACATAATAATGTGTAACATTTATATACTGAGAAAATATCAATTCAATGTACATTTTTAGAAAAAATGGGTTAATTACACTTTTCATCTTATTATTTTAATTTAAACAATTTGGTCATATACTTTAAATCCAGTTTCAATTAGGTCCTTTTGTCTAAATTTTTGTTAATTTTATCTACATGTACACTTTAGAAAATTGATAGGGGTCCCAAAAAATTTAAATTTAACCTTCAATTTTGACAGAATGACTAAATTGAAACCATGCTTATAGTGTAGGGGCTAAAATGTTCAATTTGAAACTATAGGATTTAAAATTTAGAATCAAACTATAAAGGTGAAAAGTATAATTAATCCAAACAAAAAAATTAAGATCAATGCAAACTTTACAAATTTTAATATTCAAAGTTTTAAAAATTTTAAAAATTTATAATAATTTTTTTGAAAGTACTGATAAATTATAATTTTCTTTTTATATATCCCTGCAAGTCAACATGCATGAAATTATCAGACAATTACTCCATAGTTTATGAAACTTGTACACCAGGTGGATTCATTAACTGAAAAATAAAATAAAAATATTAAATAAATAAATAATAACATAAGAGACCTTTGCACAGAGAGAGCTTTCTTGTTTCATTATCAAGAAATTTGGTGTATATATAAAATAGAAAGGGGAAAAAAAAAAAAGCCACAAATTTATTCATAAATTAATAAAATTATCCCTCAAAATATCTCCTATAATTTTTTGTGAATTTTTGTTTTCCTTTCTGTAAGATTTCTGATAATTCAATATACCAAAGGCACCAATTGTGATATGTAAAATGCAACTTCAATAATATTTATATATATTTTACTTCAATAAATTATTAGTTATGCTCTAGGAATTTGACCCCAAGGGTCATTTAATTTTTTTTTTTTCCACTAAACTGAATTATATCAAACTAAATGAAATCATTCATAAAAAATATTTAATTTCAACACAATTTAAGTTTTTTTTTTTAATAGATTGACTTCAGAGTAGTAGATACAAAAAAATAAAATTAAACTTAAAGAGATTAACCTCAATTGGTAACAAACACCCTAAATTGACTCCAAAATTCTATTTTTACATAATGTGAATGAATAATACATGGTTCATTTTATTTTATTTTATTTTTTAAATGTGTTGGGATTATCTTAACAATGACTAGAAATTGAAATTAAAAACTCAAATTTATTTTGAATATGATTCACATCACACCAAATTTAAATCTTTATACATCCAAATTCTAGACACTTTTACAAATATTTTCAAACACAAGACATACCAAATTTAAATCTATATTATATATCAAATTTTAGACACTTTTTTTTTTAAGTTAATATTATTTTTGTATATATATATATATTTAATGAGCACATTAATAGGGCATGTGCACACCTTCCAGGGGGATGGGGGAAACATTACTATCTACCATAGCTGGATCACATGGATAGTTAGTTGGTTTTATTTATTTATTTTTGACTAATTTTTCCCCTAAATTTACAACAAATAAAATAAAATTTGCTAATCTAGGAATAACATTTGTGTTGAAAAATTATGCATGGCATGGGTTGGCTCTAGCAGACTGTTTGGTTTGGTTTTAAATTAAAAATCTGGCCAACAGGTGTCCCTAAAATATAAAAATTTTAAAATGTGAGATTTTTTTTACTGAATTTAATATATTTTTTTATTAAAATTAATATATTTTTTAACATATTTGTTTATTTTAAAAATATTTTTTTAACTTACATGTTTTTAATTTTAATAAGCAAAATAGTTAATACAATACTTTTATTATTTTAAATGTCCTTTCAATCATTGTCAAGTTAAATAATAATTTTTCAATAATATGACTTATTATGTGGCTCAAAAATACTTTAGAGCTCTAATATAGGAGCTTTAATAGCTTTAATGGGAAGTTAAGACCCATCCTGATGTGATGTTTGTACCTTATTTTTTTTTTTTTTACTTTGACACATCACTAAAGCTCAAATTAAAACTCTAAATTTAGAACTCTTTAGCATTTCCCATACGTGGCTTCTCCTTTAAAGTATGTTTCACAAATCACAAATGTGATGTGATAGATATGCATGTAAAGCCTCCTCCATCTAATATTTTAAATGACATTCTACGATTTATACATTTTAAAATTGAAATATTTCTAAAGATATGTTTTGTACCTTAAGCAAAATTATTAAACCAGTATACTAATTCATTGACAAAGAGACCTCGCAAGAGTTTGATTCTTTTATTTATATCTAATTCTTTCTTCTGTATATGTATTTGTGAGTCTTTATTTTGAGAGAAAAATCATTTGGACCCTCACAGGGGCACCCCATGACCTCTTCTGGTTGTGATTGGCCAGTTATTTATTTATTATTTTTTTTTTTCTCCTCCAATCACCAACTCCCATGTGTGTGGGGGTGGTGAGGATGGTGATTGGAAGCGGTCTCAATCACTTCTGTATGATATTATGATATTTACAAATATAATCAATTGATCTTGTGGCAAGGATAAATACAATAAGATCAAGCCATAGAAATGTAGTAGGCTAAACGAGGATAATGGCCCAAGCTAAAAAAATAAGGAGGCTCAAGCGAATAAAATAAGAGTCATGAAAGTTGTGCTGACTAAATTTATTGAGATGAGAATAATAGAAATCTTAATATTGGGGATAAGATTAGATCATCAAGAGAAGTAGTCATTTCGCTAATTAAACATGTATGATTGACATTTAACGACTTGTAAAGTTGTTGAGAGATTTATAAACACCAAAATAATGTTCAGAGATTTACAAATATCAGAATAACAATTAAACCAAAAGAAGATATCTCACTGAAGAAGTGATCCAAATGATATAACACATCACGGTAAATCATCAAAATTTTGTCCAGTCGAAAATCACAACCGAACAGCTCCAACGAATTGTACTTTTATAAGAATATTTAGATTTATACGAAAGGTTTAGCTTACCTCCCGTCTGTGATCGGATTGAAAGGTGTTTTGGACTTAAGAGGGCCTACCACAAGTCTTGTTTTGATGATCTGGACCGTTTACTGTGTAGAACTCGTCGAGTGCTATACGCCTGTAAAAAATTATGTTGATCGGACATCAATAACTATCTCATCGGATTATATTTCTGTCAACCGTTTATTTTTTTACCGTCTATTTTTTTTTAATACAAAACTAATTTGATCATGTAGTAATCGATATTCGATCAACATAATTTTTTACATGTATATAATACTCAACGAGTTTTATATATTATACAATTTAAATTATCGAAATGAAAATCGTAATAGATCCCATAAATCTAATAACACCCCCTAATCTAATCACAGACCGGATGGGAAGCCACACCCTTTTACGAAATCATCTTGCTCTTTTTAATGCGTGAAATTTCTGTCTCGCACAGATGTCATCATCTAATGAGCATTGGCATCTTGCTCTTTTTAATGCGTGAAATTTCTGCTTTGCAGAGATATCATCTAATGAGCATTAACAAAGACATTGATTAAATTACATCATTGGTAGATGATGCACACCTGGCTAATACTTGACCATAAAAAAGTTTTTCAAATCCCTTTCAAGGGGTCATGGTCACATGGTTTCTTTCCTATGATATATGGCACTCCACTTATAGAATCTTTTTTCTATTGGCAAATTGGACATACATGAGACCGTCACAAATTAATTATTTTACAATTAAAAATATTTTTTAGTGTAATTTTGATGTATAAAAAGAATTATATCAAATATAACAATAAATTTACACCAAATATACAGAAAAATTATACCACTATAAAAATTAATTTTTTTTTTGTCACTACACCACTGAAATGCCATTTTTCCTTTTTCTATTATGTTTTGTCATCTTATATTTGGGGGGTATGTTTAAATGAGGGAGTCTTCTCTCTAACTGTCTCTTTTCTTTTTCTTTTCAAGTAATAAATTGAGAAAAAGCCAATATATTATTTTTCTCTAGAACATGATTCATGAATATCCAATCACCCACTAGTGGCACTTATACAATTTTAAATCGATATATATTTTTTAACAGTTTGTTGAATGAAAAATATGAATTTATTTTAAAAATTGATTAACAGTTATTGTGACATGTTTATTCATTTAGTTAACATATCTATAGGTATATTTTAGAATCAAAAAGTAATTATGAGTTGTGTGATTGATTTGTTGGATGGTTTATTTCAAAAAAGTTATTCTAAGTTGTATGTTTGTCCATCTTCTATCTAAGTACCAATTTCATATTGTCACATTGTCAAAATTAAATATTAAAAATATATGGGACATAAAATGATACAGGAAGTGAAATAGAAGATTCAATGCTAGTTGAAACTCTCCTAAGTGAATAATGTTTTGATTGTTAGATTTGTTGTGTTATTTAATTTTTTTAAAGAATTGAATGTCCAATTTGACCTAATAATTATTTGAAAGTGAGGGAGATAATTTCACTTTATGCTAGCACTTGCGACAGTGCGTGTACAATTAAAAATTTATAAAAATCCATATCTATATCAATCTCATAATCATTCAATAATCTATATAAATATGTAGGTCCAAAATTATTTAAAATTCTTTAGGCCAGGCTAGTTGAGAGTGATTGAGTTGAACATTATGTCACTCGAATGAGTTGTGTTTTCAACATTATGTGGGTTAAGAAGACTACTAATACATTTGCTTTATGTACACTCTCCAGATTTTTGTTTTTCTGGGTTGTCAAATTCTAAAAAAATACAATAAACAATTTCAAAAATCATTTTTTGATAAAACAAAAAATCGTAGCTTAATATCCAATTGGGAATTTAGTGTAACGGTAACACCATCTTACATGATGTCATCAACCAATAATATTGTGATTTCTATTGAGAAATAAAATTATTCATTGTATAGTGATACTGTCACGTGAGTTGACCAATCTTATAATTGCATTTTTAGCACTGGGTATAGCACAATCCATTGTTTGTTTGGTTGTATTTTTAATAATGTATATATATATATATAATTATGAAGTCAAGTAATAAGTTGTTTAAATTTAACTTAAAAATTTAATAAATTTTTGAATGTGTTCAAACTTAACTCTTTCCATAGCAAATCGATGTTGAATAAATTTTTATCGAATCAGATATGAGTCCAACTTGGTATTGGATTGATAAATGATAGATGGAGCCCAATCACATATCAAGCAGGGCCAAGAAAAGAAAAATTTATCTGGGCTGATGCTTTTAAGGGAGTTGAATCAAGTAATTGATTGTTTAAATTTAATTTGAAAATTTAGGTCATATTTGGGTCATATATTTTGATAAAAAATTAAAAAGAAGATAAAGGAAAATAGAAACAAAATTTTTCACGACCCAAATCCCGTACCTAGAGATTCGGCGTCGTGACAAGATAATAACTAAAGTCATACCAAATTGATGGGGCAGCAAAGTAAAATAAAATGGTACACAAAACTTTACATATACATTGAAGCTTCTATTTAATTATATTGTTAGAGCTTAGATCACAACTATAAAGTGCCTTGTGCCTATCCACACACTGGTCCTGACACGTGACCTGAAAGTGAGAAACAACTATAAATACATGGTAGAATAAAAAATATTATATTGAGAACATGAGGATATAAAAATTATCGTGGATAATTGTTGAACTAAACAGAGTTTGATGTTAAAATACAGTATATATCATACAGAAATCATTTGACATATAATACAGAAATCATAACAACAAAATAATCATAACCACGGTACAGAAAAGAATAGAGGTCACTGGAGTGACAATCAGAACATAGGTCAATGGATTCATGATAATACAGAGGTACGGACTCAAGAGGTGGCTCATATGGATTCTAGAAGTAGCTCCCACAATAGTGTAGCATTTAGCTCCGTACAAAACAGAGGTTAATGGATCCATGACAAACAGGGCCACAAGGTGACCAATTAGAAACTAATGGTTATTTAAGTCTCCCAAAGCGTGAGACCTCTGTGGTGATGCTTATAAAATAATTACTCAAAACACATTTTAATAAACAGTTATATCTATGAATTTTCTTTAGTGTATAAATAAAGTTCATAAAATAAATAATATAATTAAAAATGCTAATATAATTTATAAAACATAATTTACATAAAATAATTTATGATAACTCAAAATATATATAAAATATATTATAATGACTCAAAATATAATATAATTTACATTAATTTTAACCCTTACTAATTTCTTTTTCCTGATCCCTCCGAGTTTCCCATTGCTTTTACTTTCTTTTCTTCTTTGTTTTTACCGTTTCTCTCCGCCGTTTTTCACCTTTCCCCTCTTTATGTACTTGAGCCTTAGGCCCCTTAATGAGAATGATTCACTCCCTCTACACACAATGACTCACCCCTTAATAATCAATGTCATGGATGATTCACTCTCCCTGTCTAATAGGCATAACAGGTGGCTCTTCCCTTATGCTGTGTTTGGTTGAGGGATTTGAGGAGGGATTTAGAAAGGAAAATAGAAAAGGTAAGTGAAATGTGAAAAAAATATACTTACATTTCACATAGTTTCACACCTTTTCCTTTTCAAATCACTAACCAAATCACTTGCCGTTAATCTAATGCCAACGAATAGCCCACCTTTCTCATATTTCCTTTGTGGCCCCACTTTTATCATAATTTTGTAATAGTATTATATTGGTCTCAAACCATATATTAATCACACTTTTGATAATTCAATGCCAAATTCAATTACATCCTTAGCACATATAATTATATAATTAGATATATCATTAATATATTTATTTATTATTATTATTATTATTATTATTATTATTATTATTATTATTATTATTATTAATGATCCCTAATTATAAATTAAATTATATTTTAACACCCACACTTAAAAATATTCTTTTCCAAGTATCAATTTAACTATTTTATATTAATTTAGCTTAAAGTATGGGGATGTTACAAAATTTAGTTTATATTTTAACACATTTTTCTTTTTTTTTCTAAATTTCTTCTCAAATACAGCTTAAACAAGTTTTAAAATGGGTTTAAATTTGACTTATTTACATAGATTTCTAATGAAATTTTAACGAGTGAAACACGGATAACTTTATTTTTCATTTTACATATACGCTTTATTGAGTTAAGTAATAATTTTTTGAAAATTTATCAAATTCTAAAATATTTTTAAATTTAATTTGTTTATATAGAAAGTAAATTTCAAATTAATTTGTAAAAAATAAAATACTAAAATAGTTTGATTTGTTTTACAACCGAAATTGTGGACATGGGTAGGTAAATGATAGATGGGCCCCAATAACACATTAAGCAGGTACATCAAATCAACTCACAAGAAATTAACTTATTTGGGTCACCTTTGTAATACTTGATGTTGTTTGCCCATTAAACCTTTGGTCCCTTCAAATCCAACATTCGCACTATTTGGTATCCACGTCAAAAGGAATATAATTTTTTTTTGAAGGTTGGGTTTTTATCTTGAAATTATGTTTGGATGACATTAATTTTGATAAGAACGTGAATAAATGAGATTTAGAAAGCTTGAAATTATGTTTGGATGACATTAATTTTGATAAGAACGTGAATAAATGAGATTTAGAAAGGAAAAAGAAAAAAGTGTGCGAGAGTTGTGTGAAATGTAATTATATTTCATTCACATTTTATCTATTTTTTTTTTCTTTTTTCCTTTTTAAATTCTTACTAAAAAATTCATAAACCAAATACAGTTTAAGCGTTTGGCTTTGCTAGTAAATGAAAACTTGATAGATTTTTAAATATTGTGGGTATAATTATTATTTTTTACTCTTAAATTGTTAACATTTAGGAATGCAAAATTCCCATTGAAAATGGGGGGAATCAAATTCATAGTTAGTTTGAGAATATGATTTCTACTCAAATAGAAAATCAAAAATTATTTTCCTATTTTATCCATTCTGAAGGCTATAATAGTAGAGAGACTTGAAATCACATTTTCATTCCTTTAAAAAATTCTGTCATCAAATTTGCTAGTCAAAGATTGTTTATCCTTGAATTCTTTTGTCTCAATTGTCAGTCATAAAATCATTTGTGAATTCTGAAACACAATACTCTCAAAACATAAACCCAATTTTGTGGAGAATTGACTTGGGACAAGAGAATAGAATAGAATAGAAGAATTTGAAGATATAAACCAAAAAAAAAACTACAAATCTTTTTGAAGGAGTGTATTAAATTTGTTTTATATTTATAATCGGACCTTGGCCCATTTTTTTGGATTGGGTTGGGCTTTCTTCAATGGTGCCCATTGACTTCAAAGCTTTTGTAATTAATAACCTACTGATCTTACTTGATGTTGGCTGATTAGCAGATTGTAGAAAGTGTGATGTAGTTGAAGAGCACCAGACTCAACTCAACATATTGGGTCCAGATCAAATCCTCAAGATCATTTTCTCCATCCTCCAAAACGCGGGTTTGGGAGCAATCGTATACACCAGAGCTTATTTCGATAATTTAAATTGTTCATATTTTTAAAAAATATTAAATGGAACATATCAAGTTTGGAACAACAATTATTGTGCACCTAATTAAGCCTATTTTGATAATGCGAAACTTTCATATTTTAGCAATTGTTGTGCATTTTATTAAACTTATTTTGATAATTCGAATTGTTCATATTTTAAAAGATATTTAATAGAACATACCATGGGCTTGTTTTATTGGAGTAAATGAGTGATTGGACAGTACATTATATAAAATTTATTTTGTCGTCCAAGTGTTGTATTCTTAGCCTAACTCTGAACTTATTTAGATCTATCTATTCAATAGATTATGTTATATGTTAGTAACTAGGAGTGTTGTTTCTCTCTCTCAAAGTGTGTGTTGCTTTTAAGTATGTAATGAGTTTCATTGTAATATCTAAATTTTTAATATAAGATTTATAACTTACCTACTCAAAAAAAAAGTAAGATAGATAAAAATTCAAATTGATAAAATATCAAAAATTAATAAAAATTTAGATAGAATGATCAAATTGAAATTTAGATGAAAATAATATATTAAAGGAGTAAAAAACAAAATCAGAAATGGAGGTACGGGGAATCGAAATAAGATACTAAAGGAGTAAAAAACAAACATCAAAAATGGAGGTGCGGGGAATCGAACCCCGTGCCTCTCGCATGCGAAGCGAGCGCTCTACCATATGAGCTACACCCCCTCCTCGTCTTTCACTCTTAATATTATAATTCTATTAATTAACAGTTGTTACGTTTCCGTCTACAGCATATGATACTGCAATTTTATATATTCTCAATAATATCAACATAAGTAATTTAAAATTCTCAAGACTACATGTAACAAAAAAAGCTTTAATACTATTATTTTAACAAAAATTAAGCAATGATCTACACTTTCATAAGTGTTCACAATAATTTTTTATTTTTTGAAATTGTTACATGATAATCTCATTTCTTATGTTATGATTTTTAAATATATATATATATAGCAAAAAAAATACTCATCTCATCATCACATATTCTATTACACAATCAATTATTTATTATAAAGAAAAATGATTTCACAATTGTAGTCTCTATTTGTTTAACTTATTTGTCCTTTGTTTTGTTAATGAAATTTTTTTGAGACTTTTAGATGAATTTCTCATTTTTTATTAAATGACTCATCTCCAATTGAAAGTTTAACTAGGTCAGACAGTTGAGGTGTCTTATCGGTAAGAGTCATTAAATAGAGATCTCTTACCGATAAGAGTTTATGAAATGCTCTAACCCATTATTTTAACTCTTGGTCCAATTGAATCTTTTCATAAATTCTTATAGGTAAGAGATCTCCGTTTAATGACTCTTACAGGTAAGAGACAGATCTCTAAGAGACAGATCTCTTACCTGTAAGAGACTATTCAGTCCAGTTAAAATTTCAACTAAACACAAGTCAAATCTTAACTGATATGTCCAACCAAACACCAAATAGGACTGGTGGCTTCTCACCTTCATCTGAATAGGCTAATACCACTACCACTTCAAGTCATAACCCAACACTTTGATTCATAAAAAATCACTTTAGATCTCAAGTAGGCATATGTTTGGTTTGAATCAGTTTGGTTTACTAAAGTCCAACTTAATAGTGTTTTTTTTTTTTTTTTTTTTTTTTTGGGACATGGTTAACGGGCAGCTGGTTATCTAATTAAAAGGGTGCTTTTGAACAACACATGTCCTTATCAAATGTGGTTGGTCCACAAGAATAGATTAATTTTTGTGGCCATCCAATTGTTTACATTGCTCCTCCGGTTTGTGGGAATGCACACGTAAGTAGTTGATGCTGTTATAAATTGTTTTGAATTTTACTTTAATTCCTATAATTTTATATAATCTTTTTTAATTTTAAATTGTAACAGTAAGTAATAGAGGGTTCACATAATAACAAAATTAAAAATATAAGAATCAAATTATTCAAATTAAAACTATATGGACTAAAATAACATTTAACTTTAACTATAAAGATTAATGATGTAGTTTGCCCTTTACTTAATTTATTGCCTGCATAGAGAAACATGGGTTAATTACACTTTTCATCTATAGTTTGATCGAAATTTTACTTTAATCCGTATAATTTTAATTTGAACAATTTAATCAATACACTTTAAGGGGTTGTTTGGGATGATCTAAATAAGTGCATTTTTTGTCTTTTTACGAAAAGATGTGCAGAAAAGTAGAGAGGTGATGTGATGAAAAAAAGATAAAAAGATGGATTATTTAGGGGATGCCAAACCACCCCTAAATCTAGTTTCAATTTGGTCCTTCTATCTAATTTTGTTAATTTTATCTATGTGTACCTTAAAAATTTGACATGTGTTCTAAAATTATTAATTTTAATGTTGAATCTAAATTTCTTTAATTTGTCTATGTGTACACCTTAAAAATTGGCAAGTATGTCAAAACTGTTAATTTTAATCTCTAATTTAAATGAAAGGACCAAATTGAAACTAGACATAAAGTGTAAGATCAAATTATTCAAATTGAAGCTATAAGAACTAAAATGAAATTTAGGTCAATTTATAGAGATAAAAAGTGCAATTAACCCTAGAAACATTTTGCCTCACCTTCACTTTTTATTGTTTTTGTGAGTGTTGATTTTCGACCACACAATCAAAGAAAAAACTCAGTTGGAGAATACTGACAGAATAGATTATGCCCAACAACCTATAACATGAAGATAAGAATTCCACCTAGGGGCACTCCGATGATCAAGTCAATAAATCTTATCTCATTCAGATATTAAAACTGTACTTAATGCACAAGTCAAAGCATCACAAATAAAAACATATCTTAGACTCATGCGGGTGTCTTATTTTTATAATGATCAGTGTTCAACTTTCCCTAGAAGTCTTACTTCATGGGACTCTATCATTTACAAGGATAATATTTATCACAACTCATACTATTCAGATTAAAATGAACTCCCTCAAGAATCTCATCTCTATCCAAATAAGTAACTTGATATCATCTAGGACTCTAGTCCTCTATCCAAATATCTCGGATTTTGGTATCTCCGCAGAATACATTGGCAGTGCCCTAAACATCACGGCAAACATGATCTGCCCATGTGGCACCTCGGCTGACACCTTAACGTCATCTTAGCCACGTGGCGTCATCTCAAAATACTTCCCCACAACTGCCTGTAAACACCCAATTTTGACCTGCCCTAAGACTTGGGCGCTTTCTTTTGACCACCCACTGATGAAAAATGGAATATGTTATTTTATGAATTTCTCAGCAGAAAAATCAAATTAAAACTTTAATCCCAAACCTCAACCATTTTGGTTAAATTAAAATATTTTTTATTATTATTTTATGAATTTGTAGTATTCTATACTTTTATATAATTTTGTGTTGTACATAGTTTTTGATGTTTTTATCTAAATTGTTATAACTAATACATTTTTGATAGTTGATAAAAATAAAAATAAAAATAAAAAATGATAAAAAAAATATTAAAAAAAAAGAAAAAAGAAAAAATGGTCAGATGGTGGAGGATGAGTAGAGCATAATAAAAAAGAGAAGATAGCTTTGAAAAAAACAAAAGAAATGGTGTATCATGGGAGGTGCTGGAGAAGCTTTTTTTAAAGAGAAAGAAAGAGTGAGTGGGAGGTTTGTTTAACAATTATATCTCTCTCTCATTGACATACAACACTTCAATCTCTCTCTCTTGGTGGTCCATTAAAGAAAACACAAGAACCACGACTCTCTCTCTCTCTCACATGCAGACCGACTCTCTCTCTGAGGTTGAAGCAACACTTCAACACTCACTCTCTATATATATATATATTGGTATGTGTGTTGCTTGGTCCAGGGCAATTGGTTTTGTGTGTTCAAAAAGAGATGGTGGAGGACAAACTTGGTGTGGGCTAAAATCTATCTCTGGGATCTCTCTCCCTCTTGGCTGAAAAACAACACACATATACACGCACACACAAGGCACAAAAACACTCTACTCTCTCTCTAGAAGACATACACATCTATATATATATGGAAAATGCGAGAGAGCGCGAATATGTAGAGCGCGAATAGCCCGAAATATTATCTTACCGGTAAGAGAATATGAAAAACCCTCAAAACGACGTCGTTTTGGGGGTTTCGGGCGATTTGGGGGGCTGATTTTCGAGCTACCAATCACGGTCCTATATATATAGAGGGAATGTCCTCATGGTCGATTCCTCACCGGTGACCAACTCAACCACTCCGATCACCGCCAATAACCACCATAACTGCAACTACAGCCGCAGAAGCACCGCACCGCTGCCATCAGTGCGCCATCGTAATCTTCTCCACCCGCAGCCTCATCTCCGTCGCTCATTCTTTTTCTTCTTCTTCTTCGTCTGCTGGCGTTCCGTTGTTATTCCAATCACAGATTGCTTACAATCTCAATGCATTCTACACTGAATGCTTGGGATGAAGCTGGTGCGAAAACATGACAGACCCCGAAGAGAGATACACAAATGCTTTTCGTGGATACGGGCTAGAAGATTCTCACTTTGTTATAGAACTCACTTACAATTATGGGGTTGACCATAGTTCTAAATATCGGCCGATACGCTACGTATCGGCCGACACGTATCGGAAAAATGGGGTGCCGCAACGGATACAGGCCGATATACCACTGAGATTGAAAATCACAGGAGTATCGGCCGATTCCCGGTACGTTTCGGCCTGTAAGCGTTACATAAGCCGTTACACAAGCCGCGACGGGCCGATACTCACCGGTTCGGACCGGTACGGGAAAAAAAAAGTTGAAAAACCTTTGAAATGATTTTTAAAATTTCACCACCGCGACACCCGATTCCCGATACGTACCGATCGATACTACCGATACCAATACTCCGCGATCGATACCATTACGTTACCCGATACCGCGATTTAGAACCTTGGGGTTGACGAATATGATATTGGAACTGGTTTTAGTCATTTTGGTATTGCAGTTGATGATGCAAACCGTGGCTTCTCACAAGGCTGTGAATTGAATGAGCTCTTCAGCTGTAGCAGCTTGTACGGCACCCTTACTTCTTCGTCCCCTTTTGTCTGGTGACTGTGAAATTGAACATGACTTTGATGTAGGTGGTGATAGTTCTATTCAACTTCTGTAAGGAGCTGCTGCAACTAACCATACTCAAGCCATGTCAACTGAACTATACTCCGACTCATAAGAGAGTGGACGTGAGAGTATGGAGTTAACTGATGATGATGAGACCATTGAAGATGATGAATATGATCCCTATGGAACAGATGCTTCATTGGTTGGATCTTCTTCTATGAAATATTCTCATTTTTTCAATGCCTCTCGTCTACGGAAGAAGCTGAATCTTCTGGATAATTCAGATGATGATCATTCTTCTTCTCCAGATAAGGGAAGTAGCTTGCAAGGAGTGCCATGGAAACATTTTTCTAGAAGTGGTTTTAGTGTCAAGAACGTGAATTCTTCAAGAGGACTGAAACCTGAGGAAAGTGTCCCTATTAAGCAATCAGACAACCATGAGCCAATTTGCAAGAGTAAGCGCATCCCTAAGAGACGGTTGCTAGATGGAGCTTTTGAGGATGGAGATGATGATGGGGGAGCTCCCATACCTTAAAAGCCCAAATTTTCATATTGCCTAACCTCCATTGATGACTCATCCGAAACCAACACTCTTTTAATGAGATCACTAGCAAGTGTGAACAGCACAGGTGAATCGCAGTTGGTGACACTGCCTTGCCCATAACTTTTGCACTCAATCAAAATAGGAGTGGTGGGATAATCATTGATTCAGGTACAACCTTCACATCTTTGGAACAAAGTGCTTTTGATCTTGTTAAAAAAGAGTTCATTTCTCAAACCAAGCTCTCTGTCAATAGTCAAGCTCAACCAAGTATGATCTGTACTAGTTGTTGAATGGTCGAGAGTTTAAGCTTTCATTTTAATTTGAGTGTTTGTGAGGTTTCATTTTATTTTATTATTCCATCATTTCTCTCTCATCTGAATCTGTAATATTTAAAGTGTTGTAATAATCTCCCACTTCGCTTATTTCTATCCCATTCTTTAGTCGCTTTCCCTAACTGTACATATGTACATATTTGACATGCCATGCATATCCATGCTTTACATTCATGTTTCATGCATTAAGATTCGGCTAAATTTACATTTGTGGATTTAATCAATTCCTATGTGATTATGTACACTATCGCATGTTTTGCAATGTTTCACACGTCATATCTTAGAAGTCGAATCTTTAGCTGTATCTCATGAGTGAATTGCATTAAGATTTTATATATAAGATCATGCATATTTTTCTAACTTTGTTTTGTAGCTCGTTCGCGGGACGTCGATAAATATGTGAGTTTTTATGCTTTAGCATCCCGCTTGTACATAATTTTCTTGTTATGTTTAGCATCTTACCATAAGGCCAATTGCTTAAATGATAAACTATTTGAATGCCTGTGGATGAAGGCTTGTTGTTTGAATTGGAATCATTTAATGAATATATGTTTTAAGCCCACTTTGTAGTGGCAAATTCACAAACTTTAAGCCCATTTGAGGTGGCAAATTCAAACCCTTTGCAAAACAAACATGAAATTAAATTGTTCCAATTTGAGCAAACTAGTTTATACTTGTGTGCTTCACATAGTAAATTTTAGGATTTACTAAATAATCAGAACATGAACATATAAAGAAAATAAAATTCATATCATGGATTAGTAGAGGCCGATGTTTGATCGGGTGAGCGGGGGTACTCATTATTGACCTTCCCCTCTCATACCTAAGGTTCCAAGCTAAGCATCTTTGGTTATGACGAACAGTGGCCTTGGCACGAGTCATGGGCTTTCTAATTTTCCAAAATATTGGGTGGCGACTCTGAGATTTGATGACGCAGTCTATTTTTGACAAAGGTTTTGCAATAAAATGGATTTTCAATAAAAGTTGCCAAATCTAGACTCTCATCTACATTTCACATTACACTCGTGAGACTAGATCAAAAAGATCTTAAGGGTCCGAACTGTTTAATGCACACGGGTACCCCCTGGGCATGTTACAGTTTTTGGCGACTCCACTAGGGATTTTATGAAACCTTGACTCAAACTCTATGATATGACTTTTATTTTCAATTATATGTTTGTTGCATTGCATGCATTGGTGCACTTAAAATTCTTGTGTTGCCCAGATATTGATGGAAGCACATGCACACTTTTTGTGACACTACACCTATCTCCACGTTACTTTGGAGGCCTTGTGTTATAATCTTTTGAGATCTGAAAGTTCTCAGACTTTGAAGAGGGGCAAATATTGACTCTTTTGAGTTCCTAAGATCTTAATTGGTTATGACCCAAAGGACTCTTTGGTAATGTCACCTTGACTTTATCCCCTAGAGTAAAGTCAACCTTGTACATATAGTGAGCTATAGTACCTTTCAAAATCAGGATAGGATGTTCTCCCATTTCTAGGTTGTATGACACTACTTGTCTGAAGAGTGAAACCCTAAATCATTTTAAGCTAGGACAGAATAACCATACCATCCATAGAGGTGTTTGTTCTCTTTCCTGCTATGTGTTATGTGCAATGCATTGGATCTACAAAGGGGTTCTTAAATTCAAATGAGTGGTTTAGGCAGTTCAATTTAGCACCATTACTTCCAAAAAACAAAAACAAAAACAAAAACAAAAAATAAAAATAAATAAAAATCCGATATCCCACAAAGTCGACCATTGTAAATAAATAGAACTTGTAGGGTATCCGACCATCTCTGTGATTGAGGAGTGACCACCTGTTGATTGCGCGGGCTTTATTTTGAATATTGTGGATGGCCCACACGTTGACTGGCAATTTGAGAATGGTTTTATTCTGAGTTCTGAATTGAGTATTGAGTCTAAATTTGATTCCACCAGGTTTGTAGAGTTGGGATCAGGCTCGAGTCATTCTAGTGAGTTAGAGTCTGTTGGTTTCGATAATGCTAACCTGGACATTTCTGTCCTATCTAGGTCTTATTTGTCATTTTCTTTCGAGTCTGTTGTCATTGCTGAGTCATAGTCTCTTTTCAATAAACAAAAAAAAAATACCATAAAGTCTGCCTATTTCTCTGTGCCTTTAAATCATCGCATTGACTAAAAATTTCAAAACTTGTTTTCAAAACTCTGATAAAAATAAAGAGGAAAAATTTCATTGGGATTTGCAAATTTTGATCAACTGAGAGGATGAGAGGTGTGCTAAGCCTTTGATGAATAAAATCATTTCTGTTAATGTTAGTACTGTAAAGGATCCTGACTTGGTCCAAATTGGTTCTATCTTGTCTTCGTAAGAATACGAGTGATTAGTCACTTTGTGAAAAGATTTCAAAAACTGTTTTTGCATGGTCCTGTGTAGACATGACTGGAATTGATCTTGAGGTTATATAGCATAGGATCTCTCTTGACTTAACTTGAGATTCGACCTCCTTAGCTTTCAAACTGTGATTCAAAATATTCAATGATCAACCAAAGTGTGAGGCTTGCATAGCCAAAATGGAGACAGCCCTTGAACTAAGGGCATAGCGGCAATGGAAACAACCCTTGAACTAGGGGCAATAAGGTGGGATGTGATCAAAAAATTAAAATTGGATTGTTTCCCAATGAAGACCACCCAGAAAGTCAAAACCTAGAATTTGAGAGAAAAAGGACAATTGAGTTCCTATTCACTACACTAGGGGCAAATTCAGGTCCAATTGGCCTAGTGCTTACATCATCATATCTACTAGTCAAGTGTAGTAGTCATTCTTATAGATGACCTAGAGATCTCACACCTAATCAACATGGACAAGCTAAAATGAAAGTATTACCCTGAGAGGCTCACTGGGTTGAAAACCCGGCAGGGCGACCCAGGCAAAAGTTATAGCAGAAAAAAAATAAAATAAAATAATAGAAAATAAAAAAAATGATAAAAAAATGAAAAAAATGAAAAAATAAAAAAAATGAAAAGCCCGCAAGGTTGAAAACCTGAAAGGGCGGCATTGGCAAAAGTTAGAGCACAAAAGGAGAGTGTCAATACCTGAGTGAATCTTAACTGGAACTACAATGGCCTGATTCCTATCTTTGGAATACGTAGATAGCTTCATCTCGAAATTCGGCCCTAATAAATTTTCAACTTATTCATTTCGTCCATGTCTGATTGGTGTATCTTTAGTCGACTTGGTTGTCCTATTCGTGTTTGATTGGTGTATCTTCGTTTTGCTCGGTTCAGTTGGTTCGATGCAACTTGGTTCAGTTCGGTTCGGTTCGGTTCGGTTCGGTTCGGTTCAATCCAGTTCCACTCGGCTTCATTCGGTTCGGATCGGCTTGGTTCGGCTATCACCATTGATTATCTGGCATGGGGCTATGCACCCCAATGGTTGATTCTATGTTGGTTGGGTAGTGGCCATTTGCAAAAATAGGTTTTGATTAATTTGAATGAAACTGACTAATTTTTCTCGAAAATTGTTCAATTTTTGCAAAACTTGGACCATTCTTTGGATTTTAAAAGGAAAAATTTTCAGTGCTCACAGCGTAGCTTACATGATTTCAAAATAGAAAATGGAATAAGTATGCTAATCTAACTCTCATGTTGATCAAAACTTTTTTTGAAAAGAAAAAAAAAAAGAGTCAAGGCAATGAATTAGGGGTATAGTTGAGTTAGTGATTCTGTCTTCTCCCTCGCTCGAGTCGACTATTCAGTGTATTCATACCAGTCAGTGTATATAAGTGTGTTTCTTTCATACCAGTCAGTGTATTCATACCAGTCAATGTATATACATGTGTTTGGATTGTTTTGCTTCAATTTTTTTTTTCTTTCATTAAGTCATTAATGTCCAATTCAGAGTTCAAAATTCAATCATTCTCAAATTTAATCAAACAAAATTGTTTTCAAACTCAGAGTGATATGCCAGTTACACCATTGATATGCAAACACGAAACTTTTTTTTTTTTTTCATTACAGTCAGGGGAGGACATCCTTGATTACAAAGACTCAAAAAAAAAAAAACAAAACAAAACAAAACAAAACCCAGAAAATACAAACAAAAAAAAGAGAAAAAAAAAAAGAAGAAAAATAGCAAGCCCAAAAAAAAGAAAAACAAAAAAACAAATCCCAAAAAAAAAGAAAAAAAAAAGAGAAGAATCTTATTTTCTTCTAATGACGGCCACACGCCGATTTCACTTACTCGGCCCTTCCACCAAGCTCTTCCTTTTTTTGTCGTCGACCCTTGAAGGCTCTACCTTAGTGCTGACAGGACCACCGAGAGAGTTGACTCCCTGTTGGTCGTTAAAAGTAAAGTACGAAGGTTCTCCAAATCGGGTCATGACGGTGGCCTTCCATTTCAACTATTTGTTCTCTGCTCGTGCATCTTTGTACATGCATTGGAGTAGAGAGAGTTGGGAGTTCAACTGTTGTACCTCACTAGTCCTATTCTGCAGCTAGTGAGATAACTTGGAGGCCGCAGTCATTGTCTCCATGTAGGATTTCAGCGTATAATGGTTGGCCTCAATGTCTGATTAAGCTACCATTATTTGCTCGATTGATAGCATAGGAAAGTTAAGAGGAGTAAAAGTAGGAGCAGGGGCACTTGGCCCAGCGGAACTTATGGGATCATTCAGGTCCGAAAAAGAGTGAGGGGACGAGATGAGGAGGCCATGTGTGTAAGAAGAGAGAGATGTAAAAAAAAGGAGTTGCAGAGAAATGGCAGAGAGCAGACTGAGTTTTGGCAGCCTTTCTCCTCCACTCGGTCTCTCTGTTCTGTCTCTCGAGGAAAAAGAAGACGGAAGAGAAAAATGAGACAGAAGAAAGTGATGAAGAAGAAGGAGATGGAAGAGAATAATGAAGAAGAAGAAGAAATGAGTGATTAAGTAGAAGACGGAAGATCCTGATTCAAAAGAAGGTAGAAGAGAAGAGGACAAAGAAGGAGAGAGAGCCAAGGCAATTGGTAATCGAGGAGGTCTGCTTTTGTCGGCCAGCCGACGCAAAAGCAAGGTCACGTGTCAAACGCGGTTTTCGAAGGAAGAGAGAGACGCGGGAGAGTTGTATGTGCATGCATATATGTATATATATTGTAAATCTATATATTATATATATTTGTTTGAACATTTGGTCACAAGAGTAGCTTGGGTTTAGTGGTTTGGCTCAATGGTTGAAGGTTGAAAGGCTAAGCCCGAGGTCAGGGATTCGAACCCCACAACAAATGTTTCTTTTGTTTTGTTTTGGTTTTATGTATATATGTGTTATATTTATGTATATATCTTTGTTTGTATATCTTGTCACAAGAGTGGCTTGGTTCAGTGGTTTGGCTCAGTGGTTGAAGGCTGAAAGGCTGCACCCAAGATTAGGGGTTTGAAACCTCGTATCCCCACATCCATGCATTTTGAGTTTTTTTCTTTCTTTTTTGCATGTTTTGCGTACGTGTACTGACGTCAGCAAATGGAATATGCCTTCTCAGTAACGGCATCTTCCCACTGACGGCCACAAACAGAATATTCCCCGAATCTGCATATGTATATCTTATGTACATATCTGTGTATAATCTGTCTGTATATGTATATATGTATGTTGTATGTCCGTGTCTGCGTGTATTTTGTCTGTATATGAATATATGTGTACTGTATGTACATGTTTGTGTCTATGTCTGTAATTGTATATATTTTATCTGTATATGGTATGTATATGTATACGGTGTTTTGAAGGAAAAAAAAAGAAGAAGAGAGAAATCATTCTACTATACATTTGCTTCTTTCACGTGAAACGTGTTAGGATGAGAAGTTTACCTGGTTCAAAACCTTCCATCTTTTCGTATAAAATACGTTGAGATACGCCTGTTGGTTACACCATTGTATTTCTCTTTGGTTAAAACCTTCATTCGCTCCGTATAAAATACGTTGAGATACGCCTGTTGGTTACACCATTGAAATTTACCTGGTTAAAACCTTCCCTCTCTCCGTATAAAATACGTTGAGATACGCCTGTTGATTACACTATTGAAATTTGCCTAGTTAAAACCTTTCCTCTCTCCGTATAAAATACGTTGAGATAAACCTGTTGGTTATACCATTGTATTTTTCCTTGGTAAAACCTTTCATCTCTCCGTATAAAATACGTTGAGATATACCTGTTGGTTATACCATTATTATTTTCTCCTTGGTTAAAACCTTCTTTCTCTCCGTATAAAATACGTTGAGAAACGCTTGTTGGTTATATCATTGTTATTTTTCCTTAGTAAAACCTTCTCTCTCCTCGTATAAAGTACGTTGAGATACGTCTGTTGGTTATACCATTGAAATTTCCCTGGTTAAAACCTTCCCTATCTCCGTATAAAATATGTTGAGATACACCTGTTGGTTACACCATTGTTTTTCTCCCCAGTTAAAACCTTCCCTCTCTCTGTATAAAATACGTTAAGATACACCTGTTGGTTATACTATTATTTTTTTTCTCTTCAGTTAAAACCTTTCCCCTCTCTGTATGAAATACGGTTAGGTACGCCTGTTGGTTACACTATCTTTCCTCCTCTCATTCTATGCATCTATCCCATAATAATCTCATTCTGTGCATCTATCGCACAATAATCTCACTTCGTGCACCTACCACACAAATTTCAATTTAATCGCGCTATCTTGCGCATCGTACTGTCTTGTGCATCAATTTAATCGCGCTATCTTGCGCATCGCACTATCTTGCGCATCGCACTGTCTTGTGCATCAATTCAATCGCGCTATCTTGCACAATGCACTGTCTTGTGCATCAATTCACTCGCGCTATATTGCGCATCCCACTGTCTTGTGCAATTCGAATGCAAATTTAAATTCAATCGCACTATCTTGCACATCGCACTGTCTTGTGCATTTCAATTCAATTGCGCTATCTTGCGCATCACACTGTCTTGTGCATCAATTCAATCACACTATCTTGCACATCGCACTGTCTTGTGTATTCAAATTCAATTACGCTATCTTACGCATCGCACTGTCTTGTGCATCAATTCACTTGCGCTATCTTGCGCATCGCACTATTTTGTGCAATTCAAATACAAATGCAAATTCAAATTCAATGTCGCTATCTTGCATATTGCACTGTCTTGTGCATCAATTCAATCGCGCTATCTTGCGCATCGCACTGTCTTGTGCATCTCAAATCAATCGCGGTATTTTGCGCATCACACTGTCTTGTGCATCTCAAATCAATCGCACTATCTTGCGCATCGCACTGTCTTGTGCATTTCATATCAATCGTGTTACTTTGCGCATCGTATTGTCTTGTGCAATTTCAATTCCATCACATTGTCTTGTGCAATTTCATATCAATCGCGCTATTTTGCGCATCGCACTGTCTTGTGCAATTTCAATTCCATCGCACTATCTTGTGCAATTTCAATTCCATCGCACTGTCTTGTGCAGTTTCAAATCAATCGCGCTATTTTGCGCACCGCACTGTCTTGTGCAATTTCAAATCAATTGCGTTATTTGCGTACCGTACTGTCCTGTGCTATTTCACTTCCATTACACTGTCTTGTGCAATTTCAATTCCATCGCACTGTCTTCTGCACCTGCATTGCGCTATCCTGCGCATTCACCCATATCGCATTATCTTGTGCACTCATATGGCACTGTTTTGTGCATTCATTCACCCTTATTTTATGCATCCTATATTGCATTGTTTTGTGCACCTTGCATCGCACTGTCTTGTGCATTTACCATGTATCACACTGCCTTGTGCATTTACCATATATCACACTGCCTTGTGCACTTACACATTACTATTTTGTGCATTCACCTTGCGTCACACTGTCTTGTGCATTTACCATGTATTGCACTATCTTGTGCACCTACACAGCACTATTTTGTACATTCATTCCCCTACATCGCACTGTCTTGTGCAACCCCGCTCGTATTATCTTGTGCACTCCCGTGGTCTAAGAGACCTTAAATCCTCTAGAAGTGCAATTACTTTGGTGTTTGTCGTGCCCAAACGACTTCAGGCGGTCTGGTATAGCCATCTGAATGTGTTTGTAATGAGTTCCTTAGAGATCAACTGAGACAGTGGAAATTAGAGTTCGAATGGCAATGCCTAGAACCCAAAAGGTTCGGAATTTCTGAGACTAAAGTCTGGTTTAAATACCCAGGGGTGTATCCTCAGCTTAAAATCTACATAACAGTCCCATAGGTTGAGATAGCTTGTATATGCCTCAACTCTGGAAACTGAACCAACCTAGTCTATCACCCTTTTGGAGAATAGGGAAAGTTGCAAACATAGCTAAGGAGAAATGTGGTTTGCTTCGTGTGTTTTGCACTAAGCTTGCCTCCCATGTTGCCATCTTCATAGCTTTATTATCACTCCATGACATTGTATTGTATTGCATAATCATGAATTTTCAAACAATCGGCTTCGCAAAGCATGTAAGTCCAACTTTCAAACTGCATTTTGAGCATATTATTTGCATCTTGCCCCTGAACTACGCTGAGTTAATTCCTTACAAAGGGATACGTAGCCAATCATTTGGTGCAACCACTTGCATTGCATCTTGTTTGATTGCCCAAGTCTTACAGCCTTGTAAAAAAGGTCGTCTTTGGGTTTTGACATTTACTCATGTTATGAAATGACTTCGAGCTCTGTCAAAGAGGGCAACTGTAGACGCCCCATTTTGATCGGTCCTAAGACTTGGGCACTTTCTTTTGACCACCCGTTGATGAAAAATAGAACATGCTATTTTATGAATTTCTCAGCAGAAAAATCAAATTGAAGCTTTAATCCCAAACCTCACCATTGTGGTTAAATTAAAATATTTTTTATTATTATTTTATGAATTTGTAGTATTTTATACTTTTATATAATTTTGTGTGTTGTACATAGTTTTTGATGTTTTTATCTAAATTGTTATAACTAATACATTTTTTTATATTTGATAAAAAAAAAAAGAAAAGAAAATGATAAAAAAAATATAAAATAAAAAAAGAAAAGAAAAAATGGTCAGATGGTGGAAGATGGGTGGAGCATAACAAAAAAGAGAAGATAGCTTTGAAAAAAACAAAAGAAATGGTATATCATGGGGGGTTGGTGGAGAAGTTTTTTTTTAAGAGAAAGAAAGAGTGAGTGGGGAGGTTTGTTTAACAATTATATCTCTCTCCCATTGATATACAGCACTTCAATCTCTCTCTCTTGGTGGTCCATTAAAGAAAACACAAGACCCACGGCTCTCTCTCTCTCTCTCTCACACATGCAAACCGACTCTCTCTCAGAGGTTGAAGCAACACTTCAATACTCACTCTCTCTATATATATTAGTATGTGTGTTGCTTGGTCCAGGGCAATTGGTTTTGTGTGTTCAAAAAGAGACGGTAGAGGACAAACTTGGTGTGGGCTAAAATCTATCTCTGGGATCTCTCTCCCTTTCAGCTGAAAAACAACACACATATACACACACACACAAGGCACAAAAACACACTATTCTCTCTCTAGAAGACATATACATCTATATATATAGAGAGAGAGAGGGAATGTCCTAATGGGCGACTTCTCACCGGTGACCAACTCAACCACTCCGATCACTGTAAACACCCCATTTTTGACCGACCTTAAGACTCAAATGTCACCGATTGAGCGCTCGGTGATAGTGCATATTGTGCTCGTTCTGAGGTTTTAGAGTCTCGGCTGCGAGCTTTGCCTCTAAACTTCGAGGCTCTTTCGTGCTTTACCTCGGTTTGCGAACCAGGCCTTCTTTTCTTTGTTTTCTGATCTCGAAGGGAGGGAGAGGTCTCAAAGACCATCTCTCAGTGGCTGTAGGGTACGTTTCGTGGTCGTAGGCCATTCATCATGTTTAGAGGCCAGTTTTCGGTTTTCGAAGCCGTCGGCCGTGTGCCTCGGTTCGAGACCGCTTAACTACCTCCGTTTGCTCCGGTTTTTGGCACACACCTTATTTTCTCTCCTTAGAGGGACACTGTGGTCCGGGAGACCACCTTTGTGGTCATACGCCACCTCTGATGCTTAATAGCCTATTTTCGGGGCCTCGGGCCGCGCGTTTTGGCCCCCGAACCCTTATTTTGCATCGGATAGGGTTCATTTTTGGTATGGGACCGATTTTCATTGCTAGGAAGGTGGTAGGATGGTGGGAGACCAGCAATTCTTTCAAAAATTATTTTCTCTCTCCTCTAGCCGGTTTTTCTGACAAAAAGCTGGTTTTTCTCACTTTTAAGCCACAATTTCTGGTTTTTCATACCACCATTGTGTTGTGCTCATCTCGGAGGCCACCAATATGGGTAGGCCGACCAGTATTTCTTCTTGACCCTTTTGAACCTTGCTAGAAAGCTGGTTTTCCTCTCTCCTAGGTCACATTTTCTAGTTTTCCACCATACAGCTGCATTCTACTCATCTGGGAGGCCACCTTTCTGGTATGGCCGACCAGCATTTCACCTTGAACCTTTTGACCCCTGGTCGGCCGACCACCTAAGCTGGTCGGCCAGTTTTCTATTTTTTGGACTTCTCAAGTGCAACACAATTGTGCCAGCTGTGAAGCAGTTGACCCTTCTTCCGAGATTTTGACCCTCTTTTTTATCCTTTTTAGTTGGTTTTGACCCCCTTTCTTAGCTTCTTGGAGAAGCTTGACCCTTTTGATCAAGCTTCTTTGAGAAGCTTTGAACTCCTCTTGAGGCTTCTCCAAGAAGCCTTATCCATTCTTCTCTATAAAACCAAGCCACCATCTCCATTTGCAAGGGTTAGAAAAAATCAGCTGAGGCACATACATATAACTCTCCATATCTCTCTCATCCAAGCTCAAAACACCCTTGTTCTTGGTCATTTACACTACACCTCATAGCCTACCACCTCCACCATCCATTCCAGCACTTTGGGACTGATTTGCAAGGGTTGAAGGTTCACCAACTTGGTCCAGAAGTTGCTGCATTGCTGTGCTACAAGGGTAAGTCTCCATTTCCCCTTTTCTTGCATTATTTTTCTCCGTAGCTTAACCCTATTTGCAAGCATTTCTGGGTTTTTTTTATAAATTGTATAGTGTCTTATTTTGAGCTCCTCTTAAAGTTTGATTAAGGATACTTTTCTGTTTGAGGTCTCCTACATCCTTGAATGCTTTATCTCTCTTTTAGGACTTATTTTGCATGATATCTTAGCCTTACTTGCAAGCATTTTCGAGATTTTCCATGAACTAAAAAAAGTCTTATTTTGAGCCCCTATTGAAGTTTGATTAAGGGCATTTTTCTGTTTAGGGTCATCTTCCTCTTGGCATGCTTTATTTCCTTATGATTAGGGCTATGCATTAGAGCATTCGCATTGGCCTTGGTTTGGTCTCTTAGCCACTGATGTGTTTTTGAGAGCTAAAATCAGAGGGGGGTGACCCCCTCTCTCCTTGTCTTGTTTGTTGGCCCTTTTGGCCTTCCAAAGGGCCCCTTACTTGCATGTTGTGAAGTCACTTTTTAGGCCCAATTTGGTGAGTTTCAAGGTCTACCTTAGCTCTGTCCGAAGCCTCTTTGACCATATTTTGTGTCCCTCATACATGTGTGGAACAATCCTCCTCAAGGCCCTTCAAGAGGACCTTTTATTGCATGCTTCCTTGACCCATTTCAGGGCCTTTTTGGTGAGTTTTAGGGCTGTCATAATTGATTTCCAGAGTTGGTTTTGCCATGTTAAGTGTTCTTGTTGTATGTGTTGAGTAACCCCTTGCATGGCCCTCCAAAGGAGCTCATCATTTTTGCATGCATTGGATGCATTTCAGTGGTTATTTGGGGTTTATTTGACATGCCATGTTACTTTTTTGGGCTGATTTTGTGACCTCTCTTATGCTTCATATACATGCCATGTAAACCATACTTACTAGCCTAGGTTGCATGTTGTTTTAGCCCTTCATGTTAGCACTTTTGGACCATGCTTGGAACTAATGTTGTGCCTATTTTGGACTGCCTTGGCTCTGTTTTCATGCCTCATGGCCAAATAATGCTTGCTCTGCATACTTGTAGTTCAATGCATTTGTCTAGTTTTGAGTTTCGGGGCCTCTTTCATGCATTGGATGCCATATTTCCATGATTCGGGACCATTGCGCATCATATTTCAGTGCTGGAAATTGCATGTTTGTATGCCATCTTTCATCCCTTTCCATGCTTTGGTAGAGTGGCATTTGATGCTTTAGGTTCGGTCCTCGGTATTCGTGCATGTGTGCACGTATTTCAATTGTCTCATTTTCATCTAATGGCCACTGATGTGAGTGTGGCTGAGGTCCACTCATGTTGGTGTAAGTCCATCATGCATTGTGTATGCCATTTCAATTTATAGCATTGCGTATGCCAGGTTGCATGTTAGAGCATTGTGTATGCCATGTTACATCGAGCATTGTGTATGCCATTTCATAGTATTGCGTATGCCAGGTTGTATGTTAGTCGCATTGTGTATGCCATCTCATTTGCATCGTGTTTGGGATAGGAGTTAGCCCAAATACGGGAAATGAGGGACGTTTCGTACTCCAAGTGATGAAACGTGTCTCAATTCCCAGTCGCCGACACTCCGGATTACCCATGATGGAGTTTAGGTCTTGTTGTGTTTATATGTGCATTCATTTCACATCGATTCGTGCAATTCGACTCCTCGGCCATCATGCATCAAGATGCGTGATTGGTGGCATGAGGATCGAGGTGTGCATACATACGTGAAAATACTTTGCCATGCCCCTTTCTTGCTCTCTGTTGCAACAAATAAGAAATCAGCAACTTCCTAGAGCTTCGCACAGCATTTCGGCATTAATTGCAAACAGAGGCGAATCGAAGCATCGCAATGGATTTTCGCGCCAAGCAACTCAAGCATACATCATTCATCATTCGGAACAGAGCTGAGGCGGTCCACAGCTTGTATGCTAATTTACCTGCTTTCCTAGTTAATTTGTTAATTAATTAGGGTTTTGTATTTATTCGGACTATAATTATTTATTCGGACTGTATTATTTATTCGGACCCTCCGAGCAATGACACAATTGTAATAAGTGTGCGTGTGTGTGATGTATGTCTTCCAACCCCACGTCTTTCTCCCTTTTATTTACCAGCTTATAATGGTTAGATTAGGGCATGTTTCAATTAGCATACTTATGCTCGCATGTTTGCATCCATTCATCTGTTTTGCATGCACCGGGCTCGGCGCATCATACTAACTGCATTGTATTTCAATTTCAAGTTGAATATGTGTTAGCTATAGCATCATCATATGCCATCTTAGAATAGCCGAGCCCATCTTAGTTGCATTTTGTATATGTTGCATTAGCCATCTTAACATAAACTAGGATCATGCATTGATTACTAATTAGTTTCTGTTTTGGCTCGGAGTACTAGGTAAGCTTTTATGCTTTAGCATCCTTGCATACGTGTGAGTGACTGCCATGATAGCATGCTTACCATGAGGCGATGTGCTTACGTGATATAATTGCCTAAATGCCTGTGGGTGAAGGTTGGGTTATTTGGATTGAAACAATTCATCGACAGTGAGTTTTAAGCCCACTTGAGAGTGGCAAATCATCTCGTTTTCTAAGCCCACCTGAGGGTGGCAAATCCACATTTTAGCCTACTTGAGAGTAGCAGACCCTTTTCAAAACAAACATGAGATGTTTCGTTCCAATTCAGGCGATCCAGTCTATACTTGTATGTTGTGCGTATCACATAGTAAATCTAGGCTAATAACTGGAATAAGAACGCATAATGTTTTCAAAACTAGATATCATGGTTAGTAGAGGCCGATCTTTGATTGGGCAAGCGGGGGTGCTCACGAAGTGACCTTTCCCAATCGTGCCCAAGTTCCCGAGCCGAGGCAATTTTGGTGATGACAGACACATGGCCTTAGGCAACGAGTCAGGGTTTCTTAAATTTCCCAAAATAAATATTTAGGTGGCGACTCTGTATCTAGCAAAGCAGTTCATGTTTGGCACTTCTTTCAAAAAATCTGTTTTCAAAAACAGTTTGCCGGATTTGGACTCTTTGATGATTCATCGGTCATGCATTGCACTCTGTGAAATTAGATACAGGACCGTGACTTTGAGTCTTGAACTGTAGTAAACCCAAGATGAACAAAACGGGATTTCCCTCACGGGACGTTTGGGGACGTCTACAGTTTCTGGCGACTCTGTTGGGAAGTTAGAGAACTTGACTCGAACTCAAGATATCTGGTTTTGACTACACTTATGTGTTTCTTTGCATTGCATTTGCATTGGTACGCCTAGGACACCGTGTTTGCCGTATGCTATTCCTGAACGGTTTGCCGGAGGCTCACTTCGAGAAGCGTGCCATAAGGCTGACCGGTTGCGGGCTCTGCCACGACAGGAACACAAACCCCGATTTTTACCGGGGAACCCTTTTTGACCATTCGACCTAGTGCATATTCGGAATCCATAGTGACCATTCCAAGCTAAGACAAGTTGCTTACCCGATTTTAGGTTGTTTGAAACCGCTACGTGCGTAGTGAAACCCTAGCTCCTGACAAAATAGGACAGGGAAACCTTACCCTTCCATAGGGGTGTTTTCGCTCTCACTTGCTTGCTATGTGCTTTTTGAGTGCGTCTCTACAGGAATGCATGTATCAGTTTGCAAGTCTGGGCATTAGGCCTGCGGGCATCAGCATCAGTGTTTTGGGAATCGGTTTTACCTAAGGGTATCAGTTTACAGGCAGAACTTGTGGCAGAATTCTGTAGGGGGGCACAGTTATTCAGCTTTGCTCATTTTAGGTTTTGGTAAAATCAGGCTGAGGTACTGTCTATTTTCTCTTTTGCAAGGTAGTCTTGGAACCATAGCTTCAGAAGGCTCCGATATCCCCCAGGTTCATTGGACTCGTGTCAATAGACTTCGTCAGGTCAGAGATTCCGGTCAAGAACCGTCGGTGTTCCTTCGCCAGAGGTAAAAAAGGTCGAGCCAGATCATCAGTTCAACAGTCTTCGGGTCAACAGTCATTATCCATCTCACCTATGTGCAGTTGAGTTGAGATATCTGCTTTTACCACAGAGACAGACATACCGGTAGTCCAGATAAATCAGGGCAATATGGCAGAGATGGAAGAGATGGTGCGCCAACTCCAAGAAAGTATAAAGATCATGCAGCAGGACGCTGTCCGCCAAGCGAAATTTGCCAAGCAGCAGGCCGAGGTCATGGCCCAGCAAGCAGAGCTAATCACCAAACTCCAGCAGCAAGCCGGAGCATCAGCTTCATACCACGCTCCTCCCCCACCAAGAGTTCCAATACCCGAGGAGACGGCGAATGTCCAAAATGTCCAGGAGGATACAGACATCCCAACAGGGCCGGCTCCGCCCCCGATTCTACCTCAACTATCCAAGGCACCCACTCCTATCAATCAACGAGACTCTCCCTTTGAATTCAAGGTGGACCTTACAGTGTTGAAGTTGAGAAAGCTTGAAAAGTTGTTCAAGAAATCCCAAGGGGTAAAGTCCATCCTAGACATTGAGGACTGGTATACCGACACAGCTGTGACGCTACCAAATCGGTTCAAGATGCCACAAATCGACCGCTTTGACAGATCCGGGGATCCCATGGTGCATCTACGATTGTTTTCGGACATATTAAGGCCGATGGGCCTCACCAGACTACAAAAACTTTCTTTATTCGGCCGGACCCTGTCAGGTGTGGCGGCCATCTGGTATGCGAAACTGGAAGACGATGTTAAGAGGAATTGGGATGAGATGGCCGAGGCTTTTATCGCTCAGTACTCCTATAATACGCAAATCGAGATTACGACTCGTGATCTCAAGACAACAAGGCAGGAGCCTAAGGAAAGTTTATCTGAATTCATAACCCGCTGGAGGGCCAAGGCCTCAATGATGACCATAAGGCCAACGGATAAAGATCAAATTCGGGTGATTGTGTGCAATCTCCAACCCAAACTTATACAGAAAATGATTGTTCTCCCCTTCCCCACCTTTTCAGATTTACACGAGATGGGGGTGCAAATCAAGGACGCTATGAGGCAGGGCCTCATTGACCAGGAGAAGGAGCAGCCCAGGAGGGCGTTTTTCCGCAGTTTGAATGCGACCACCAGTGGTGATGCAGCTGCAAGATCTTCTGAAGTGGGCATGGTCACCACCACCACATCAAAAACAGCTACCCTATTCACCGGTGCGTCCGGAAGTAGCTCGCAAAAAACCAAATATCCACCTCGAGTCATGAGGGTTTTTACCCCACTTTATATGCCTTTGTTAAAGGCTCTAGAGGCCTTACTCCAGAAAGGATATCTGAAACCGTTAGAACAACGGCCTCTGCCCGATCCTCTCCCTCCAAAGCATGACCAGACTAAGTACTGTGCCTACCATCAACAAACCGGTCATGACACTGACAGTTGCTTTCGTCTGCGCCATGATGTACAACATCTGTTTGACAACAGGGTCATCACTGCACCAGTCTTGCAAAGTCTATCGGCACTTGATCAGTGAACTTATGGGGGATAATGTGACTATGTGATCGAGGAATGAACCACCTGCAGGCGGCGTTTAGTTTACTCCAGATATAGCGTATGGCACGCACTGTTTTGAGCATTTGTGAATGCTGGTTTTTGGTGCTTTCTCATTCGGGTATTGAGTCAGTTTTTGTTATGTCGTTTAGAGTCTGTCCCATTGTATAGAGTCAGTCTTTTCTTACTGAGTCAATTGGGTCTGTCTTGTTGTACCGAGTCAGTCCTGCTTTGTTAAAGTTGGGTGATCCCGGGGGCGTTGCCTCGGATATCACTATTTTGTTTTGTGTTTGTCTTTTCGCTTTCTTTTGAGTTTGTTTCTACCGGGGAGCTAGTTACACCAGAAGATCTAATTGAAACAGCAGTGGTTTTCATGCTTTTGTGCTTGTTTCTGCTTTGAGCCTGCTGTGCTAGCAAACTTGAATGAAACGGCAGTACTTTTCGCCTACTTTTTTGTGCCTCGAAATCATTGCATTGACCTAAGTTTTTCAAAACTTTTTGAACATTGTAATGAAAACGAAGAGGAAGGAATTCCTCGGGTTTTGTAAAATTTGATCAATTGAGAGAATGAGGGGCATGCTAAGCCCTTAACGAATGAGATCATGCTTGTTAATATGAGTACTGGGAAGGATCCTGGCTTGATCCAGATTGCTTCCGCACTGTCTTCAGCGCGAGCGATTTGTCGCTTTCTTAAAATATTTCAAAAAAATGTTTTTACGCGGTTCTGCGAAGACCTGTGTGGAATCGCTCTTGAGATTGTGCAGCCTAGGATCGCTCTCAGCCTCGAGACTCGACCCTTCACTTTCAAACCTCAAACTGGGATTCAGAACGTTCAACGGTCAACCACAACGTGAGGCTTGTGTGGCCAGATTTGAAGCAGCCCTCGACAAAGAGGCAAAAAAGCCAGATCAAAGAAGATCAGATATGATCAAAAGAAGCTTGCAAAGCTAGATCAGAAGCACCCCTCGAACTAGGGAAAAAAATGTCAGATAGCTCAAAGAGCCAAAGGTGGATCATTCCGCAAGTCAATGAAGATCGGCAAGAATGCCAAATCCCAGAAGGGAGAAAAGAAGAAAATATTGCTAAAGGACAGCCGAGTTCCTATCCACAACACTAGGAGCAAATTCACCCTCCATTGGATGGACTTCTACATCATCAGTGAACAACAACCATTCTCCTGGATTCAGATGACTTCAAGATCTCGAACCATTCAACATAGACAAAGCTACACTTTTACCCTTGAGAGGCTCGCTGGGTTGAAAACCTGGAAGAGCGACCCAGGCAAAAGTTAGAGCAAGAAAAAGAAGAAAAAAAACAAAGAAAAGATGAAAAAGAAAAGAAAAGAACAAAAAGAATTGAAAAGAAGAAAAACAGAGCTCGCAAGGTTGAAAACCCGGAAGGGCGGCCTTGGCAAAAGTTAGAGCGCAAAATGAGAGGTTAATACCCTAGTGTACCTTAACCCTGAACTACATAAGGCTTGATTCCCATCTTTGAGATACGCAGGCAATTTCATTCTGAAGTCCAGCCGTAAAACACTTCAAATTCGATTATGTCCATGTGATGGTTTTGGCCATCTTTGTCTTCTCTGTATCCGAGAGTTCGATTGTGATCGTCACTCTGAAGACTGATTACAATGCGTTGCGGTGCCATTCAAACAAGGGGCAACTTTTCATTACCATACAATGTGCTGCAGTGCTATTCAGACTAGAGACAACTTTCAGTTGCCATGTAGTGCCGTTCAAACAAGGGGCAATTTTCTATTGTTTATGGGTCCGAGGTCGTGCATCTCAAGAGTAGGTTCCGTATTGGTCAAGCAGTGGCTGTTTACAAAAATAATTTTTGAGAATTTTTACTAAGGTTGACTAATTCTCTCAAAAATTATTCCATTTTTCTAAAAACTAGACCATTTCTTGGACCCAAAAAAGGAAAATTTTCAGTGCTCATAACCTGACTTGCATGATTTCAAATCAGAAAATCGAACAAGCGTGTTAATCTAACTCTCATTTTGGTTAAAATTGTTTTAGCGAAAGCCAAAAAACAAAAAATGGTCAAAATGATGAACTAGGGGCACAGTTGAGTCAAGTGTCCTGTCATTTCTCCGTTGTCAATGCATTTGCCAGAAAGAGCACCATACTTGCCAAGAAGGGCACTCTACCTGTCAGAAAAGGGTACAACTGAAGCTAACAACAAAGGGCTGAAAGCTCTCTTATCCTCCAAGCAATGAGGTATCAAGCCGAGTGCGAAGCGCGAATTAGAATGGATCAAGATACTCTACTCCTTTATCTGGGGCATCGACTAAATGTCACTGAAGGAAATAGCCGCGAGCTGATAACGTTGGGCAGTAACCCGCAACTTCTTATTTATCCATCAACCATCCTGGGGAGGGATGAAAAATGAGAGATTAAAGAATAGAGAGATGTGCGCTGAGAGAAAAGTGAGAAAAGGGCTTTTTAGAAAAACAGAGACTGAGGGCCGAGTGATGTGAGAATCACAAATGAGAAAGGGTGGGAAACAATACCCAGAGAAACAGGCTCCCTGTGCACATCTGAGTGTTGTGTCTTTTTGTTTTAGCTAGATTCGTGTTTTGAGTCGTTTCAAATGTTACTCAATGTGTTTAGGTTGTTTACCTTTTGTTTTCCGTTGTTAAGTCGTAGTGCGCTGTGTTCAGTCGTAGGCTCAATACCCCGGTCAAGAACTCATCTCTCAATTTTAAAAATAAAATCGTTTTGCGCTCCGAGTGCCGTGCCGTTCTCCACATCTGTGCAAAACAAGATTCGTTCTTTCGTAAAACCACAGGGTTCAACCCAGATCATGCGAGAACAGTAAAACTAGGACCTATCTGAAGCTATATAGGTTCCAAACTGCAAAGCAAAAGAAAAGAGGGAAAATGTCGGGTATCTAAGTTTATTTCAACTTCAGTAAGTTTCGAGATTGCATTCTGTGTGTACCTCTTCAGGTCTTGCCAATGCTCTGAAATATGAGTGTGCCTTTACCTCAAGCTCAAGATCAAGTCTGCTTCAAGCCAGAATGGCGATCAGAAGTGCTCTCCCTGAGTATCATTCCCTGCCAGAGGCATCTCGACTGTGTTCGCAATGAGTTCCTAGGAGACCAACTACGATGGTGGAAACTAGAGTTCGAATGGCTGTTGCCTAGAATGCAAAAGTTCGGGATTTCCGAGACTAAAGTCTGGTTTAAATACCCAGAGGCGCTTCATCGGCTTGAAATCTATATGGAAGCCCCATAGGTTGAGATAGCATGTATGCACCTCAATTCTGGATACTGAACCAACTTAGTCTATCACCCCGTTGGAGAATAGGGAAAGTTATGAATATGATCAGGAAGAAAGGCAGCATCCAAAGTGTTCTACGTGAAGAACCCTTGTCAGTATTCCAGAGCCTTTGTACTGTCAGTTGAAGGTAAGTGTTCAAAGAGCACGAGGGGAGATCCCCGTCAGAGTAGAGCGGTTCATCGCCACTTACCCCATGAGGTGCTTTCTAAAGCGCCGCTATGCTTGTTTATTGCATCATGCATTGTATTGCATTGTACCTCTCAAGTTTCTTTCTCATTCATGCACGATATTGTATGTACGGTTCATTCAAAGAAGTTCTGTTTGAGATCATTTATTTAGTGTATCAATCACACTTCATTTATTTAGTGTATCAATCACACTTCATTTATTTAGTGCATCAATCACACCTCATTCACCCTTAGTGTATCTATCACACTTTCTTCATTCGCTTAGTGTATCAATCACACTTCATTTACTTTAGTGTATCAATCACACTCTCTTCACTTAATGTATCAATCACACTTCTTTCATTTTCTGTATCTATCACACATATTCTCACTTTCTGTATCTATCACACACATCCTCATTTCGTGTATCTATCATGCACATATTTACTTCATTTACTTTAGTGTATCCATCACACTTCATTCTCTTTTAGTGTATCAATCACACTCTGTTCACTTAGTGCATCTATCACACTTTGTGTTTACTTTTAGTGTATCTATCACACTTTGTTCACATAGTGCATCTAGTACACTTTGTGTTCGCTTTTAGTGTATCAATCACACTCTGTTCACTTAGTGCATCTATCACACTTTGTGTTCACTTTTAGTGTATCTATCACACTCTGTTCACATAGTGCATCTATCACACTTTGTGTTCGCTTTTAGTGTATCAATCACACTCTGTTCACTTAGTGCATCTATCACACTTTGTGTTCGCTTTTAGTGTATTTATCACACTCTGTTCACTTAGTGCATCTATCACACTTTGTGTTCGCTTTTAGTGTATCAATCACACTCTGTTCACTTAGTGCATCTATCACACTTTGTGTTCACTTTTTGTGTATCCATCATACTTTGCTTCACATAGTACATCTATCACACTATGCTCACTTTGTGTATCTATCACACGTTCACTTTGTGTATCCATCACACACGTTCGCTTAGTGTATCTATCACGTATTTGCTTATTGTATCCATCACACTCATTTCGCTTTGTGTATCTATCACACTTTGCTTCACTTAGTGTATCCATCACACTCTCTTCACTTTTGTGTATCTATCGCACATGCTCGCTAAGATTACATAATCTTCTTACATCATAGCTGCATGAAATGTAGTTTGATTTGCCTTCTTACTTAAAACTGTCGCATTTATTGTGAATATTTGCTTCGTTACAACTTTATTTACATGATCCTTACTGCATGAAATGTAGTTTGATTTGCATGGCATTCTTGCTCAAAACTGTTGCATTCGTTGTGTATATTTGCTTCATTACAGCTTTCTTTGCATGATCATAAGTTATGTTTGGCTTCTTGCATTGTCAGTTGCATTTTGCCCCTACCTGCGGGCACATCTCTTGCTATCTTGCATGCTTTGTCTAAGTCTTCGGCCTTGTCAAAAATGGGTCGTCTCTGGGCTTTGACATTCACTCCCGTCACTTATAACTTTCGAGTTCTGTCAAAGAGGGACAACTGTAGACACCCCATTTTTTACCAACCTTAAGACTCAGACGTCACCGATTAAGCGCTTGGTAATAGTGCATATTGTGCTCGTTCTGAGGTTTCAGAGTCTTGGCTGCAAGCCTTGCCTTCGGATTTCAGGGCTCTTTCGTGCTTTGCCTCGGTTTACGAACCAGGTCTTGTTTTCTTTGTTTTCTCTTTCCGAAGGGAGGGAGAGGTCTCAAAGACCATCTCTTAGTGGCCGTAGGCTACGTTTCGTGGTCGTAGGCCATTCATCCTGTTTGGAGGCCAGTTTCCGATTTTCGGAGTCGTCGGTCGTCTGCCTCGGTTCGAGACCGCTTAACTACCTCTGTTTGCTCCGATTTTTGGCACTCACCTTATTTCCTCTCCTTAGAGGGACACTGTGGTCCGGGAGACCACCTTTGTGGTCATATGCCACCTTCGGTGCTTAACAGCCTGTTTTCGGGGCCCCGGGCCGCGCGTTTTGGCCCCCGAACCCTCGTTTTGCATCGGATAGGGTTCATTTTTGGTATGGGCCCTATTTTCATTGCTAGGAAGGTGGTAGGATGGTGGGAGACCAGCAATTCTTTCAAAAATTATTTTCTCTCTCCTCCAACCGGTTTTTCTGACAGAAAGCTGATTTTTCTCACTTTTGAGCCACAATTTCTATTTTTTCATACCACCATTATGTTGTGCTCATCTGGGAGGCCACTAATATGGGTAGGCCAACCAGTATTTCTTCTTGACCCTTTTGAACCTTGCTAGAAAGATGGTTTTTCTCTCTCCTGGGTCACATTTTCTTGTTTTCCACCATACAGCTGTATTCTACTTATCTGGGAGGCCACCTTTCTGGTATGGCCGACCAGCATTTCACCTTGAACCTTTTGACCCCTGGTCGGCCGACCAGGGGGAGTGGCCGGCCGACCACCTAAGCTAGTCGGCCAGCTTTCTGCTTTTTGGACTTCTCAAGTGCAACACAGCTGTGCCAGCTGTGAAGCACTTGACTCTTCCTTCGAGATTTTGACCATCTTTTTGATCCTTTTTAGTTGGTTTTGACCTCCTTTCTTAGCTTCTTGGAGAAGCTTGACTCTTTTGTCAAGCTTCTTGAGGAAGCTTGACCCTTTTGGTCTAGCTTCCTCAAGAAGCTTGACCCTTTTGATCAAACTTCTTTGAGAAGCTTTGAACTCCTCTTGAGGCTTCTCCAAGAAGCCTTATCCCTTCTCCTCTATAAAACCAAGTCTCCATCTCCATTTGCAAGGGTTAGAAAAAACCAGCTGAGGCATATACATACAACTCTCCATATCTCTCTCATCCAAGCTCAAAACACCCTTGTTCTTGGTCATTTACACTACACCTCATAGCCTACCACCTCTACCATCCATTCTAGCACTTTGGGACTGATTTTTAGGGGTTGAAGGTTCACCAACTTGGTCCAGAAGTTGCTGCATTGCTGTGCTACAAGGGTAAGTCTCCATTTTCCCTTTTCTTGTATTATTTTGCTCCGTAGCTTAACCCTATTTTCAAGCATTTCTGGGTTTTGTTATAAACTGTAGAGTGTCTTATTTTGAGCTCCTCTTGAAGTTTGATTAAGGATACTTTTCTGTTTGAGGTCTCCTACATCCTTGTATGCTTCATCTCTCTTTTAGGGCTTATTTTGCATGATATCTTAGCCTTACTTGCAAGCATTTTCGAGATTTTCCATGAACTAAAAAAAGTCTTATTTTGAGCCCCTATTGAAGTTTGATTAAGGGCATTTTTATGTTTGGGGTCATCTTCCTCTTGGCATGCTTCATTTCCTTATGATTAGGGTTATGCATTAGAGCATTCGCATTGGCCTTGGTTTGGCCTCTTCGCCACTGAAAATCCAGTGGCTTAGATGTATTTTTGAGAGCTAAAATCAGAGGGGGGGTGACCCCCTCTTTCCTTGTCTTGTTTGTTGGCCCTTTTGGCCTTCCAAAGGGCCCCTTACTTGCATGTTGTGAAGTCACTTTTTAGGCCCAATTTGGTGAGTTTCAAGGTCTGCTTTAGCTCTATCCAGAGCCTCTTTGACCATATTCTGTGTCCCTTATACATGTGTGAAACAATCCTCCTCAAGGCCCTTCAAGAGGACCTTTCATTACATGCTTCCTTGACCCATTTCAGGGCCTTTTTGGTGAGTTTTAAGGCTGTCATAATTGATTTCTATAGTTGGTTTTGCTATGTTAAGTGTTCTTGTTGTATGTGTTGAGTAACCCCTTGCATGGCCCTCCAAAGGAGCTCATCATTTTTGCATGCATTGGATGCATTTCAGTGGTTATTTGGGGTTTATTTGACATGCCATATTACTGTTTTGGGTTGATTTGGTGACCTCTCTTATGCTTCATATACATGCCATGTAAACCATACTTACTAGCCTAGGTTGCATGTTGTTTTAGCCCTTCATGTTAGCACTTTTGGGCCATGCTTGGAACTGATGTTGTGCTTATTTTGGACTGCCTTGGCTCTATTTTCATGCCTCATGGCCAAATAATGCTTGCTCTGCATACTTGTAGTTCAATGCATTTGTCTAGTTTTGAGTTTCGGGGCCTCTTTCATGCATTGGGTGCCATATTTCCATGATTCGGGACCATTGCGCATCATATTTCAGTGCTGGAAATTGCATGTTTGTATGCCATCTTTCATCCCTTGCCATGCTTTGGTAGAGTGGCATTTGATGCCTTAGGTTCGGTCCCCGGTATTTGTGCATATGTGCACGCATTTCAGTTGTCTCATTTTCATCTAATGGCCACTAATGTGAGTGTGGCTGAGGTCCACTCATGTTGGTGTAAGTCCATCATGCATTGTGTATGTCATTTCAGTTCATAGCATTGCGTATGTCAGGTTGCATGTTAGAGCATTGTGTATGCCATGTTACATTAAGCATTGTGTATGCCATTTCATAGTATTGCGTATGCCAGGTTGTATGTTAGTCGCATTGTGTATAACATCTCATTTGCACCGTGTTTGGGATAGGAATTAGCCCAAACACGGGAAACGAGGGACTTTTCGTACTCCAAGTAACGAAACGTGTCTCAATTCCTAGTCGCCGATACTCCGGATTACCCATGATGGAATTTAGATCTTGTTGTGTTTATATGTGCATTCATTTCACATCGATTCGTGCAATTCGACTCCTCGGCCATCATGCATCGAGATGTGTGATTCGTGGCACGAGGATCGAGGTGTGCATACATTTGTGAAAATACTTTGCCATGCCCCTTTCTTGCTCTCTGTTACAACAAATCAGAAATCAACAACTTCCTAGAGCTTCACACAGCATTCCGGCATTAATTGCAAACAGAGGCGAATCGGGGCATCGCAATGGATTTTCGCGCCAAGCAACTCAAGTATGCATCATTCATCATTCGGAACAGAGCTGAGGCGGTCCATAGCTTGTATGCTAATTTACCTGCTTTCCTAGTTAATTTGTTAATTAATTAGGGTTTTGTATTTATTCAGACTGTAATTATTTATTCGGACTGTATTATTTATTCGGACCCTTCGAGCGAGGGCACAATTGTAATAAGTGTGCGTGTGTGTGATGTATGTCTTCCAACCCCACGTCTTTCTCCTTTTTATTTACCAGCTTATGATGGTTAGATTAGGGCATGTTTCAATTAGCATACTTATGCTCGCATGTTTGCATCCATTCATCTGTCTTGTATGCACCGGGCTCGGCGCATCATACTAACTGCATTGTATTTCAATTTCAAGTTGAATACGTGTTAGCTGTAGCATCATCATATGTCATCTTAGAATAGCCGAGCCCATCTTAGTTGCATTTTGTATGTGTTACATTAGCCATCTTAACATGAACTAGGGTCATGCATTGATTACTAATTAGTTTCTGTTTTGGCTCGGAGTACTAGGTAAGCTTTTATGCTTTAGCATCCTTGCATGCGTGTGAGTAACTGGCATGATAGTATGATTACCATGAGGCTATGTGCTTACGTGATATAACTGCCTGAATGCCTATAGGTGAAGATTGGGTTATTTGGATTGGCACAATTCATCGACTGTGAGTTTTAAGCCCACTTGAGAGTGGCAAATCATCTCGTTTTCTAAGCCCACCTGAGGGTGGTAAATCTACATTTTAACCTACTTAAGAGTAGCAAACCCTTTTAAAAACAAACATGAGATGTTTCGTTCCAATTCAGGCGATCCAGTCTATACTTGTATGCTGTGCGCATCACATAGTAAATCTAGGCTAATAACCGGAATAAGAACACATAATGTTTTCAAAATTAGATATCATGGTTAGTAGAGGCCGATCTTTGATCGGGCGAGCGGGGGTGCTCACGAAGTGACCTTCCCCAATCGTACCCAAGTTCCCGAGCTGAGGCAACTTTGGTAACGACGGACACATGGCCTTAGGCAACAAGTCAGGGTTTCCTAAATTTCCCAAAATAAATATTTAGGTGGCGACTCTGTATCTAGCAAAGCAATCCATGTTTGGCACTTCTTTAAAAAAATCTGTTTTCAAAAACGGTTTGCCGGATTTGAACTCTTTGATGATTCATTGGTCTTGCATTGCACTCTGTGAGATTAGATACAGGACCGTGACTTTGAGTCCTGAACTGTAATAAGCCCAAGATGAACAAAACGGGATTTCCCTCCCGGGACGTTCGGGGACGTCTACAATCACCGCCAATAACCACCGCAACAGTAGCCGCAGAAGCACCGCGCCGCTGCCATTAGTGCGCCATCGTAATCTTCTCCACCCGCAGCCTCATCTCTGTCGCTCCCTCTTCTTCTTCTTCTTCATCTGCTGGCGTTCCGTCGTCATTCCAATCACAGATTGCTCACAATCGCAATGCATTCTACACTGAATGCTTGGGGATGAAGCTAGTGCGAAAACATGACAAACCTCAAAGAGAGATACACAAATGCTTTTCGTGGATATGGGCTAAAAGATTCTCAATTTGTTATAGAACTCACTTACAATTATGGGGTTGACGAATATGATATTGGAACTGGTTTTGGTCATTTTGGTATTACAGTTGATGATGCAAATTGTGGCTTCTCACAAGGCTGTGAATCGAATGAGCTCTTTAGCTATAGCAGCTTGTACGGCACCCTTACTTCTTCATCCCCTTCTGTCTAGTGACTGTGAACTTGAACATGACTTTGATGTGGGTGGTGATGGTTCTATTCAACTTTTGCAAGGAGCTGCTGCAGCTAACCATGCTTAAGCCATGTCAACTGAACTATACTTCGACTCAGAAGAGAGTGGACGTGAGAGTGAGGAGTTAACTGATGATGATGAGACCATTGAAGATGATGAATCGATCCCTGTGGAACAGATGCTTTATTGGCTGGATCTTCTTCTATGAAATATTCTCATTCTTCCGATGCCTCTCGTCCACGGAAGAAGCCGAATCTTCTAGATAATTCAGATGAGGATCATTCTTCTTCTCTAGATAAGGGAAGTAGCTTGCAAGGAGTGCCATGGAAACATTTTTCTAGAAGTGGTTTTAGTGTTAGGAACGTGAATTCTTCATGGGGACCGAAACCTGAGGAATGTGTGTACTTATCAAGCAATCAGACAACCATGAGCCAATTCGCAAGAGCAAGCACATCCCTAAGAGACGGTTGCTAGATGGAGCATTTGAGGATGGAGATGATGATGGAGAGCTCCCATACCTTGAAAAACCCAAATTTTCATATTGCCTAACCTCCATTGATGACTCATCCAAAACAACACTCTTTTAATGGGATCACTAGCAAGTGTGAACAGCACAGGTGAATCACAGTTGGTGACACTGCCTTGTCCATAACTTTTGCACTCAATCAAAATAGGAGTGGTGGGATAATCATTGATTCAGGTACAATCTTCACATCTTTGGAACAAAGTGCTTTTGATCTTGTTTAAAAAGAGTTCATTTCTCAAACCAAGCTCTCTGTCGATAGTCGGGCTCAACCGAGTATGATCTGTACTAGTTGTTGAATGGCCGAGAGTTTAAGCTTTTATTTTAATTTGAGTGTTTGTGAGGTTTCATTTTATTTTATTATTCCCTCATCTCTCTCTCATCTGGATCTGTAATATTTAAAGTGTTGTAATGATCCCTCGACTCCGCTTCTTTCTATCCAATTCTTTAGTCTCTTTCCCTAACTGTGCATATGTCTATACTTGACATCCATACATATCCATAAGATTCGGCTAAATTTACATTTGTGGATTTAATCAATTCCTATGTGATTATGTGCACTATCGCATGTTTTGCAATGTTTCACACGTCATATCTTAAAAGCTGAATCTTTAGCTGCATCTCATGAGTGAATTGCATTAGGATTTTGTATATAAGATCATGCATACTTTTCTAACTTTGTTTTGTAGCTCGTTCGCGGTATGTCGATAAATATGTGAGTTTTTATGTTTTAGTATCCCACTTGTACATAATTTTCTTATTATGTTTAGCATCCTACCATGAAGCTAATTGCTTAAATGATAAACTGTTTGAATGCCTGTGGATGAAGGCTTGTTGCTTGAATTGGAATGATTCAATGAATATATGTTTTAAGCCCACTTTGTAGTGGCAAATTCACAAACTTTAAGCCCACTTGAGGTGACAAATTCAAATCTTTTGCAAAACAAACATGAAATTGAATTGTTCCAATTTGAGCAAACTAGTCTATACTTATATGCTTCACATAGTAAATTTTAGGATTTACTAAATAATTAGAACATGAACATATAAAGAAAATAAAATTCATGTCATGGATTAATAGAGGCTGATCTTTGATCGGGTGAGCGGGGGTGCTCATTATTGACCTTCCCCTCTCATACCTAAGGTTCCGAGCCAAGCATCTTTGGTTACGACGAATAGTGGCCTTAGCACGAGTCATGGGTTTCCTAATTTCCCAAAATATTAGGTGGCGACTCTGAGATTTGATGACACAGTCCATTTTTGACAAAGGTTTTGCAATAAAATGGATTTTCAATAAAAGTTGCCAATTCTGGACTCTCATCTACGTTTCACATTGCACTCGTGAGACTAGATCAAAGAGATCTTGAGGGTCCGAATTGTTTAACGCACACAGGTACCCCCCGGGCATGTTATACTGTCCCCTAGGTTCTATTACCTCGATAACCTGAGGTGATGGAACCCACATCGTTTCATCTTCTAACATCCTAGAGATACTTTTCCGACTAAGATCATGACTCGCCGACGTATCGAAACAAGGACTCAAATGTCCACTCGTTAAGAACCAAGAATCAAGAACCATCATATTCTATTTCCTCCAGGTCCAACATCTCGATAGAGATCACACTACTAGTAGATATCATGATTCACTAGTTCGAGAACATCAAGACCTTAGTATCAACTCATCAAGAACCATGAATAAACAAGTTTTGTCTCATCTAAATTCAACATCTCAACTGAGATTAACATCTCAACCAAGATCATCATCTTAACCAAGATTAACATCTCAACCGAGATCATCATGTCATCACCTCGTTGGATTGTATTAGTCACGCATTACTCTATCACATCAAAGATGTCCACACCGCCTAACAAGTACGTTGTCCAGGTCGGTTACATAATGTTTGCCACCTTTTCATTTTTTTGACAAAACTTCCTTCACTTTCTCTCTAGAAATCTCTAATGCCATTCCTTCAAAAATTTTCGTATTACAACTTTGGTCACCACTTTCGGCATGCACTCAACAGTTTCGCTCTGATCAGAGCGTTGTTTGACTTTGGCGAATCCCATTCCGACATTTACTTCCTCGGCTCCGCTTTGTAAGTCCTTGATTGCTTTTATTTTAACTTCACTTCTCCACTATTTTCAAATATATTCCTTCTGTGGATTGTTACATATCACACACGGTATCTGTATCGACATATACATTGCTATCTTGTATTCATATTCGAATCCTATTGTTCTACATGCCTTCGCTTGCTTTGACTCATATTTTTTCCTTCATGTTCTTGAGTCCATCTTCACATTTTTTGTATTTGATACATATCTTCTGGCACACTGTCACCGAATTCTATTAGTTTTGTTCATACCCTGAATCTGTCAATGCTCTATTTTTCTCGTATTCTTGAATCTTTGATCATTGTTTCATGTGTTTTGAGACCTGTTTTTTCTATCTGTTCTTGTTTGTTAGTAGATTACTGCCTCTGAATCTTGTACATTTGCATAGACTTGGGTTTAGGATTTGCCAGAATCCATACTTAGGAAAATTGAAACAAATTTTGCCCTCAAACCTTCCTCAAAACCCTAAAACTGATAACCCAGCAATCCTCAGGGTTTTTCCGAGGTCTTTAACCCACCCAGTCTAACCTTCCTTGCCAAAATCGCCCTATTCGAAATCTTAGGGATGTTCAAATGAAGGGTAGACTCCTCCAATAAACTAGAATACTTCCGTCAAGAATTCTTCATTCCAGCCGACGTTCATCTAAGGTTGGCTGAGGAGGAAGATTCCATGATGCCTGGAGAGACATATATGCCCTTCCCTATAGTATTTATCATCAAGGGTGGAGTCAGATTCCATCTTGACATCTTGTTTGCTTCGAGCCGAGGTGTCTTTTTTTGTATCTGAATAAGTTGTCTTTTTGAATGCAAGTCCTCTTTTTGACTAAATGTTGAATGCTTGTCTCTGTCTTTATTGTCTTGTATGATTCCATACTTAGAATATTTTTATACTTCTCCCAAGTATACTTTAACTGTGTAATCACTTCGAGTTAGAACACATCTGACATGTACCACCTCGGATCCACTTTATCTTGGGTGCATCCTTAGCTGGTCACCTCAGACCTAGGGCTGTTCAAAAATCCGTTCAAACCGGTAATCTAGACCGAATCAGACCAAATTGTACGGTTTGGCTCGGTTTTATGAAGAATTGGTTCGGTTTTGGTTTAAGAAATATGAGAACCGTAAAAACGGTTCGATTAATGGATTTTATAAAAAAATCACGGAATTTTAAAAGATATATATAATATCAAGTTTTATTTTTATTAATTGGTTTTTTTGTAATTTTAATGATATTAGAATGATATAGATATGTAATGTTGAGTAATATCTTAATATTATTAGTTTTTATCATGAGTTAAATGTAATTAGTTTGAGTAATTATTTTGCTAATATTAACAATTTATTCTTGTAAATAGAAAATTTTTGAACCGTGAACCAAACCGAAACCGAACCGTTATTTCGGTTTGGTTCTGGTCCGGTTTTACAAGTGTAATGGTCTGGTCCGGTTCTCAAAATCACAAAACCGTTAAGATCAGTTCGATTCTTGGATTTTCTCATAACCGAACCAATCTAGACTGTGTACACCCCTACTCGAACCAACTAACCTCGGAGTTCACCTTTTACTATGATCTCGGCCAACGGGCACTTTATAAAAATTCTTTTAATAACATTCAACAAGTATTGCTTCCTTACTTGTACTTACTGTCTTTTATCAAGACTTCACATTTCCAACATTTCCAGGTTTGACAACCTGGTTGGTGATCTCGGGTAACCAACAACTCGAGTGTCCCCTGATCTAAATATCTTGGCTGACTCCAATTTGTAAATTTTTGCAAAAATTTCAACAAATGTCAAGCCTATTCCTGCTTCCTTCATCTGGATACCTCGACTGACTCCAACTTGTAAATTTCAACAAGTGTCAAGCCTATTCTTTATTCTTGCTTCCTGACCCCTAATGTAAACCTAAGTAGCACTTATGTTCACATTAAGCATGCATCTTTAATTTTGCCGAAGTCTGATTCAAACAAATCTTAGCCGAGATTTTCTACCTTGGTGTCACTGTTAATCTGACTAGATCAAACTTAGATCAACTCTGCCCTTATGACAAGTCTAAGTTATTCGTCATGTTTCATTCGAAAACATTGCCAACTTAGTTTAACTTTACCATAGGCAAGTTGAGTTCAACTCTACTATATGGTAAGTCTAAGTTATTCGTCATGTTTCATTCGAAAGCATTGCTAATTTAGTTCAACTCTACCATAGGCAAGTTGAGTTCAACTCTATTATATGATAAGTCTAAGTTATTCGTCATGTTTTATTCAGAAATATCGCCAACTTAGTTCAACTTTACCTTATGGCAAGTGTTAATTTAACTTTACCATATGGCAAGTCTAAATTATTCATCATGTTTCATGCCAAAACATCGCAAACTTAGTTCAACTCTACTAGTATGGCAAGTCTAAGTTATTTGTCATGTTTCATATTGAAACATCGCAAACTTAGTTCAACTCTAACATGTCAGCAAGTCTAAGTTATTCGTCATGTTCGCCAGGAGAATATCGTTATAAGACTTTTCGATTTTGTCACATAATCATGGATTTCAACAATATTTTCACGCTTTTGAACATAGGTTTCGGCATCTTTTTGCATACAGGACCACCAGAATCCCTGCAATATAGCTCTGTGGACGAGGGATTTGCCCCCTGCATGACTTTCATATACTCCTTTGTGGACCTTGTATAAAAAGTCTTCAACTTGAAAGGATGTACACATCGTAATAGAGGTCCAGTAAAAACCCTTTGTATAGATGGCCTTCTGCTGACAGGCAGAATATGGCCGACTTCAGTTTGATCTTGTGTGCTTCCTTTTTGTCTCTGGGATCTTGGATCTGCTTACTTATATTGAGCTCTTCTCTACTGGGACTTACTCATCTAGGCTAAAATCTTGTCTTCTGAGATCTAGGATCTGCTAACTTAGGTTGAGCTCTTCTCTTCTAAGACTTATTCATCTAGGCCAAGATCTTATCTTCTGGAATCTAGGATTTGCTCACTCAGGCTGAGCTCTTGTCTTCTCGAACCTAATCATCTAAGCTGAGATCTTGTCTTCTGAAATCTAAGATCTGCTCACTTAGGCTGAGCTCTTCTCTTCTCGGACCTAATCATCTAGGCCGAGATCTTGTCTTTTGAAATCTAGGATCTGCTCACTCGGCTGAGCTCTTGTCTTCTCGTACCTAATCATCTAGGCCGAGGTCTTGTCTTTTGAAATTTGGGATCTGCTCACTTAGGCTGAGCTCTTCTCTTCTCGGACCTAATCATCTAGGCCGAGATCTTGTCTTTTGAGATTTGGGATCGGCTCACTTAGATTGAACTCTTCTTTTCTCAGACCTAATCATCTAGGCCGAGATTTTGTCTTCTGAGATCTGGGATCGCCTCACTTAGATTGAGCTTTTCTCTTCTGGGACCTATTCATCTAGGTCGAGATCTTGTCTTCTGAGATATGGGATCTTCTCATTTAGGTTGAGGTCTTCTCTTCTCAAACCTAATCATCTAGGCCAAGATCTTGTCTCTTGGGCACCAGTTTTGGCTGCTGGTACTGGCGTGTCCTGTAATGGGGATGTCAACTGTATCACGTTATTCTGCATTATGAGGTTGACCACTATCCGTAAATCTGTCAACTTATTCGCCATGTCTTTCAGTTTTCTCGTCATTTTTTCGGCATCTGTCCCTCTATACCTGAAGGTCGCTTTCACAATAGTACTCATCTCGGCTACCCTTCTTGTTCCTTTCTCGGCCTTTGGCGACGTTATTCACCTTAGGATTCACTTCTTGCACTTTTCTATTATGGTCCCATCCTTCAGTGTTAGGATCCACATGCTCATCCTCTTCACTATGGATGTCATCCCCAATTTTCACTTCCTGTCCGTTGTTGGCCATCTATCCTTACTAAGTTCTCATAGACGGCGCCAAATTATAGGTGTTGATTTCTGACCACACAACCAAAAGGAGAACTTAGCTGTAGAGCACCGGCAGAATAGATTAAGCCCAACAACCTGTAACAAGAAGATGAGAATTGTCGCGGTGGTTCGTCCACCTGGGAGCATTCCGACGATCAAGTTTGTTATCCCAGATAGGCAACCCAAGAGGGAGGGTGAATTGGGTTATTAAAAATTTCACAATATTAAAATTAACACAATATTCAGAATTTTAATAAATAAAAAATAATAATAATAATTATCAATATAAAAGTAGGAGAGATAGGGAGAGAAAATCAAACACTGCGATTTATAGTAGTTCGGCACGCCAGGCCTACGTCCACTCCCCAAGGAACTTCCTTGAGAATTTCTTTACTATCAATTGAATAAATACACCACCAAGCTTATGGATTTGACACAGGACTTATTCTTATCTATTGAGCCTCACTCAACAATAAATGCCTTACCCTTACAAAATCTCTCACAAAAATAAGAAATAATAATAAGTGGTACTTGAACCCACTTTTACAATAATTCTCTCACAAAGAGTAGATATGAAAGTGTAAGAACAAAGGCTAGACTTAGATTTGAAAGTGAAAGAACAGAATACAATGTACTCAGAATTTTGGAGCTTAAGAAAATTTTCTCTTCAAGTTCTTGATTAACAATCTCCCCATTTTTTATGATGGCAATATTTGTATGGATTATACAAAATAAAATTAACAAAATATTTGATAACCTTGCAACATATTCAAAAGCATATAATTTTCAAAAGCAAAATCAAAATCATATTTTTTCTCCCCCTTTGACATCATCAAAATAAAAGATGAAGAGATGAAACAAACATATTTGATGAAATAAGCTGAGCGGCCAAAAATAAAATAACAGGCCTTCTGTCTTGTTGGAATCATTATGGGGATTTTGGAGCATCTTAAGCGCAGAAAATATTGACAAACAAAAGATTTGAGCAGATATGTATCGAGTAGTGGATCGATGGAGTGTATAAAAATGGACACAGATCATAGGCAAAGATACAAAATCATTAAGTGTTGGAGAAAAAAATTTGTTTTAGCTTCTTGTGTAATCATGTCATTCCTTGCCTTATCTATCAATGAGTCGGATCTGCATGAGGTGCCTGTTATGCAGGCAAATGAGAGAATACCAGTGATGCAGGCACATGCTATGGCTGTAAATGAGGGTTCTAGCGTTATTGGTAATCGAAATGATTTCGATACTATTAATAACACCATGGCTCTTAGTACATAGGCCATGACTGCAGTTTCCAATATGGCGCGACGATTACAAGCAAGAGTACAAGAAAAATCAGCAATGGAGAGATGAGGTGCGCTTGTTAAAATAACAAATAGTTAATATGTGTAAGGAGAAGAAAGAGCGAAAAAAGAAAAATGACCAGTTGGAGAATGCAGTGCATTATTATGCAACGGTGATAATGTCAAGACTCACAGAAATCGAAAATAGAGAGAAGCATGTAAAAGAGGCTCATGAAAAATTGTTGAGAGAAGTGAAAAAGAAAAAATCTATGAAGCCTTTTGAAAATTTACATGTAATCGAGTAATATTTTCTTTTTCTGAAATAAAAGTTCGAGCATTTCTTCCTTTATTTATTTATTTATTTATTTTATTATTATTATTATTATTATTATTATTATTATTATTATTATTTTTATTTTTAATTCTGTCTTTGCACAAAAAAAATTGTTTATTGGTGCAAATAAGAAGTATGGTAGATAAGGAGTAAAAAAAAATATGTGTATATACTCCCCCTAAAATTATGCACATAATATGTACACACCTTTTTCTTTTTTTTTTAATATATATTTTTATAATGATTGTTAATCTCAAAATATATGAGTCTCCCCCTGAATTAATGCACTAACAATTACATAAATTTGAAGAAACAAATTACCAATCTATAATACTAAGGGCCATTAAGATCCGGCCATAAACGACTACACCAAGTGCACTAGCATAAAAAGAGAAAATAAAAATAAAAACAATTTCTTCAGACAAGGTAGAAGCAACCATTATTAAATCCAAAAGAATTTGGAGCACATACAACAAGTAAAAAATATAACACAGTGCAACAAGAATTTTAACATATTGATCGGTGATGACCTTGATGATCGGAAGAAATGGAGAAGATTGGGTAGATCGATAACGAATTTGTGTAGATTGGCAATGGATCTTGATGGATCAGTCACGAATCTTGATAGATCGGTGATGAAACTTGATGAATTGGTAAATATGGTGATGCAGATTTCAGGTAGAGAAGTGATGGAGTTCAGAAAATTGGTGATGGATTTAGGTGGATGGTGATAGTGATGAAAGTGATGGATGATTTTGTAGATGGTGGATGGTGGAGCTGGTTGTATGCTATGGTGAGAGTGGAGATGGAGTCGGCTAAGGGTATGAGGAAGAATGGGAGAACGACAAAGCAAAAGAAAGAAAAAATGAGAGATTAAAGAAGAGAGTGAATGAGAGATAGAGACGGAGCGGGTGAGAGAGAGAAAATATATGTATATAATTTTATTATTATTATTATTTTTATTATTATTTATAATTATTATTAGAAATATTTTATTTAATTATTTATTTTTTAAAAAAAATTATTTTTAATATAAACATTATATTGGAAAATTCATCATACCAAGTTCTGTTCTAATATAACAAAATTGTTCTTTATTTAAAAGTTTGGTAAATATGTCAGCTAATTGACGATTTGTAGGCACAAATTCGAGTTCAATGTCACCTTTGAGTACATGATCTCTTAGAAAATGATGCCTTATTTCAATGTGTTTAGTGCGTGAGTGTTGAATAGGATTTTTTAAAAGATTAATGGCACTTGTATTATCACATTTTATAGGAATATGATCATAGTGAAATCCAAAATCTTGAAATTGTTGTTTCATCCAAAGCAATTGTGCACAACACCCAGTGGCGGCAATGTATTCTGCTTCAGCAGTTGACAGAACCATTGAGTTTTGTTTTTTGCAAAACCAAGAAGTGAGTGAGTGTCCAAGAAAATGACAAGTGCCACTAGTGCTTTTTCGATCAAGTCTACATCCCGCAAAGTCGGCATCTGAGTAACCAAAAAGTTCAAAGGTGGTTCCCTTAGGATACCATAATCCCAAATTTGGAGTACCAACAAGATATCTGAAAATGCGTTTGACTGCGGTGATGTGTAACTCTTTCGGTGCGGATTAAAAACGTGCACACATACAAACACTAAACATTATGTCGGGCCTACTTGCAGTAAGATAGAGTAAAGAACGAATCATACCTCGATATTTCTTTTCATTTACAGGTTTACCTTGCTCATCTTTGTCAATTTTTATCGATGTGCTCATTGGAGTTGTTATAAGCTTTGATGATTCCATTTCAAACATTTTGAGTAGATCTTTGATATATTTTGTTTGATTTAAATGGATTCCATCATTAGTTTGTTTAATTTGTAGACCAAGGAAGTAATTTAATTCCCCCATCATACTCATTTCAAACTCACCATGCATGTCTTTAGCAAACTCTTTGCACAAATTTTCATTAGTAACATTAAAAATGATATCATCAACATAAATTTGAACAATTAGCATATCTTCTTTTTTTATTTTTATAAAAAGTGTTGTATCAATTTTTCCTCTACAAAAACTTTTGTCAAGTAGAAAATTACTCAATCTTTCATACCATACTCTAGGAGCTTGTTTCAAGCCATATAAAGCTTTTGAAAGTTTGAAAACATGATCCGAGTATTTATGATTTTCAAAACCGGGAGGTTGTTCAACATAGACTTCCTCCAAAATATACCCATTTAAAAAAGCACTTTTAACATCCATTTGATATAATTTAAAATTTTTAAAATATGCAAAAGCAAGTAACATTCTAATAGCTTCAAGTCTAGCAATTGGTGCAAAAGTTTCATCAAAATCAATTCCCTCTTCTTGATTATAGCCTTGAGCTACTAATCTAGCTTTATTTCTGGTAACAACTCCAGATTCGTCCATTTGATTTCGAAAAATCCATTTTGTACCAATAATGGGATGATCCTTAGGTCGAAGGGTCAAAAACCAAACTTCATTTCTTTCAAATTGATTTAATTCTTCTTGTATTGCTAAAATCCAATTTTCATCATTTTCAACTTTTAAAAATGATTTTGGTTTAATTTGTGAAACAAACGCTAAGTTACCACAAATATTTCTAACATAGGAACGAGTTTTTATACCTTCCGCCTCATCCCCTATGATGAGGTCTTTGGGGTGGCCATGAGCATACTTCCATTCTTTTGGTAGATTTGAGTCAGTTTCTGGAAGAGCATATATTTCTTCAAGTTTCTCCATTGTCATTTCTTCTTCATGTTCGCGTAATGGATATTCTTCATTTTCCTTTTTGTAAATACTCTCCATGCTTGGTTGATTTCCTACAATATCACTACTTACAAGATTCTTGGAAATAATGTCATTAGATTCATCAAAAACAACATGCATAGATTCTTCAACAAGTAGAGTTCTTTTATTAAATACTCTATAAGCTTTACTAGACATAGAATAACCAAGAAATATAGCTTCATCCGATTTAGCATCAAATTTTCCTAAGTTATCTTTATTGTTATTTAATACAAAGCATTTACAACCAAAAGCACGCAAGTGACTAATATTAGGTTTTCTACCTTTCCAAAGTTCATAAGGGGTTTTCTTAAGAATAGGTCTAATCATGGCACGGTTTATAACATAGCATGCAGTGTTAACAGCTTCCGCCCAAAAACATTTAGGAAAATTATTTTCACAAAGTATAGTACGAGCCATTTCTTCAAGAGTTCTATTTTTTCTTTCAACCACACCATTTTGTTGAGAAGTCCTAGGGGCTGAGAAATTATGATCTATTTCTAGTCATCACAAAACATAATAAAATCATCATTTTTAAATTCGCTACCATGGTCACTTCTAATACTACAAATATTAAGATTTTTCTCATTTTGAATTCTTTTACAAAGTTTTGAGAAATTATAAAAAACTTCATTTTTGTGTGCTAAAAATAATACCCTTGTATATCTAGTATAATCATCAACACAAATAAGGGCATAAGATTTTCCTCCTAAACTTAATGTTCTAGATGGTCCGAATAGATCAATACGCAAGAGTTGAAGTGGCCTAGTAGTTGAAACGATATTTTTGGATTTAAAAGAAATTCTAGTTTGTTTTCCAAATTGACATGCATCACAAAGTTTATCTTTTTCAAAAATAATTTTTGGTAAACCTATGACTAACTCATTTTTTAAAAATTTGGAAATTAAATCAAAATGAGCATGTCCTAATCTTCTATGCCAAAGCCAACCATTATCATTTATAGCAGATAAACATTTAATGTTAAAATGAAAAGATAAATCATGTAAATCAAACACATATACATTCTTATGTCTATAACCTATAAATAAAGTTTTGTTTTCTAGGGTATTTTCAATAGTACAATGAGTTTTCTCAAAAATAACTCTATAACCTTTATCACATAATTGACTAATGCTAAGCAAGTTATGTTTTAAACCTTCAACATATAAAACATTTTCAATAATAGGAGAGGAATTTTTACCAATACTTCCTACACCAATGATTTTACCTTTGCTATTGTCGCCAAAAGTCACATATCCACCATCCTTTGGTTAAAGTGTGGCGAACATAGCTTTATTTCTAGTCATGTGCCTCGAATATGCACTGTCGATATACCATCTATTATTACTGGATTTTGTCTTGAAACATACCTACAAAAATTTAATTTTTCTATTGGTACCCATTTTTTCCTGGGTCCATAAAAATTAGAATTTGATACTCTTGAACTGTCCTTAGGGAACCACATCTTTTTTATTTTAGCAAAAGGATTTCTTTTAACAGGATATAAAGGTGAAATATGACCTTTTTGTACCACAAAAATGACATGTGAGATGAGAGTGATTAGAAAATGCATACACAAAGTCATTTTTGACAGTTTTTACTTTTGAAAAAGGTTTATATCCAATTCCGGCTCTACCAAAAGTACGATTTTGATTTTTAAGAATTTTATCTAAAGTTTCTCTGCCTTGGTGAATTTTGAAAGAGTATTTTTCAAGTCTTCAATATTTTCTTTCAAAATAATTTGCTCATTTTTCAAAGATTCATTTTCTTTTTGCAATACAACTAAATATTTTTCAAAAATTGAAGACTCTTTTCGAGTTAAAATCTCATTTCCCTTTTTTCATTTTCATGGCTTCATTTTCTAAAACATTTATCGTGGAAGTCAATGATTCATTTTCTTTTGATAAATTTGAAATTACTTTCTTTTGAAAATTACTTTTCAAACTAAGTTTCTTAAATTCAGCATGTAATTCATCAAAAGCTAATTGTAATTCATCAAATGTAAAGGATTCGTCATTTCCCTTATTTTCATTTCCAAGTGCCATTAAGCATAGGTTAGCAACCTCATTTTTGCAAACTTCGGTTTCTGTATCGCTTTCATCACTATCTTCTCCCCATGCTGCAATCATAGCTTTCTTCTTGTCTTTTTTGAATTTTTTCGTAAGTTCTGGACATTCTGATTTATAATGTCCAGGTTTGTTGCGTTCGTAGCAGGTTACTTCAGATTTTTTGTGATTTTCTCCTCTTTGAAAATCCCTGTTGTTGAAGTCTTTTCTGAAAAAATTTCGTACGCCTTGTTTCTTTCTCACAAATCTTTGGAACTTTCTAGTGATGAATGCTATTTCCTCATCCTCATCTGAATCATCTTCCTTATCCTCTTGATATTTCAAGGTGGATTTGAAGGCTATTCATTTCTTCTTCTTGTTGTCTTCCTCTTCCTTTCCTTCTTGCATTATGAGCTCATGAGTTAAGAGAGATCCCATTAACTCATCTAGACTTAGCTTTGATAAATTCTTGGCTTCTATAATGGCAATGACTTTTGTCTCATAACTTTTTGGCAATGACCTAAGCACTTTTCTTACAATTTCAGCATTAGTATATATTTTTTCAAGAGAAGTTAAACCATTAATAATATCAGTAAAGCGAGTAAACATTTGAGGAATAGTCTCATCAGGCTTCATTTTAAAGAGTTCATAATTATGGATTAGCAAACTGACTCTAGATTCTTTAACTTGTTCAGTTCCCTTATGAGTCACTATAAGCTTGTCCCAAATTTCTTTTGCGGTTTTACATGTAGAAATTCTGTTGAACTCGTTGGCATCTAAGGCGCAGTACAACATGTTTGTAACTTTGACATTAATTTAGGCCATTCTAGTATCTGATTCATCCCACTCTTCTTCAGGTTTTGGTACCCTAAGTCCATCTATAGTTTTGGTAGGAATTTTTGGACCATTGCAAATAATTTTCCAGCATTCATAATCATTACATTGAACATGTATGGTCATCCTAGTTTTCCAATAGCTAAAATTTGTGCCACTAAATAGTGGTGGCCTATTGGATACTTGTCCCTTGGGTAAAGAATAATTAGGAGTTGCCATGATCTACTCTAAGACGGTTAAATCACAAAAACTAGAGTTTAAGTTTTGATACTAATTGTTATCCCAGATAGGCAACCCAAGAGGGGGGTGAATTGGGTTATTAAAAATTTCACAATATTAAAATTAACATAATATTCAGAATTTTCATAAATAAAAAAAAAGAATAATAATTATCAATATAAAAGTAGAAGAGATAGGGAGAGAAAATCAAACACTGCGATTTATAGTGGTTCGGCACGCCAGGCCTACGTCCACTCCCCAAGGAACCTCCTTGAGAATTTCTTTACTATCAATTGAATAAATATACCACTAAGCTTGTGGATTTGGCACATGACTTATTCTTATCTATTGAGCCCCACTCAACAATAAATGTCTTACCCTTACAAAATCTCTCACAAAAATAAGAAATAAGAATAAGTGGTACTTGAACCCACTTTTACAATAATTCTCTCACAAAGAGTAGATATGAAAGTGTAAGAACAAAGGCTAGACTTAGATCTGAAAGTGAAAGAGCAGAATACAATGTACTCAGAATTTTGAAGCTTAAGAAAAATTTCTCTTCAAGTTCTTGATTTTTTCTCCACACACAACACTTCTATTTATACACAAAAAATATACTCGTTGGACGCTCCTTACTGACGTCATGGCTTACGTAACCACGCTCTTTAATTTTAAATATTCAGCACATGTTAATAAAGAAAAAGATGAAAATAATTAGTAAGAGTAACTTTTTCTTTTCCCTTTTTGTTTAGTCAAAAATGCAGCCAACGTTTTAGAAAATTTTGATATAAAACACAACTTTCAACCAAGCAAATAATTTGCTTCAACTTTTTCTTCTTGTTTCATTAGTATATATATGTGTGTGTGTGTGTGTGTATGTATATGTGTGACATGATACAAAATTCAAATATGAGCCACCGATTTGTAGACAATTTGAATCACATCTTTGAATTCAAATAGGGAATTGATTTTGCTCCATCATTATGGACTCCTTGAAGTCAAGAATTACATGATTTTGTGTCTATTTTCTTATGCAAGCAAATTCAAAGCATTTTGCAACTTTTCTTTTTAATTCTATAGGCAAAACATCTTCAAAGATTGATTTACAATTACATAAGTCTTCTCTTATAATCATGGGCACCTTTTCTTTTGTATAAATTTTTTTTGTTCACTTTTTCAAACTTTACTGACAAATCACCAAGGTTTGAATATATAATCTAATCAACACTTTTGAATATAATATTATGTATATATATGCATATATATAAGATGCAATAATTTTGTCAAATTTTTACACTTACCTTTTCTTATTTATTATAGTAATATATATATATATATATATATCAATGATGCAAAACCCACAGTCAAAAGATTTGCTCATCTTTTTCTTTTTACAATATAATATATATATATATATAAAGGTATATTTGTTTTCAAACATCACTTAAGTAAGTTTCACTTTGCATGCAAAATATAAATCAAATAATTTTGCTATATTCCATTCAACCTATGTGATCTTATCAAAAGAAAACAAAATATCAATATCACATTTGTCAAAATAATACAACTAATCGATTTGTCAAAAGATGAATATTAATTAACACTATTTTTCAAAAAGTGAATAGTAAAGTTTTCAAAAATATTTTTATTTAAATAATATTTAACAAATATATATATTTTAAAAGGATAATATTTTGTTTTAAATAATATGTATATTAAATAATATTTTAGACATCATCAAAATTAAATAATATGATTAACAAAGTCAATAAATCTTATCTCTCCCAGATATCAAAATAGTACTTAATGTATAAGTCAAAGCACTACAAATAAAAGCATACCTTAGACCCACGATGATGCCTTACTTTTATAATGATCAGTATTTAACTTTCCCTAGAAGTTTTACTTCATGGGACTCTATCATTTACAAGGATAACATTTATCACAACTCACACTATTCAGATTAAGATAAACTCTCTCAAGAGTCACATCTCTATCCAAATACGTAGCTTGATATCATCTAGGACTTTAGTCCTTTATCCAAATATCTTGGATTCTAGTATCCCTGCAGAATACCTCAGCAGTGCCCTAAACATCTTGACAAACATAATCTGTCCATATGACACCTCGACTGACACCCACATAACGTCATCTCAAAATACTTCCCCATAGTTTTTAACTTTTTCCATTTTTTTTGTGCTAGGCATTAACAATCCATGTACAGAGCTATGTTGATACCTAATATATCACTCTTCAAAATCATCCTTGATTAAAGAGATTTGGATGATAAATTAGGGGATGTAGTATTATTGTATTGTGAAGAAGGGTTGTCCATAAATATTTGTAATCTATTCAAATTATTTACTTGCTTTCATTTTCAATTTTAAATGTCATCACTTATTTGCTATGTACTATAGTATAAATAATAAAATTACTATTCATTATTAATAATTTAATTTTGAATAAATTATACTTTACACCAAATCTTATATTGTTCATTGACTTTTTAATTATCTCAGTCAACGTCTTATATTTTGACTTAAGTTTAGTCAAAAAAACATCATTTAAAAAATTGACGAGGTTAATTACATTTAGTATTTCTATACTTTCGCCGTAATGTAATTTTGGGTCTTTCACTTTCAAATGTGACAATAGATTCGCTACATTTTTATGTCAAGTTGTAATATCATCATTACGTTCACCTATTGTTAATGAGATTAGAGAAAATTAAAAGTAAATGGACCAAAATGAGATTTTAGCGAAATGCATGAACTAAAATGAGATTTTGAAAAATGTGTGGGGTGCTAATGAGATGAAAAAATGTTATGTTTAGCTCACATGATAAGTTCATTAATCTTATTAATGATAGATGAACAGAAGGATGATATTGTAACTTATCTTAAAGTATAGAAATTAATTGTCACAATTAAAATTGAAATAACCAAAATAAAATTATGATAAAAAAATGTATGAGTATTAAATGTAATTAACCCAATAATTAATTCTCTAGATTCTACCATACATTTATAATAATGTTGAGATTTGAAAATAAATAACATTACTATAATGCAATTAATCTTGTTGCTCAGACGATCCATGCTTCATTGTAACTATCGTCTACTTATTTACTCATCATTTTGTTTTTATTTATTTTAGTTGTTAAAAAATATGTATTTCAATGAATTAATCTATACTATATATTAAGTAAAAGAGAATTTTTAACCCCAAGCCTTGTGGGAGTTCCAATCTCCCAATCTAAATTTTCTGATTTTTTGATTTAAAAAAAATAAATCTTAGCATTTATTAACTTCTCCCAACTCTCAAGTCTTACCCTCATAATAACACTTTAATGCATTAAGAACAATCATAAAAAAAATTCTTTGAAATCTAACACATATGAATTTCTTAAAAAATCTCAACACATATGATTATTATCCCTCATAATAACACTTTAATACATTAAAAATAAGCTTAAAAAAAATTTCTTGAAAAGTCCAATACATATGATTATTATCAAAATATTAAATTTTAATATAATATAATAAAAAAAAGAAGACATTTAATTCCTTGAAAAGTCCAACATATATGATTAGGAGTTTTCTTAGGTGTGCAACCCACAAAAGGTGTAAGTGGGTTGCACACCATGTGCCACTAACACAAAAGGTGTAAGTGTAAGGTGTAAGTGTAAGTGGAAGGTATAAATGAAATGTATAAGTTGCACACCATGTGCCACTTATACAAAAGGTGTAAGTGCAAGGTAAAAAAGGTGTAAGTGTAAGGTGTAAGTGAACACAAAAAGGTGTAAGGTGTAAGTTGCACACTATAGCATTACCCATATGATTATTGTCAAAATATTAAATTTTAATATAATATATGATTATTATCAACATATTAACCAAGTTTGGGAAGTTTAGAATAAGTGCACTTTTTGACTTTTCTTATATTATGTATAGAAAAAGTAGAGAGGAGATGTTGATTGATGTGACCCAAAAAAGATAAAAAGATAAAATAAGTGCACTTATATTGGGTACCCAAACAAGGCCTTAACTTTAATATAATATAATAAAAAAAGAAGATATTTAATTCCTTGAAAAGTCCAACATATATGAATATTATCAAAATATTAAATTTTAATATAATATAATATAAAAAAAAGAAGACATTTAATTTTTTCAAAAGTCCAACACATATGATTATTATCAAAATATTAAACTTTAATATAATATAAAAAAGGAAAAAAGAAGACATTTAAAAATCGCAATTCACATATATATTTTTTGATTTAAAAAAAAAAATCTTAGCATTTATTAACTTTTCCCAACTCCCAAGTCTTACCCTCATAATAACACTTTAATGCATTAAAAACAATCATAAAAAAAATTCTTTGAAGCCAACACATATAAATTCCTTGAAAAGTCTCAACACATATGATTATTATCCATCATAATAACACTTTAGGCTAAGTTTGGGAACCTACAAAAAAGCCAAAAAGTCAAAAAGTTACTCAAAAAGTTAAAAAGTTAACACTATTCACCAAAAGTCAACAATTACAGCTGCACAACTCCTAATTCAAATTTTTCCCTACAAATCAATTTTTACAATTTTTTATTACACATTTTTCCATAAAAAGTCAAAAAGTTAACCCAAACATCCATATTTTCAACCTCAATTTTTTTGTCCAAAAAGACAAAAAGTGCACTTATTTAGGCTTCCCAAACAAGGCAATGCATTAAAAACAAGTATAAAAAAAAATTATTGAAAAATCCAACACATATGATTATTATCAAAATATTAAACTTTAATATAATATAATAAAAAAATAAGATATTTAATTCCTAAAAAAGTCCAACACATATGATTATTATCAAAATATTAAATTTTATTATAATATATGATTATTATCAAAATATTAAAGTTTAATATAATATAATAAAAAAAAAGATATTTAATTCCTTGAAAAGTCCAACACATATGAATATTATCAAAATATTAAATTTTAATATAATATAATAAAAAAAAGAAGACATTTAATTCTTTCAAAAGTCCAACACATATGATTATTATCAAAATATTAAATTTTAATAGAATATAAAAAAAGAAGACATTTAAAAAAAAATGACATTTAAAAATCGCAATTTACATATATAGATAATTGTAAATATATTAAGGAAAATGGAGTTTCTAAACTCTAAGCCTTGTGAGAACTCCAATCTCTCAATCTTTAATTTTTAAAATTTTTGATTTAAAAAAAAAATCTCAGCATTTATTGATTTGGTTAAAATCCCCTGATCAGTATTTATTAACTTTTTTCAATTCACATACCTGCATTTATTGATTTGGTCAAAATCCCTAATTAGCATTTAAAATCCTCTTATACAAATAATTATAGATACAGCCCACGCATAGTTACTATAGTAACTTTTTTAATTTCTCCTGTACACTATGGTTAGTGATAAAATTGTTAAATTATTTTTATAAAAAATCTTAAAAAACATAATTTATACATTAAAAAAATTAAAACAAATACAAATATCTATAATTAGCCTGTGTATAGCACGGGTAACAGGCTAATTGTATATATATAAAAAAGGGTAAACGAGGAGAATTTTTTTCACTCTCTATCCATAAATGACTAAATAACGCTGACCTTTTCTAAAATTTAGAAAAAATATAGTAAGGTCTACAATTTTGTTATATATAAAAAAAAATGGTAAATAAGGAGAACTTTACACTCTACCCATAAAAGACTAAATTATGCTGACCTTCTCTCAAAATTTAGAAAAAAAATATAGTAAGATCTATAATTTTATTATAATTATGTCGACATTTTTTTTAAAGTAAAATTAAATGATCATAATTAATACAAATGGTATAGAGATACAAAAATAAATAAAAAAAATATAAATTTCATTGTAAAAAAAAATGACAATATTATTTTTATCCATATAATTAATTAATAAAGTCTTGATAAAAAAAAAAAGCTGAATGTTATATAAATTAAAATTTTAAAAGAGTCTAATATAATTATTCTAAACTAATTTAAAGTATGCAATGTTTGAAAGAAAAATAACAATAGGTGAAGAATTTTTTTTTATTACAAATAGAGAAAAATAAAAAATGAAGTGAAAATTAAAAACTAAAAAATGATATACTAATGATAATTGTCATTAAAGTAAAAATAAAATGTCCTTAGAATCTCAATAAAATTTTCACACATCTTTGTAAAAAAATTACATGTTTTTGTATATATTTTAAAGTTAATTACACTAAGACTATTTCAATTATTAATGAGTATCATTTTATCTCTTTATTTATAAATTTGTACTTAATAATCACACAATAAATGTTAAAAAATATATTTTCTTTATCAGTAAAAAAGTTGAATAGGTTTTCAAATTTTTCAGAAATTTACAAAAAAAATAAAAAAATCTCAAGATTTGACCCTTATAATTAAATAAAATTTTAATTTTATCAATTTAAATTCTAATATTTTGATTTATTTTTAATGTAAACCATACATCTATTTTTATGAAGTAAAACTGATTTTGCTTAGAGAAAATAAGCAAACGATTTAAATTGATAATAAATAAAAAATTAGAATTTAAATTGGTAAAATTAAAAAGTTAAGGTGTATTTTATTACAATGATTAAACTCTAAGATTTTTGTTTTAATTATAATTGTCCTAATTGTTTTTACATATTTTTTTTTTCCAGCCGAGAATAAACATGTTTTTATTTTTAAGTTAAAAAATAGCTAAAAACATCTAAATTAAACAAATCCTCAATTATTCTAAGAGAAATTACTATTCAGTAGTTATTTCAAAAAAATATTATAAATTCATACAAAAAAATTATAATTATAATTTTTAATATTTATAAATTCAGTAGTGATTGGCACCCCTCAAATCACCACCTCCACCACCCCCTTGACACGTGGCGGCTGGTGATTGGAGGGAAAAGAAAAAAAAAAGAGAAAAGAAGAAAAAGGTGACCAATCAGATCAAGAGGGGGTCCAAAGGGGTCCTAAAAAGGGGGTCTTGCACATTATTCTTATAAATTTTAGAATAATGCTTGCCATCACCCCCTTTGCCACGTGGCGGGGGTGATTGGAGGAGCAGGAAAAAAAAGAAAAAGAAAAAGTAACCAATGAGAGAGAGAGGAGGTCAAAGGGGGTGAGGGGAAAAGGGGGATGAATCATTGTTGTAAATTTTATCATTTATTTGTAATTATTCTTTACAATCTAGACTACACTCATTCTGATGACTTGGTAATATGGATAATCTCAAGCCCCATTATGCAAATTCTGATCAAACATGTTTTTCTAGAACCATCGACCGTATCTTATGGATCTATATATATTTCTTTAATTGCAACTTTGGTCCTCTATATTTGGTCCTCTATATATATATACAAACCCGCTCTCCAAGTTTAGACCCAAAAAAGAAAAAAAAAAGAAACCCCTTTTCTTCGCATAAACCCTAATTCCGAGTCTCTCCCACTCTCTGAGAATTCATGGCTATACTCACTGAATGCGAAGACGATCAAAAGCATACTCCAAAGCCATCGTCGTCGGCAAAGAAATTCAACGCTGAGTTCGATCCTTCGAACCCTCTAGGGTTTCTCGGAACAGTTTTTGAGTTTGTTTCTCGGGAATCTGATCTGTTCAAGAGTGACTCTGTTGTTAGAGATGTCAACGCGTTGGTTCGAAATGTGAAAGAGAAAGTTGATGCGGAGGAGAGGAAGAAGAAGATGGAGAAGGCTGAGGCTAGCGTAAAGGCTGAGAAAATCGCCAAGGAGGAGACTCAGGCGTCGCCGTCACGGTCGGTGAAAGGGAAGGAGGGGAACAAGGATGAGATGGCGGAGGATGGGAAGGAGACTGACGGCAAGCGAGGTAGTCTTCTTGAATCTTGGATTTTGCCCCATTGATATATATTGTGTATTTGTATTTATTTATTTTTTTCATTTTTGTTTACGTAATGATGAAATTGAGTTGAATATGAATATGAATATGCTCTTGGTCTATAGAGTTTAGTTTAAAGTAGCTTGTCTGGTCTGTTTGCTTCTTGAGATAGTGGGGAAAAGAGTAGAAAATTTTAGGGGGCCTGTGACATTTTCTTCAAATACTATTAAAAAAACGTCATTAAAAATTGTCACAAAAAATATCACTAATTATAAGTTTTTATTAAAAAAATTGTCACAAAAAGAAGCGGCTCTAATTTTTAACTTTTAGGGATAGTTTAAAATTTTCGTTACAAAAAAATGTCACTATTGTAAGTTTGAACGATGACTTATAAAATTCATAACAAAAAAAAGTCATGTCAATTTTTAGTAACATGTAAAAAATCGTTACAAAAAAGTATTTTTAAGGACGATTTTACTAGGACTTATTCTCAATAGGATTTGATGGGAATTAAGTTTAACTATTAGGATTTATTGATAGTTTATCCAAAATTTTAGTTATGGTGTTTGGTTCTCAAGACAAGGTAGAAAATTCGTTGCCCTAGTTTTATCTAATCTACTATGTGCGTCAAATTATGGTTATGTCCAAAGAAGTTGATAATGCAAGTAAAGAAAGTAAGTTCTTTGAAGCATACGATTGATAGTTATACATCCTCAATAAAACAGGATTTTGTTTTTAATTTTTATAATATATTTTTTTTATAGAGCTGATAGAAATAGAATAGGTATAGATGGGAGAGAAGCTTTCAGTATCTACACCAATATATATATATATATATTCTATCTTCTATACTATTATTTCTCACGGTGTTTATGTCTCATATTTTGGGTTTTTCCAAAATACTCATATAGTTGGTGTTTGTGTAAAAACTATTATAAAGTGAAGCTTCTGATGGTGTTATGTCTCATGTTTTGGGTTTTTCCAAAATACCCCTATAGTCGGTGTTTGTGTAAAATTATATAAAGAGGAGGATGAGACTCGAAATCGAAACCATAAGTCTGGTACATACGAATTGTGCATTCTTCTTTGTCATTATTCTTGTAATATTACTTTTTTTCAAGTTGCACACACCTCTCATGTGTGGACCATTAGTATATATTACACTTTTGGAATACAAAAAATAACCCATACACAAAAATTTATGCGTGTACATCATGACTATTTGTTTGTATTTCTCCTACTTTCTTTAGGCCAGACAACTACAATAATTAAATACCTCAATCTGCCACATCACTTTTTGTCTGTAAAGGTGGCCTACGTGTTTTGTTTACTATGATGTGGGTGAAAGAACATTTAGGCCAAGTTTGGAAAGACTAAATAAGTGTACTTTTTAACATTTTATGAAATATGGGTTGGATTTGGGTTGGGTTTGAAATGATGTGTTAGAGAGGTGATGTGACTTAAATAAGATGATGTGACTTAAATAGAATAGTGACTTTTTGACTTTTTGAATTTTTTTGAGGATGCCAAACTTGCCCTTAATGTCATCTACGGCGAATGTTCTTAAATTTTTTTTAATGATAAATATATCCCTGTCATTCTTCTCAATTCTGACTTCAGAAACTGTAGATAAGAAGATTGGAGGGATCATATATGACCTTGATTTTTTAAGTTGAATAAGAAAGTGTGATTTGTTGTGAAGAAATTAATAGTGGAATTATGTGTATTTTTTTGAGGATTGAGCAAATTTTCTTAGTTGTTCCCTCTTCCTGCTACACTCCAGAATCTTTGAATCTATTGCAATCACTAGTATAATGTCTCTTATGAGAAACTTCGTTATCTTCTCACTTAAAAAAATGTAAAAAATTGCGATGGGAAAAGTTTTTGAGAGAAATAAATAATGTTCTAGCGCGGTGTTTAATAAACCAAATTTCAGCACTTAAAACTAAGTATTCAGTGATTTCTTAATTAATGTTGAATGCTAATTTCCAAGCTTTCATGCATATGACACCATTGAGTTGCACACCAGCATCCCACCACCACCACCACCACCATCACCGACCACCATCATCATTGCCACCATTACCACCTCTCCACCTCTACAACAAGATAGTTTTACACAATCTGCCCAGCCATACTAGCTTTTCCTACTTGGTTGTACAACTAGTAAAGCAATGCTATTTTGTTAGTGTCACCACTACAATCCCATCCTACTACCATCAACACAACCATTACTGCCTTCACTCTTGCCCACTACAATCACCATCGTCGTGCTACTTGCACCACCCTTGCCACCACCAACACTTCCACAACACTGCCATTATCACCACCATGCTAGTGGTGCCGCTAGTACCATCACAACACCACACAACTACAGTTGTCGCCGCCACCATCTCCAGCATTGCCACACCATCTCCGTTGTCTCCATCACTCCACTACCACCCCCACTCCTACTATATCACCCACGGCCACCACCACTGACACCCTTCACAATCAACCCACCACCACAATATAAACAATTAAATAGAAAAATTAGAAAATGAATCAATTTCAAATTTTAGCTTCTTGTACATATCAAATAATTTAATTAAAATCAGTGCTTAAGTTTCAATACATTCCAAACTGTATTTTGGATTGAAAAATTTGAACTTTAGTTTTCAGTACTTAATTTTAAGTTTTCGGTTTTTATAAAAAAAACTACCTTAGTTGAACACATTTTTGTTCTTTTGGTTCTTTGTAGATTTTAGCCTCTGCAAAGCATCATTCATTGAGGCTATATGGATGAATGATTTTTTACTATTTGAGGAATGCATTGACAAATATGATATTTTACTATTTTAGGAATGCATTGACAAAGCAGTAGAAAGGCTTAAGTGAATGTACTCTTATTGCAAGTATAGAGTTTCATCAGCAAAATGAACTTTAGAAAATGTTATAATTGAGATGACAATCTGAACAATCATAAGAGCAATGAAATAGTAGCGCGAGGTACTGGAACATTGCATAGAAAATTTTAAACGGGGTTTAAAATGCCAAAAATTTTGGGGTGGCATGAAATTAACATGAAACGGTAATTTTGTCAAGTCTTTAAATTCTGGCTATGAAAGATTTTATAAGGAGGCTGAGAGTTTCAGATCAGTTGTATCTAGAGCATGGATCAATCTGGATCTAGGGCAGACAGAGTGTGGAATGGTTCTTACTCGTAGACATGGTGTAAAGTGTGGCAGCCTGGTGAAAGGGACTCTGCATACTTCTAATGCATGAGTTGTCTCTATAGCTTTGAATAAAAATATAGTAACACATTATTTTTCCCATTCATACATGTGACAAGGGGGTACAAAGAAGTTGACAAGCAGTGAACTTTTGATGTGTGAGTTTTTATATTCATGGTTTAAGTAATTCTTGCTCCTGCTACTACTTCTGTACCCAAATTTATTTTGAAAGTAGTTGAAAAGGTTAAATGAATTTTAGATTGTTGTCAAATTAGTTATATGTTAGGCCAAAGCTGTTTGCTTATGATAACTTTACAAGACAAGTCAGTGCTTTCATCTCCATTAAACCTGTAGTTACTTATTTGTCACATCATAGCAAGTCTAATGGCTTTTAGGTGGCCATAAGATGCCTGAAGTGATTACGTTTTTCCCCATGTAACTTATCTCATTTGGTAAGAATTGTGAGTTTAATTTCTGTGAAGATGGTGTCATCATCATCAGGCAATATGTGGAGTCTTGTTTATACTTTTATCTTATGAGATGATATTTTTGTTTAACTAACATTTTAACTACATTTCAAATTAAATATCTTACCAGCTCCCAATAAAGGCAATGGTCTCGATCTGGATAACTACTCTTGGGTTCAAACCTTGCAAGAAGTTACCATTAATATTCCAGTCCCTCCTGCAACAAAATCAAGGGAGATTGCATGTGAGATGAAGAAGAACCATCTGAAAGTTGGACTTAAGGGTCAACCTCCAATAATTGATGTAAGTTTTAAGTTTTTCGATTCATTCTTAAATATTTGTTTGGCAGTTGTGCAGTACCGTCATTTTGAAATTTGTGTACCCTGAATTTGGCTTGAGAAATGTTTTTTCACCGGTGACCACTTATCATCTTGCTTGCTTGCAGGGTGAACTGTTTCAGTCTATCAAGGTTGAAGACTGCTTCTGGAGCTTAGGTATGTCCATACACAGACTTTCACCAAGAAATTGCACGTGCAATGTGTGTGCACAGACACAATTGTCAAACAGGCTAATAAGTGCCTGTTTGTAGCTGCTAACATACAGGAATGTTCAGTGGTTTCCTGAGGAATGCTATGAACCTAGTGATTTTCTCCTCGAAATAATGTGCTTGCATGCACAATTTTTCGTTGATTCCTAGTCTGTCAGGATTGTTGTTGATATTTACTCTTCTTTTATTCGTTTAATGAAAACCAATATTTTCATGCAGAGGATCAGAAATCCATCTCTATACTTCTGACCAAACAGAACCAAATGGAATGGTGGAAAAGTTTGGTAAAAGGTGATCCTGAAGTTGATACTCAAAAGGTGGAACCGGAAAGCAGCAAGCTGTCTGATCTGGACCCAGAAACACGGTCCACTGTGGAAAAAATGATGGTAGGTCACTAATGCCTTTCACCTCTGCTCGGGGGTTATTATGAATGGGAAAAACTTGTGCAGTATGAAAGCATATAATAGTGCATGGTTTGCTAGTTATATGATCTGATCAATGTTTTCTCTTTATAAGAAAACCATTTGAACCCATTCTTATCATGTCAAACAACTGTATTATCAATATATGGTTTTCTTTTTTCCCTTCTTGTTTACAATCATGACTATCATTGGTGGGTTGTTTTCAACTTCATTGTTGTTGATTTCCGATTTTGTTGCCTGTGTTCCTTTGCAGTTTGACCAGCGACAGAAGACCATGGGCCTTCCAACAAGTGATGAGATGCAGAAACAAGAGCTTCTCAAGAAGTTCATGGCTGAGGTGAGCACTTAAATTGCTCCCCCTCTCTCTCTCTCTCTCTCTCACCACGTCAAGATTGGTTAACTAAACTTCTTTTTGGGATTAATGCAGCATCCCGAGATGGACTTCCGAGGGGCAAAAATATGTTAAAAATCCTTTGCATCAAGAACCTGCTGCTTTTCGGTAATGTTTGTCTTAGATGGAATGGAGTGTCTCCTTTGCCCGTCTTTTGGACTGAGATTGGTCTTGTTACTTTTTGGATGGCAACTTTGTTTAGATAACTTGGTTAACAGTTGGTTGGTTGGATGGGATCGATGGTACAGTTATTTAAATACCATATAAATATACATTAGCTTTGCTTTTTGGAAATTGTTTGGGTTCTTGTGAATGATGCTTCTTCATAATTGCCATGTTGATGTTACAAGACCAATAGGGGGTGGGGTATAAAATGAGGAGCTAAGGAGAGATTTGGACTATCAATCTTACCTTATGATCCCGGAGTTAATCTAAACATGAGATAGGTTATGCAATTCAAAAGGATTGATAATCCTAGGACTTAGGACTTAATCTTAAGAATTCTAATCTGCCTAAACAAACATAACCTTGGTTATTATATAACAGTGCTGGGTTTCCTTAGCATTATTATTCTTTTTGGTGGCAAAATTAACAAGTAAACCGAAAAAGGGTGGTTAGTGTTTTTTGAAGTACATATATGGCCATTTTAAAGAAGCAAAGTGCGGCACAAAAGTACTGAGACTAGAAAATCCTGATTGGATGACGGTAGTTTAAGACCCCTTAAAACATAATTATTGGATGATTTAACGGTGATTTTATATCTTAAACTTGAGGGGAATTTATTAAGAATTTTTTTTTAGGATTTGTAGTTCAATTAGTTCATAACATATTTTTATATTCTAATAAGTTATATTATTTGAATATTTGATTTATCAAATTTTAATTTTTATATTTAAGATATTTTATGAAGAATTTTATTTTTACAAATATTTTTGAACCCTTAGTAATTTGGTGATCTGAATATTTATATGTGCGCATTTTGATAATGGGAATGTTTATATTACAGGACATTCATACTGTTAATTTTAACATTAATGTGCATTTAATCCTATTATTATTATGGATATTATGATAATTATGTTCCTAATAGGACTTTGGAACATAAGAGAATAATTTGGATAAAATGAAATATAAGAAAGTGAAGAGGGATTTATGAATAAATGTTTTCAAATTTAACCATTGTAAGATTAGTAAAAGAATAATTATTGAAGGGGATCTTATTCCAAAGCTATGGACTCTTAAGTTGTCATTTGGCAAACAAAATTTTAGTTGGTTTTTTGGAGTTGTGATTTTTTTTTAATTTGGAATTAAAAAGTTCATTTGGCAAATATTTTTTGACTTATATGATTTTTGTGAAAAAAAAAATGAAATAATTATAATTTAAATATATTATTTTATCTTATTAATTTATTTAATTTTTTATATTTTTTTAATCTCAACTGACAAATCCATTTGAGTAACACTACTCGTGGCACTAGGCACCACACACTCAGCCCTCAGGTCAGGTCAGGCATGATGGCAGCTCCCATGGTGGGCCAATTCATTCTATTCCGAAAATTATGTGTTCTCTTTTCTATAACAAAATATATATAATTATTGGATTAGATAAGAATTTGCATGAAGTTTTTCTAGACATAATTTGTCAATTATGAATATTTTTGGATAGAGTGATAAGGGATTTGAGATAAAATTTTTATGTCAGAAATTTTTGGTCTCAAATTTCTTCTCTCTTTCAATTTATTTATAATTTATAATTATTAAATTATATGAGAATTTTAAAATATGAAAAATGTAAAATATAATTAAACGGTTGTAAATCAATCAAGATGAGATGACCTTTTGTCTTTGACTAAGTGGGTATGTTGAAGGGTGTCTCCTCGATGGGAATCCAATAATCCAATAAAAAGGACAAATTAGGCAAGTGAGGACAAATACACACATTAACACCCCTCACTTCAAAGTTCAAAATTGTTCTCAATTCAACTGCTTTTGGACAATATGTGCCCCATGAATTGCCACATTGGGTCATTCTCACACATCCTTTTCCTATAAAAGGTAAAGGGGACGTTTCTTTTTAGCACCACCAATATTGTCCAATTTTGATGGTTGGATCCATGAGGTTAGTAATCCTCCCCAAGAGTTGTCTCTGTTTTTCAGATCTTTCTAGACCTAGAAAATTAACGCTATCAAGTAGATAATAATTTACTACAAGGTAATTTATTTGCATGTTCTTAGACTTAAAACTGTAAATAAGTTGTGTATTAAGCTGTTTAAGTTTCGTTTGAAAATTTAAAAAGCTTCAAAATAAGTTCAAGATTAACTTATTTACATAACGAGCAGATTTTGACAGAGTTTTTAAGAAACCAAATACGATAGCTTAATTTTTAATAATGTATATATGCTTATTGTGCCAAGTAATAAGTTATTCAAACTTTGCTTGATTCATATTTAACAAGTCGAACATGAATATGTAGTGTAGATTTAACTTAGCTCAGTCAGTGTTGTGTTTAGTGTTTAATATTTTATACAATTAGTCATAAGTCCAAATAAAGAAGAAGAAGGATTGTATGTCAGGTAACTTATCAGTTAGCACATGAAATTCTCCATTAAACATGAACAAGATTTTTTTATCAAAAAGTTAAAAAATTATTACATTTCTCAACTTATTCTCCTTATTTTTTGCATTTTTTTTTTAATTATAAGAAGTTAAAAAATTATTAAAAAGGCCAATTCTCAAATGTGTTCCTTTGTAATATATATATATATATATATATATTTTTCATTAAACATTAATCCTAATATGAATAGTCTTAGTTTGGTGAATGTAAATTTCAACTTAATATGATGTGAGTAATATACATTTTAAATTATAAATAATATTTAAAAAATATTTTTTCTCAATATTTTTTTCTTAGTTGTCTGTTGTTGACAACCAAATGTTCGAGAAATGAAGGATTAGTTTTTCCACTGACCCCAATCATCTGTGGTTGATTGCATAGGCACCTCCCTGTCACATTCAAGGGTGATGTGGGGAAAATTATTAGTTGGTCCAGAAATAACATCATGTGATGTATTTACATTATTCTTGTTGGTTAGATTTCTTATTGCTCGATCGTGTTTGAATAATACTGTCAATTTGTTAATTCACTAACTAATCACAATGTTATCAAACACTAACTGACTATGCTCTTAGACCACCTAATAATTTCTTATGATGTGTGTGGAAGCGTTGTGGTAGGCAAACTTTAACTGACCTAAAATTGATGACAGCCCTGTTTGGTGTAACTGTTAAAATAAATTATAGATTATAATTTAACAGATTATAAATTATGACTTCAAACCGAAGCTGTTAATCTGTTTGGTGTAACTGTTGGATTATAGATTTAAGTTACTGAGTAGTGTTTGTTAAATAAGTTGTGAAATAGTTTTTTTCAATTAACTTTTATTTTTTATTATTCACTACTTGTCTACATTTCTCATAAAAAAAATAATAATAACAATTTATAGTCCATTTGGGTCTTTTTTTATTTTTAAAAAAATAAAATAATAAAAAAAATCTAAGAGTATAATTATAAATTAACATGTTTACAGCAAAAGCTGATAATCAGAAATAAGAGGTGAACAACTTCTCAGAATTAGAATCAGAAACTGTTTAAAATAAATTTAACTGAACCGTCTAAAATAATTTTTTCAAAGCTAAAAGCTATAAATTAGGTCAAAAAAATCTAAACAAACACCCCCGATAGTCTAACAAGTTCCTGATTTGATGATATTAATTGGTGCAGTAAATGAGACTTATATATTTGTGTAACTTTATAATTATGGTTTTGCTTTTGCATAATTGGCCATAATGCTCTGCTCTTTTTCCTGTGAAAGTTCTATTGAAAGTGTTGTATTATTGTGCAAGTTCTATGGACACTGATGTCTTAACCTTGATTAATGTTTTTCTTCTTTTGTTGGTCATTGCCTCAATTATTTCATGTCAACATTATTGTCTCTTATGACTTCGATCATTTGTCATCATTCTCTCTGAATTCTAAATCTTATTTTTCAGTACCATTAAGCTGTCATAATTTAAATTTAATGCAATTTGTTTATTTCTTAATTATAAATGAAGTTTTATAATTTAATTTTGGATTCAAACTAGGACATGACAGTATTAGAAGGGTGAACCAGAAATTTAGAACCTAGACAAGGGATTTCTTTTTTGGGTACATCATAGACAAGGGATTTCAAGTCTTATGTTGTAGCTTAATATGATATAACCATAAATATTATTGTAAGTATGCATTTCAATTTATTCTTATTTTATTTTATTTTGATAGTTGATGAGATTAAGGGATTGTTTGGGGTGTCCTAAATAAGTACACTTTTTGTCTTTTTGAACTAAAAAATTGAGAAAAAAAAATATGGATGTTTGGGTAAACTTTTTGACTTTTTATGAAAAAATGTGTATTAAAAAATTGTAAAAATTGGTTTGTAGGGGAAAATTAAGATTGAGAGTTATACAGTCATAATTGTTGACTTTTGGTGAATAGTGTTAACTTTTTAACTTTTTGATTTTTTCTTATCTTCTCAAACTTGGCCTAAAATACTATTGTTCTTTCATAATAACTCACATATTGCTATTGGGCACAAGATATAAGTTTTATATTTCTTTTGTATTTAAAAAATAAATAAATTAAGAACTAAGCAAGCGAGCCCACTTAATTTACAAGTTTCATTTTTTTTTTTACTGGCATATAAGTTTCATTTTTGAAAGGTCATGTATGCAACAGTTAAATCAAAGTTAGTGGAGCATTGTCTATCTAATGCAAATCCTCTGTAAGGATGGATATGTAAGGATGGATCTAGGGTACGGCAAAGGTGACTCCATCTTAAAAATTTTAAAAATATTAAATATTATATTAAATAATTTTAAATAATTTAAAATTATAAAAATTTACACACTCAAACATATTTTTACACCTCCATAATGATAATTCTGAATCTGTTTGTGCTCTATACCCATTCCCTTCGTCTCTACCCTATCAATAGTATTGGACCACAACACCAAATCAAAGCATTTATTATTTATTTATTTATTGCTTTTTAAATGATTTACACAAGAAAACAAGTCACAAACATCAATATTATAATGTGACAGGGAGCACAAGAAGACACTAGTCACACATCATAAAAAAAGTCCAAGATGGGATATTAAAATTGGTTATGACAATTGAGGAAAGTGATTTAAAAATAAAATTTTTGTATAAATTTTTTTTATCAAAATGATGTATTAATTAATGGTAATTTTGAAATAAAAAATCATTTTAATAAGTCTTTTGATTTAAAATAAATGAATATTATTTTGGCATATCATTTTATATAAATTATATATATATATATATATATATAACGGCCTATTTTAGGAAGTAAGTTGAAAGTCACTTTTTAACTTTTAACTATTTCTCTTCCTTTCAAAAAAAGTAAAAAAAAATCAAAAAATAACTTTTAACTATTTTCTCAAAACAACCCATCATTGGTCGACATCTGATGATGTATCGATCTCGCGCATGGGCAATGAATAAGTCCTAGACTGGAACTATACATACACACATGACGACAAGGGTACAAATGCAATTTAAACCACTGACATGCCCTTCCTAATAAATTCCTCAGGGCCTGTATCCTCCAAACTTTCATTCTCTTTAGTTTTGAGACTCAAGATTCTGTTTTGAGTTTTTTGTTTTTTTGCTATTTATTTTATATTTTAATTAATTCATTTTTTATTTTTTAGATTTATTTAATATAAATGCACTTAAATTTGTAAAGATTTCTTAAAAAAAAAATATATTTAAATACTAAAATACAAAAACAAAAAACAAAAAACAAGTACATTTTTGTATTTCATATATATTTTTTATTTTTAAATTTCTTTACACATATTTTACTTTTTAAGTATATATAAATTAGGAGTATCTTAAAAAAAATTAAATTATGAATTTTTTTTTACTAAAAATCAAAAATATGAAAATTTTAAAAATTAAAAATACTTTTTTAAAACTAAAAAGCTCCACAGCTGCATGCCAAGGTAGATATTCTCTTGCGATGCTCCACCGTTACATGTAAAAATTTAGTATCATGGTCATACTGATGATTTAGAATCACCAACAAATAATAAATCTATATGTGAAAGGTGAACAATATAACTAGTTTGTCACATATACCTAAAAAGATAAATGGTAAAAAGTTACTGAATATAGTGATATTGATAACATTGTATTAAAACTTTTTTCCACTACCACAGTGCCACTGGTCCTCAACATTTCAAAAAATTATTCAATGGATCAGGCTCGTAACCTAAAATTTTGTTCCCGATCAGTTTCGAACATTTAACAGATGGAATTTGGATCTTCACCGACTCTTTCTTTATCCAACTATCATCCAATTTATCTAAAGACCGCAATTAGCCATCATCATCTACTATTGTTGACCGCTAACTACTGCTGCCGGCAAGTTGCCGGAGACTAGCTGGAAAATTCATCAGACTGGAGATGGTAATATGAATAAATAGATTGATAGACATAGAGAAATAAGTGGAGGTAATATTAGGATGCTCATAGATCGGGTTGGGTTAGATCGCCTCTCATCTACTATCCATCCAAATTTAGATGGATTGAAAAAAAATTAATCTATATCTGTCCATTTATTTAGAGAATACGAATTGAGCGGGCGATATGAGTTGACGGTGGATGCGGATTGGTTTAGCAATTTGGGCTTCAGTGTTCTAGACATTTTGTTGAATTATTTTCCAGTAATTCTTTACTATTTTGAGCCCAATTTTTTTCTTCATTTTTTATAATAATCAAAATAAAGGTTAAACTTTCATATTTCATAAATGGCAAATATAATTACTCAATAAAAAGTAATTTTTTTAACATACAAAGTATAAAAGCATAACATCACTTTTTTTTTAAGAATATTGACAAATTGAGTTGGATGACATTCCATCTGAATTTAGGCGGATTGAAAAAACACATTGCATCCGTTTGCTCGAATCATTTAAATTGTCTATTTTAAGACGGATTAGTTCAGGTCATTCGATTTTGGTAGGTCGGATGAATTGTTGCCCAATCATAAGTAATATAATCTTTCAAATTATTGTTATCTCCTTATGACTAAAAAATAATAGAGTTTGGAGCAATTACTCCCCAAAAAAATTAAAATTAAACTTCTGGCCTAAGTGTTGATTTTTTTTTTTTTGGTGAACATAACATTGCTCTTATTTTAAAGTTTCTCGAGAATTTTGCCATTTCTATAACTAAGCATATCCATTAAGTATGTGTGCTAATAATGGGTTGGTGGACTAACATTCATTGATGTTTTGAGTATGATTGATTCTTTCACATGTTGTATGGCCTTGCTCGTCTTATTTTTGTATGATTTTCTCGTTTTTAACGTTTAGTAAGTTTATTTGTAAGAGTGATTTGTTATATTTAAATATTATTGTAATTATTATTTTGATTTATTGAACTTCATTATAATGTGATAATTTGTAATGAAAAACAAGAAAGGAAAAATAAAATACGATTGTGTGCATATACGACAAGAAGTACCTTCTTATAAAACATGTTATCATTGTTTATTTTTGAATTCTTGCCCCTCATTAAAATATTGGTATTTTGTTTTATTTTTTATGGGGCATTTTTTCATAAATTTCTTTTTACCTACTTATATTTTATTTAGTCCACATTATTTTCTTATATTCCAATAAGTCCTATGAGCGATATACTTACCAAAATACTCATAATATTTACATTTCTAGTGTAAATGTTCACACCATCAATGTGAATGTTCACACCATCAATGTGAACATGCACATGTCAATGTATATATTCACATTATAAAATATGAATGTTCACATCACCAAATTGTTAACCATTCAAAAAATATTTGTAAGGGTAGAAATATCTATAAAATATTTTAAATATGAGAATTAAGATTTTATATATCAAATATTTAAATAATAAGACTTATTAAAATATAAAAATATCTTATAAATTAATTAAAATACAAACAATTGAAAAAAGATTTCTCAATAAATCTCTCTTTTTTCATTTTTATATCCATACTAATAAGAGCCACTTCACAATTACTAAGGGTTGTTTTTTTATTGTCAATTTTGCACTTGCATGGCTGCAACTTCATTGCTTTAAATATTTGGATGATTTCGTAATTTTTTTTTTTGGGCACTTAAGTATTATAATTTTTTTTTGGAATTGTGTTTTTGTCTCAAGCGGTACAAATATCTACCATTTCATTGGTTCCCCACCCCGTGCAAAATGAAGAAGAGTGGGTGGCATTGTGGTTAAGACTTGGGGTTTAAGCTCCAAGGTCACATATTCAATTCCCCTCTTCCTTGGGCGAAACATAGTTAGTTAGGAGGTTGGACCTCAAGTTATCTAATCAGCACTTAGTGTGGGTTCAATACTCTCCCGCTGTGCGAGTCTTGACTTAAGCAGAGCTTATCTTGAGAGGTCGGGGTAAGTTCTCAGGTTATAGTCTCCTCGTTCGGAACGGCTAACAGGACACCCTGGTGATCTCTGTAAGAGGCGCTGCCTTGGATCTGCGAGAGGGTAGGAAGGATTTTCCTGTAATAAAAAAAAAATAAAAATAAAAATAGTTAAAGCTAGCATTATCTTAACAAAAAATATTTCATTCACACGTCAAATATAACATAAATAAATAAATATTAAATATTACTTAAGTAAATACGAATTTTATTGAAGTGTAAAATAAATAGTTCAAAGTATCCAAATGGGACTTATGGTAGGTCCCATGAACCCCCCCCCCCCCCCAAAAAAAAAAAATTCTCTTAAGTTAAAATCTAGACTTGAAAGAAATCAAACCCTTCAATTGAAATGTTTAATTTATTATAATGAAAGTAAAATAAATTGAAATGAAATTTTCATTTTTTAGTTTATTTATGAAATGATCATTTTCTTATAATTCTGCATTATATGAAATGGATATTTTCTTAAAATCATTATTTCAAAAAATGTATTCAAAAAACAACATTAGAATAATGTGAAAATATCACTTTTGAGTAAATAAAAAAAAAAAGGTTTGTATTTTAAAATGAAAAGTTAACATTAAAACATATCATTCTAGACCCAAAAAGAAAAATACAAAAAATAAAAATAATATTATTACAAAGTATTGATTCAATTTTTTTTTAGGAAAAAAATGTGGGAGTGGCAATTTTTAAAAATTATGTCACATCAATAATTTTTTGTTTTAAATTGATAAAATTGAAACTTATCACAATATTCAATATTAATTTTAAGAAAAATTACTATGGTAGTCAGAACTACATTTTATGGAGTTGATCATCACAAATATCTTGATTAAATCTTATGAGAATGAGAAGTAAACAAAACAAAACAAAAAAAAATATAACTCAACACCACATAAAAAATAATTAAAGAGTTCTTGAATCATAATTTAAATAATATCACAATTAACATCAAAAAAAGAAAGAAAGAAAAAAAGAAAAAGAAAGGGAAAAAAAAAAAAGAATAATGGTGTTCTAGTGAAAATTAGGATTGCATTGGGGATTAAATACCACTTCCCTGATATTGTTTGATTTGATCAGTCTATGATAGGATAGGTTAGGATTTTAAAAAAATATATACATATAAATATAAATATAGACTTACAATTTTAGTAAAATTACAAAAAAAAAAAAAAAAAAAAAAAACATTTAAGAGAATTTAATCATAATATAATTTCAAAATTTTTAAATTTATTATTATTTTTTTTTCAAAATTTTAAAAAGATTAGTCTAATTTACTATTTATGTATAAAATAAATAGAAAAAGAGACATCAATGGTAAGAGTTTATTTAATAATTATTACATTGAAATACATGTATCTCAGTATTGAGCACTTGTGAAATGATCAAAAGCAATATATGTAATTATGATAAGCGTCATGGATTAATTAACCATGGGAGGAAGGAGGACCATGATGAGGGAAGTAATATTAAGAATACAAAAATTAAATACAGAATGAGACACAACTCTTTTATAAGAGGTGAGTCTCACATGTAGATCCTGTTAGGATTATGGACACCCAGAAAGATAAACAACAAACAATCACACATAATTGAGACATCAAATTTTATGTGGTTCGGCCCAATGCCTACGTTCACGGAACCAAAACGAGAATTTACTAAAACAGAACAAATACAAAAACAAGGAGGAGAAAGACTCTCACTCAACTTATAGCTCTCTATCTCTCAATTTCTGATGATACATTCACCATCTCCCTCTCGTCTCTATTTATACACAAAGATGAGAGAGAGAGAGAGAGAGAGAGAGAGAGGTGACAAACCCACCAAAATTTTCTACCATCTTAATAGTGAGTGTCAACAATGGCAACAAAGTGAAGAGAATGGAGAGATGCCCAGCTCAGACCTCCTTCTCTTGAGGTGGAAGTCTTCCTATGCCATGTTTGCATGCATGCATGCATGTAGGTTGGATCTAACAATTCTCCCCCTCCATACTCACATGTATGACTGACTTCTCACTTGAAGTCCATCCCAGCAATGTCTCTGCAAATTTTGAGTTTGTCTCTCGAGACCACCTTTGTAAGCATGTCAGCTGGATTCTTATCTGTGTGGATCTTGATCAATTTCAATAACTGCTTTTCCATCACTTCGCGTATCCAATGATACCAAACATCAATATGCTTTGTGTGAGAATGGTACATTGAATTCTTGCTAAGGTCTATGGCACCCTGGCTATTACAATGTACCGTGAATTTTTCTTGCTTTAGTCCTGACTCTTGGAGAAACCGCTTTAACCATAACATTTCTTTCCCAGCTTTTGCTGTGGCAATATATTCTGCCTCGGTTGTGGATAAAGCAACACATTTTTGTAGCTTGGACTGCCAAGATGCAGCTCCCCTTGCAAAAGTGAATATAAATCCTAATGTAGATTTCCTACCATCAAGATCACCTGCCATATCTGAATCAATATAGCCTTCCAAGACTGCTTTAGCTCCTCCAAAGCACAAACACATTTTAGATGTACTCTTAAGGTACCTCAGAATCCACTTGACTGCTTCCCAATGCTCTTTCTCTAGATTGGAAAGGAATCTGCTTACTACTCCAACAACATGAACAATATCTGGTCGGGTAGACACCATTGCATACATTAAACTCCCTATGGCGGATGAGTAGGGAATAACCTCCATCTCTTCTCTTTCTTTTGTAGAAGAGGGACAAGAACTCTTGCTTAGCTTGAAATGATTAGCCAGCGGAGTACTGACTAGCTTGGCATCTTTTATGTTGAACTTCTTAATCACCCGTTCAACGTACTTCTCCTATAACAGCTACAACTTCTTGGCTTCCCTGTCACGTATGATTTTCATGCCCAAAATTTGTTGTGCAGGGTCTAGGTCCTTCATATCAAAGAACTGTGATAACTCCTTCTTCAGTGATCTAATTACTATGGCATCTTGTCCAACGATCAGCATGTCATCAACATAGAGCAAGAGTATGATGAAGTTTCTATTGGGAAATTTCCTGACATAAACACACTGGTCTGCAGCAGTTCTCTTGTACTTATGACCCACCATGAAGGAGTCAAACTTCCTGTACCATTGTCTCGGCACTTGTTTGAGGCCGTAGAGACACTTCTTCAATCTGCAGACTAAGTTTTCTTTCCCTTTGACTTCAAAACCTTCTAGCTGCTCCATGTAAATTTCTTCCTTAAGATCACCATGGAGAAATGCCATCTTCACATCTATCTGTTCAAGTTTCAACTTCAAACTGGCCACTAGTCCCAAAACTACTCTAATGGATGTCATTTTTATAATTGGCGAGAAGATTTCATCAACATCAATACCTTTCTTTTGCTCAAAACCTTTGACAACTAATCGGGCTTTATACTTGACTAACTTTTCGCTGCCATCTTTCTTCAACTTGAATACCCATTTGTTCTGCAATGTTTTTCGATCCTGGGGAAGTTTTTCCAAATCATAAGTCTGATTTTTCTGCAAAGATTGTATCTCTTCTTGCATAGCTTGCTGCCAGCTACTCTTCTCCTTATGATTTTGAGCTTCTTGAAAACTTTCTGGCTCTCTCTTATCAGTAAGCAAAATATACTCAGAAGCAGGGTATTTTGACGGCGGCTTAGGCTCTCTTGTTGATCTTCGTAATTGTGGACCAATAGTCTCTAGTGGAGGAGGTTGTGGCTCCCTTTGCTCAACACCCTCTACTTCTGGATCTTCTTCTCCTGGAAATCCATCTTGCAATTCTACATCATTGGCTGCATGCTGTGGTAGCTCTTCTTCATTAATGGCATGTTGTGATAGTGCAAGATTTGAAACAATTTCTGAAACATCATCAACTTTGGGTTTAGCTGGTTGCTCAAAGTCTTCTAAGGTTTGGCCTTCTTGAAACACCACATCTCGACTTCGAATGACCTTCTTGTTTTTCGGATTCCACAATCTGTATCCAAATTCTTCATCTTCATATCCAATAAAAATGCATGGAGTGGCTTTATCATCCAGTTTCTGTCTATGCTCCTTGGATACATGTGCAAATGCTTTGCACCCAAACACTCTCAAGTGAGGGTAATATATCTCCCTTCCAAACCATACTTTTTTGGAATCTGAAAATTCAGTGGAACTGATGGCGATCGGTTGATCAAATAGCAGGCAACACGAACAACTTCTCCCTAAAATGGCGTTGGCAGCTTTGCTATTTTGAGCATACATCTGACATTCTCCACAATAGTCTAGTTCATTCTCTCGGCTACACCATTGTGTTATGGGGTTCTAGGAACAGTCTTCTCATGCCAAATGTCACGAGTAGCACAGTAGGCTTCAAACTCCTTTAACGTGTACTCGCCTCCATTGTCTGTTCGGAGACATTTCAACTTCTTTCTAGTCTCCCTTTCCACCATAGCATGGAATGTCTGAAAATGCTGGAACACCTCAGCTTTGGTCTTTAGGACATAAACCCATACATTCCGTGATGCATCATCAATAAATGTCAGGAAATATTTTCTGCCACTCAAAGATTTCACTTCTATGAGACCACATACATCAAAGTATACTCTGCTTAATAACTCTAATTGTCTTCTGGATGATGAGTGGAAAACGACTCTATGATGCTTCCCAAATAAGCAGTTGTCACAAGGATTCAATTTTACATATTTGGCAAAGGGAATAATGGACTTCTTTGCTAGAATCTGCAACCCTTTTTTACTCATGTGACCCAGCTTTTTGTGCCACAAATTTGGTGATGCCTTATCTTCTGCTTGCGTTGAGGCTGTCTGAATTCACCTCCACATAAGTCTTGTACAATGTGCTAATTACCTGTCCTCTGGCTACCACCAGAGATCCCTTTTTAAACTTCCATATACCTTTGCTGAAGTAGTTCTTATAACCTTGTTGATCTAAGGCTATCCCTGAGATAAGATTCAGGCTTAAATCGGGAACATACCTGACATCTTTCAATACCATCGTGCACCCAACTTTGATTTGGATACAAAAATCTCTGATTCCCACAATCTTCGAAAAACTGGAGTTACCCATCTTTACTGTACCAAAATCTCCAGCTCGATACGTACTGAAAAACTCTTTCCGGGATGTAGTGTGGTAGGAAGCTGTTGTATCTGCCACCCATTCGGTATCATCGTTTGACATATGGAGGCATTATTCTTCTTCAATAGAGAATAATGCAATATCTCTGAGAGAGTAACTGCAGTGTTCCCATCTTCAGTCTTTCGCTATTTATTGCCTTGTTTTTGTTCTCCCTTCATGGCATAGCAATATTTCTTTATGTGACCCTCCTAGCCACAATGGTAACACTTGAACCTTGGCCGACTCATACCTTCTCTGGATTTCCCTCTATCTTGAGATCTTCCTATGCTGCGTCCTCTACTTTTGCTTCTTCTTCTACTTCTGCCTCTATTTTCTATGACGAGGACATAAGACTGATCTCCACCCAGGTCTTTCTTCCTTGCCTCTTCACTGAATAAAGCATCTGTAACCATGTTCATGGTCAGTTTTCCTTTTGGTACAAAGTTGCTGAGGGACACCACCAACGTCTCCCAACTATTTGGCAAAGAACTAATGAGCAATAGGGCTTGCACCTTATCATCTAACTCCATTTTGACAGTTGCCAGTTGGTTCACTAGATTTTGAAACTCACTGGTGTGTTCAGCAACAGAGATACCTCCTTTTAGCTTCAAATTTACAAGTCATCTCATTAGGAGGGCTTTGTTCGGAACAGTCTTCGACTGGTACATGCTTTCTAACTTCGTCCAGAGAGCATAAGCATCAATTTCCTGGGCAACATAGTGGAAGACACTGTGATCGATCCATTGTCTGATCTGGTTAATGGTTTTCCAATTCTTTCGCTTCCAATCTTCGCCATTTTCTGTTGCTAGTGTAACTTCATTTAGCTCAATGGGGTCAAACAAATCTCGGCAGTAGAAGACATTCTCCATTTGAGGCTTCCAGATTGCATAATTAGAAGCAGTCAACTTTATCATGGATCCGAAGTCAACGTTTATTCCTCTATCAACACTTGTCTCTATAGAAAATGATCTCTGTCTGAAAATCGGGCTTCGCTGTTGAGTCCAGATTGGTCAAATTAGCTGAAAAAGCATTTCGGATTGCCACTACAGAAAAGCATTTCGGATTAGCTAGAAAAGCATTTCGGAAAAGCATTTCGTTGAGTCCCGAAGTCAACGTTTATTCCTCCATCAACACTTGTCTCTACAAAAAATGATCTCTGTTTGAAAATCAAGTTTCGCTGTTGAGTCCAGATTGGTCAAATTAGCCGGAAAAGCATTTCGGATTGCCAAAATAAAGACTGTAAATTTTTAAAATCTGACCGTACGGACGTGTCTAGAATATTCCAAATAGTTGGAAAGCATTATTGGATCATAAAAAACGGACTCGGAATGGCTCAGATCAAGCCAAAACAGGTTGAACGGTTCAGATCAATAGAATCTGGTATGGCTGAGAAGCACCGGATAATTCTTCCAGGTCGGCAGGTGTCAGGCTAACGTGAGCGACGGTGGCGTGGCTTGGCTGGCGAGCGGCTTCGTCAGTGGTTTGGTCAATGGCTAAGTCAATGTGGCTTGGTCAGCGGCTCAAAACGGCACTAGCTCGGCTTGAATGACGTCAGATCGTTTTCTCCACTGGGTTCGCGAGTGAGGCACGTGCGGCCATTTGCCGGCACGTGAGTACGGCGTCAATAGCGCATGCGACATTGTCCAACGTCCTTTTTCGACACAATTTTTTCTTGTGTGCTCGTCTCGTTGAGATCTTCAAGTTGATGTGATCAAAAGTGGATTTCAACCACTTTGATTTCTGTGCAATTTTGAAAAATACACTCTGTTTTTATGAATTGAGCGGGCCATATGAGTTGACGGTGGATGTGGATTGGTTTAGCAATTTGGGCTTTAATGTTCTAGACATTTTGTTGAATGATTTTCTAGTAATTCTGTACTATTTTGAGCCCAATTTTTTTCTTCATTTTTTATAATAATAAAAATAAAGGTTGAACTTTCATATTTCATAAATAGCAAATATAATTACTAAATAAAAGGTCATTTTTTAACATACAAAGCATAAAAGAAAAATTACCTATAAATTCTAAATGGAGAAAAATTAAACCATTTGGTCTTGAGAATTTTCTTGTACACCAATTAGTCCTATTTATTTGGTAAGTTTGTTTTATATGGGTTTGATTTTACATGTACACCCTTGATGTGATTGTGTTTTTCTAATTAACTGATTCAAAGTTGGAGTGGATAAGGAAATGTTATTTTAGGAGATAATGTAAATAACCCCTAATAACAAAAAGTTTGATCTTTTGTTAGTAACATGGGTTTTGAGTTTTTGTTAACATTGTTATCAAAAACAATGTTAACAGAGTTATTATCTCCTTCTCTCTAAGATGATAAACATCACACCTCATTTTTTAGCCTAACGTAAATACCCCCATATAGAAAACCCAACCACCATTTTCCATAACCATCTACCACAAGACAACAATAACACATCGAAATCCAAAATACCATTATCACCACACTTAAGGTAAACATTGAAAATCAATCACAATTTATTAAAAACATATGCATCCAAACCCCCCCAAAAAATGCAATCAAAATTTACCTTACTAGACCATGACCACTCCGAGAAAACATCAAAAATTTCCACATTTCAATAAATTATAACACCCAAAAGCCCACTTTTACAGCTCAATCTTAACAAGACAGAGGATATCATTAGTGCACATACATAAGGAAAAAACTTACCCGACATCATTTGTTGATGACACAATCACCAGAGATGACAAATGGAGGTTTTTTTTTCTCATTGCACGACACACACCATCGCACCGCCTCTACAACCTCACGATGTAAACGTATTGACAGAATAAAGGACTCGTATGTGTCTTGGGTTTTATGAAAAAAAAGAATGATCAATTTATAGCACCAATCTAACAAACACACCAATCACTATCTCACTAACATCGGGACACAGCATAAATTCTCATTCATGTCTCTTCCGTTCCGATTGCTTTGGAGCCAAAATTCCCAACAGAAAAAATTTGGGGCATAGACGTAAATTGAACATCATCAAAACCCTAGATTACCCGTATTTTACGTGTTAAAACATGGGCCAATTCATCTTTAACACTGGAATGGGACTTATTGACTCATAAGATTAAAGTCAGGACTAAATGGATCAAAAGATTGGGATTTGGGATTTAATGGTGCATTCCCCAAGCATAAAAGCATAACATCATTTTTTTTAGGAATATTGGCAAATCGAGTTGGATGATATTCCATCCGTTATCCATCTGAATTTAGGCGGATTGAAAAAACATATTGCATCCATTTGCTCAAACCATTTAAATTGTCTATTCTATGACGGATTAGTTCGGGCCATTCGATTTTGGTAGATCGAATGAATTGTTGCCCAATCATAGATAATATAATCTTTCAAATTATTGTTATCTCCTTATGACTAAAAAATAATAGAGTTTGGAGCAATTACCCCCCAAAAAAATTAAAATTAAACTTCTGGCCCAAGTGTTAAATTTTTTTTTTTTGGTGAACATAACATTGCTCTTGTTTTAAACTTTCCATTTCTATAACTAAGCGTATCCATTAAGTATGTGTGCTAATAATGGGTTGGTGGACTAACTCATTCATTGATGTTTAGAGTATGATTTGATTCTCTCATATGTTTGTATGGTTTTGCTCTTCTTATTTTTGTATGATTTTCTCGTTTTTAACATTTAGTAAGTTTATTTGTAGGAGTGATTTTTTATATTTAAATATTATTGTAATTATTATTTTGATTTATTGAACTTCGTCATAATGTGATAATTTGTAATGAAAAACAGGAAAGGAAAAATAAAATATGATTGTGTGCATATACGACAAGAATTACCTTCTTATAAACATGTTGTCATTGTTTATTTTTGAATTCTTGCCACTCATCAAAATACTTCTAATACGTCTATATATAAAGGTATTTTTTTATTTTATTTTATTTTTTTATGGAGCATTTTTTCGTAAATCCCTTTTTACCTATTTATGTTCTATTTAGTCCACATTATTTTCACATTTATAGTGTGAATGTTCCGTGATGTGAATGTTTACATTGTCAATGTGAATGTTCACACCATTAATGTGAATGTTCACACTATCAATGTGAGACACATCAATGTGCAGGGGCGTAGCTATGCTTTGGTCAGTGGTGTCAATTGACACCACTGAACTTCAAATTTTTGATAGAATATATGTAAAAAAGTTATGAATATTTACAAATTGAACCCAGTGTGTCTAAATAAAATAAATAAAATTTTAAATTTTTACAAATTGACCCCAGTAAAATAAATAAAAATTTAAATTTTTACAAATTGACCCCAATAGGTAAAAACAAAATCAAACTTTATTCAGAAATTTAGGGATCTAGTTCTAGAAATAAACCAAACGTTTGTTTACTTTGGAGACTGGACAGCAACTTTTAGTTTTGGTTCTCTCCATTGAGTATTGCTTTGGGTGTCTCTTACCTTACTCTCACGTTGCTTCTTCTTTTTCTTCATTCTTTTTCTCTCCAATGTTTCATTCGATTCTGACAACTAGTTCATTAGATTCGGGTTTTCGTTCATTCGCTGTGGTAGTTGTGATTGCCGAGACTTTTGATATAGTTTAGGCCCTTTGGTCTTTGATTGTTGCACCAAGGTTTGCTTTCTTTTACTCTAAAACCTTCTCTCTGTTTTTCTGTGTGATTCAATTGTGTTGATGATGGGTTTGTCAATATTTGGGATTATACAACAACTATGCCTAGGGTTTTTTTTGGGGTTTATTAAGTTTTCAGATTTTCGGGCTTATAATATTGATGATCTTGAACAAGCATTCTGTTAAACTCTTTTGCATCAAATTCTAATTTTACTAGTTCACTATATTGATGATTTTGAATTCCATCTATGAACTACATATGATAATTTTGTGTTTCTCCATTGTATTTTGAATTGGAAGTCTATAGGATATATATATATATATGGATGCTATAAATTTGTGTGTTTTATCATTGCTTTTGTATGATGTGTGAATCTAATAATACATCTTATTCTTATTATAATTTTAGGATCAGTTCTACTACTGTGGATAAATTTGTGATAAAAAATTCTTCAAAGCGAGCCACTATGGATAAATTTCTAAAGAGAAAATTGATTGTGTCACAAGATTCATCTCCCATCCAAGAAACTTATGGTAGTGATCAGATAGAACTTGCTTCCAAAAAAAGTCATATTGACTTGGAAACTCTTCCCACAGATCCTGGATTACGTAAAAAAATATCATAGTATCATCTTAATGATCAAGATGAGATTAGAAAGGCATATTTGCTAAAAGGTCCTTGTCAACCTCGTAGCCACAAATTTCCACAAAGAGATGTCGGTGGGGTTTTGAGTCGATTTAATCCAAAATGGTTTAAAGAGTTTGGCAATTGGTTAGAATATAGCATAAAAAAAGGTGCTGCATTTTGTTTGTGTTGTTACTTATTTAAGCTCGACATTGGAAAACAAGCCAGAGGTGACACTTTTGTTACTGGAGGCTTCACATCTTGGAATAAAAAAGAAAGGCTAGCAGTTTATGTTGAAGATTGTAACAGTACTCATAACCAAGCTTGGAAGAAGTGTGAAGATTTAATGAAGCAAAAACAACACATCCAAGAAGTTTTCCGTAAGCAATCAGATCAAGCTAAAATTGATTATTCGGACTTGCTTAAATGCATCAGTTGACTGCATAAGATTCTTTTTACGCCAAGGGTTGGCTTTCCGTGGTCATGATGAATTAGAAAATTCAAGTAACAGAGGAAATTTCCTAGAGATTTTACAATTTCTTGCTGATCACAATGAGAGCATAAACAAGGTTGTCTTGCAAAAGGGTCCTAAAAATATAAAGTTGATTACACCTGAGATTCAAAAAGATATAGCAACTTGTGTTGCATGTGAAACTACCAATGCCATCATTGAAGAGATTGGAAATCAGTTCTTTGCGATTTTAGTCGATGAGTCTCGTGAAATATCAACTAAAGAACAAATGGCAGTTGTTTTGCGATATGTGGACAAAAGATGGATGATTACAGAAAGGTTTCTTGGTCTCATGCATGTTGCGGATACCACTGCTTTATCACTTTAGGCAGCAATTGAATCCTTGTTTTCTAAACATGGTTTAAGTTTATCAAGAATATGTGGTCAAGGTTACGATGGAGCTAGTAATATGCAAGGTGAATTCAATGGTCTTAAGTCCTTAATTATGAAGGAGAATGGAGAAGCGTTTTATGTTCATTGATTTGCTCACCAACTTCAATTGACTCTTGTAGCTGTTGCAAAAAATTACATTGATATTGCTTCGCTTTTCAATTTGGTTAGTAATGTATTGAATGTTGTTGGAGCTTCTTGTAAGGGTTGGGATTTGCTTAGAGAGACACAAACTGCTAAAGTTGCAGAATCATTAAGCAATGATGAGATTCAAAGTGGGCAAGGGATGAATCAAGAAATTGGTCTTAAGCGGGCTGGTGACACGCGTTGGGGATCACATTATGGAACACTTCTAAACTTGATTGCCTTGTTTGCTTCAGTGATAAGTGTTCTTGAAGTTGTTGAAGAGGATGGCTCACACTCGGAGCAAAGAGCTGATGCTCGTACTTTTATATGTGCATTGGTATCCTTTGATTGTTCCTTTAATCTACACCTGATGAAAAATGTCTTGTCAATCACAAATGAATTATCTTAAGCTTTGCAAAGGAAGGATCAAGACATTATAAATGCTATGTCACTAGTCAAAGTGTGCAAGCAACGATTGCAAACAATGCGAGATGAAGGATAGGAATCTCTATTAACTGAGATTTCCTTATTTTGCAAAAAGCATGATATCCCTATTTCTAATATGGATGATATATTCATACTTCCAGGGAGATCGCGACGTAGGGCCCCACAAATTACAAATTTACACCATTATTGCATTGAGCTATTCTATACAGTTTTAGATATGCAACTTCAAGAGCTAAACAGTCGTTTTACTGAGTTGAATACCGAGTTACTTATTTGTGTGACTTGCTTGAATCTGAGAAACTTATTTTGTTCTTCTGATAAATCAAGATTGGTTAGTCTTGCTCAACTATATCCATCTGAGTTTTCTACAGTGGACCTCTAGGCACTTGAGAATCAACTTGAAAACTATGTTGTTAATATGCACTCACACAGTGAGTTTTCTGAATTAAAAGATGTTGGTGACCTTGCAAAAAAGTTAGTAGAGACAAAGAGAGATATTGTATATCCTTTGGTCTATATGCTTGTGAAACTGTCATTGGTTCTACCAATCATAACTGCAACTGTGGAAAGATCTTTCTCTGCAATGAAATTCATAAAAAACTGATTGCGTAACAGAATGAATGATAGTTGGATGAATGATTGTTTGGTTACATATATTGAAAAAAATCTATTTGATAGCATAACTAATGAGGCCATTATGCAGCGATTTCAGAAAATGAAAAGTCGTCGCGGACAATTGTAGTAGTGTAGATATTTACTTATTTTTGTTAAAGTAATGGTGTTAATATCCCAATATTTTGTTTTTACTTATAATTTCACTAGTTTGGGTTACTTTGTCAATATAATTTGGGAATATATGAAATTTACAGAGTATTATGTTAATGTTAATGTTGACAGATTGTGTATAACTAAAAATATGATATATGACATTAATGATGCTTTGTTAAATGACCCCACTAAAGGAAATTCCTAGCTACGCCACTGTCAATGTGAATATTCACATTGTAAACTATGAATGTTCACATCATTAAATTGCTAACCATTCAAAAAATATTTGTAAGAGTAGAAATATCCATAAAATACTTTAAATATGAAAATTAAGATTTTATAGATCAAATATTCAAATAATAGGATTTAATTAAAATACAAAAATATCTTATAGATTAATTAGAATACAAACACTTGAAAAAAGATTTTTCAATAAATCTCAATTTTTATTTTTATTTTTATATCTATAATGATAAGAGCCCCTTCACAATTACTAAGGGTTGTTTTTTTATTGTCAATTTTGCCCTTGCATGGCTGCAACTTCATTGCTTTAAACATTTGGATGATTTCGTAATTATTATTATTATTATTTTTTTTGACACTTAAGTATTATAATTTTTTTTTGGAATTGTGTTTTTCTCTCAAGCAGTACAAATGTCTACCATTTCACATGGTAAGTTGGGTTCCCCACCCCGTGCAAAACGAAGACCAAAATAATAGATTAAAAATTAGTTAAATCCAGCATTATCTTAACAAAAAATATTTCATCCACAAGTCAAATTTAACATGAATAAATAAATATTAAATATTACTTAAGTAAATACGAATTTTATTGAAGTCTAAAATAAATAGTTCAGAGTATCAAAATAGGACCTATGATAGGTCCTATGATAGGTCCTATGAACCCCCTCAAATTCTTTGAAGTTGAGATCTGAACCTAAAAGAAATCAAACCCTTCAATTGAAATGTTTAATTTATTAGAATGAAAGTAAAATAAATTGAAATGAAATTGTCATTTTTTAGTTTATTTATGAAATGATCATTTTCTTATAATTTTGCATTATATGGAATGGATATTTTCTTAAAATCATTATTTCAAAAAATGTATACAAAAAACAACATTAGAATAATGTGAAAATATCACTTTTGAGTAAATTAAAAAAAAAAGGTTTGTATTTAAAATGAAAAGTTAACATTAAAGCATATCATTCTAGACCCAAAAACAAAAATACAAAAAATAAAAATAATATTATTACAAAGTATTGATTCAATTTTTTTTTAGGAAAAAAATGTGAGAGTGACAATTTTTAAAAATTATGTCACATCAATAATGTTAGGTTTTTATTCTTGGCAATCCCGTTTGACAAAACTCCTTTCAGTTGTACTTATTTTCGCATTTTTTATTTCAGTGAGACTATGAGTTTTTAGATGCGAATCTAACCCGAATTGTGTCTTGCAGAGAAGTTTGTGATGTTAATACTTTCAAGATTGCCACTTTGCTGATTATGACAGGGATCAAGTTGCTCGGTCAGCTCGCGGGGTCCAGGGGATAGCGCCCCTTGGCGGGTCCGGGGCAGCGCCTAGGCGGGGTCGAGGGGCAGAGCCCCCAAAGCAAAATGCAAAATTACATTCGAAGTTGCATGTCCGCCCTTGCTCGCTCGAGCGAAGGCTGCGTCTGGCAAAAAACCTGAGAATGATGATTTTATGCTCGAGAGCAGGTTGTTTGGCTCGAACGAAGCCACTTATGGAAAACACGCGTTTTTGGTTCTCGCTCGAGCGAGCTTTGCGATTCAGATTTCTATAAATGTGCGATTTAGTCAGATTTTAGGATTACGGTTCCAGATCTTCTTCTTGTGTTCTAGGGTTTATATCTGGGGCTATTTTGCTAGTTTTCTTTGATGTTTAATTGTGTATTCAACTCATGGTTTAAGAAATATACATCAAAGGATTATTTATTCTATACAAAAGAGAGTTGTTTTTCGGTGGATTCTGAAGAATTTGAACCTGAAGCTTTGGTGGATTCTGGAGTGGCTCATCGTCAAGACAATTCTGAGGTGAAGACGGGCCTGGAAGAGGCACATAAGGGTTGGTTTAATTCAGGCGTAGATTCGCTAGGTAATTGAGAGTATACCAGTATAATTTATTTATGTCTTTTTAGTGGATTGTTTTGTAACTTTTGCTCGTAGTTTTTTATCACGATTGGAGGTGTCCAATTTTGATTTTTGCACGTAAAATCGTTGTGTCGATTTGTCTTGATTGGTTGATTGGGATTGTTATATACTGTTTAAAATTGATACATATTCACAAATCAACATCTAGGGGATTTCTAGATTTTTCAAATAATTTTTTGCTTTAAATTGATAAAATTGAAACTTATCACAATATTCAATATTAATTTTAAGAAAAATTATTATGGTAGTCGGAACTACATTTTATGGAGTTGATCATCACAAATGTCATGATTAAATCTTATGAGAATGAGAAGTAAACAAAAAATATATATATATATATATATATAACTCAACACCACATAAGACATAATCAAAGAGTTCTTGAATCATAATTTAAATAATATCACAATTAACATTTAAAAAAAAAAAAGAAAAAAAAAAGAAAAAGAAAGGAAAAAAGAAAAAGAATAATGGTGAACTACGTTCTAGTGAAAATTAGGATTGCATTGGGGATTAAATACCACTTCCCTGATATTGTTTGATTTGATCAGTCCATGCTAGGATAGGTTAGGATTTTAAAAAATATATACATATAAATATAAATACAGACTTACAATTTTAGTAAAATTGCAACCAAAAAAAAAAATAAAACATTTAAGAGAATTTAACAATAATGTAATTTCAAAATTTTAAAATTTATTATATCTTTTTTCAAATTTTAAAAAAGATTAGTCTAATTTACTATTTATGCATAAAATAAATAGAAAAAGAGACATCAATGGTAAGAATTTATTTAATAATTATTACATTGAAAAACATATATCTCAGGGTAGAGCAATTATGAAATGATCAAAAGGAATATATGTAATTATGGTAAGCATCATGGATTAATTTACCATGGGAGGAAGGAGGACCATGATGAGGAGAGTAATACTAAGAATACAAAAATCAAATATAAAATGAGACACAATTCTCTGGTAAGAGGTGAGTCGCACATGTAGATCTTATATATATATATATATATATTATTTTATATTTAGGTCAAGTTTGGCATGTCTTGAAAAAGACAAAAAGTCAAAAAGTCACTATTCTATTTAAGTCACGTCATCTTATTTAAGTGACATCACCTCTCTTACACATCACTTCAAACCCAATCTAAACCCAACCCATATTTCATAAAAAGTCAAAAAGTATACTTATTTAGATCATCCCAAACAACCCCTTAATTTCTCTACACATAAACTTACCCATGAGGGCATGTAATCTCATACTTTGTCTTATTGAACAGGCAATCTGCATCTGGGATATTAAGGCCCCGTTTGTTTGGGGTTATAGTAAGGGGGATTAGGATTATTAATATTTGGGACTAGTATATGGGGTGTTTGTTTTAAGAGATAGCTTTGGGACTACTAATACCTTGGGACTAACTAATATCTTGTTTGTTTTGAGAGATGGGGAGGGTACTACTAATACCTTGGTATTACTAATACCTTGGGGAGGGGATTCATAGTGAGGAGGTAGAGATGGTATTAGAAAAATAGTGAAGGGATTAGAAATTTTTTTATTTTTTATATATTGGGAATTTTTTTTTTTAAATATTAATGTTTAATTTATATATATTTTTTATTTGTTTTATTATTTTATATAAAAATAATTTAATAATTCCTCACTATTAATCCTCTTACTATTAATCCTCTCACTAACAATCCCCTCACTATCAATCCTTTTCATTCTATCTTTGAAAATAGACGACCCATACTATTAATCTCCTCACTATCAATCTCTTCACTATCAATCTTCTCTATTTTATATCTAGAAACAAACGGGACCTAATACAACAATAACATTTTTTATCATCATCGCAGTTACTTGGGAAGCAGAATGGGAGATAAAATTTCCTGCCAAATTTCGGCATATAAAAAATTCCACTTTCAATTACCCGTGCATCATGTGAAGATGTTATTGGTACATATATATCACACAATTTCAAAGGGTACGTTTGGTAACGTTTACGTTTTCAGTTTATATTTATAAAAATTTTATAAATTGGTTTTTGTTTATTTTTTGTTTATTTTTAGAAAAACATAAACTACAAACGCGTTTGGTAATTGACAAAATATTTCAAAAAATTTAAAAATATAAAAAAGAGTGAGAAATGGCAAGTGGTGGCAAATGGCGGCGGAAGACGGTGGTGAAAAGTGGTGACAGTGGGTGGTGGGTGGGTGACGGTGGCGGATGACGGGTGGTGGTGGGTGGGTGGTGGGTGATGATGGTGGGTGGGTGGGTGGGTGGATGGCGGTGGCGTGGTAGTGAGTGGGTGGTGGTGGTGGTGGCGGTGGTGGGTGGTGGTGGCGGTGGGTGGTGGGTGGTGGCGGGTGGTGGTGGTGGTTGGTAGGTGGGTGGGTGTGGTGGTGTGGTGAGTGGGTGGTGGTGGTAGTAGTGGTGGGTGGTGGCGGGTGGAGTTCTGGTGATGGTGGTGGTGATAGTGGTGATAGGTAGCGGGTGGGTGGCTGGTGGTAGCAGGTGGTGGCAAGTGAGTGGTGGTAGCGAGTGGATGGTGGCAGGTGAGTTGCGGGTGATGGTGATGGTGGTGGTGGTGGTGGTGGTGGTAGGTGGCAGGTAGGTGGCTGGTGGTGGCAGGTGGTGGATGGTGGTGGTAAGTGAGTGGTGGTAGCGGGTGGCTAGTGGTGGTGGTGGTAGTGGTGGGAGGTGGCGAGTGGGTGGCTGGTGGTGGCATGTGGTGGATGGTGGTGGCAAGTGGCTGGTGGTAGCCGGTGGTTAGTGGTGGCGGATAAGTGGTAGTGGTGGTGGTGGTGGTGGGTGGTGGTGGCAGGTAGGTTGCGGGTGGGTGGTGGGTGATGGTGGTAGTGGTGGTGGTAGGTAGCGGGTGGGTGGCTGGTGGTGGCAAGTGGGTGGTGGTAGCAGGTGGTTGGTGGTGGCGAGTGGGTGGCGGGTGGTGGTGGCAGGTGGTGGCAAGTGAGTGGTGGTAGCGGGTGGTTGGTGGTGGCGAGTGGTGGTGACGGTAGCGAGTGGATGGTGATGATGGGTGGGTGGGTGACGGTGGCGAGTGGTGGGTGGTAGCAGTGGGTGGTGGGTGGTGGCGTGGTGGATGAGTGGGTGATGGTGGCAGTGGTAGGTGGTGGCGAGAGTGGTAGTAGTGGTGGTGGTGGTGGTGGGTGGTGGGTAGTGGTGGCACGTGGGTGGCGGGTAGATGGTGGTGGTAGGTGGTGGTGGTGGCGGTGGTGGATGGTGGTGGTGAGTGGTGAGTGGTAAGTGGTGGTGGCAAGTAGGTGGCGGGTAGTGGTGGCGGGCGGTAGATGGTAGTGGCGGGTGGTGGGTGGTGGCGGGTGGATGGCAGGTGGGTGGTGGTGGCGAGGAGTGGGTGGTGGGTGGTGGTGACGGATGGTGATGGCAAGTGGGTGGTGAGTGGTGGTGGTGGTGGGTGGTGGTGGGTGGTGGAAAATGGTGGCAGGTGGTGGCTAGTGTTGGGTGGTAAAAAAAAAAAAAAATTGAAAACTCAAAATGGAAACACATTTTTTGTGTTTTCATTTTTTTGCCAAATTTATAAACTGAGACTACTGATTTATAAATCAAAAATTTTACCAAACAAGTTTTTATTTGAGTTTTATAAATTTTTGTAAATATAAACAGAAAACTGAAAACGTAAGTGTTACCAAACGGCACCAAACTAATTTATTTATTTATTTATTTATTTCTAAATACCCAAAAAATTGTTACCTGCTCAAACTTTTTCCAAAATTGTTACTTAGGGTGTGTTAGGTAACGTTTACGTTTTCAGTTTATATTTATAAAAATTTTATAAATTGATTTTTGTTTATTTTTAAAAAAACATAAATTACAAACGCGTTTGGTAATTGACAAATATTTAAAAAAAAATTAAAAATATAAAAAAAGAGTGAGAAATGGCAAGTGGTGGCGGAAGACGGTGGTGAAAAGTGGTGACGGTGGATGGCGGGTAGCTGCTGGTGGTGGGTGGTGGCGGGTGGGTGGTGGTGGTGAGTGGATGGGTGACGGTGACGGGTGGTGGGTGGTAGCAGGTGAGTGGTGACGGTGACAGTTTTTAGTTTATTAAATTTAATAAACTGTTTATTAAATTTTTAAAAAAAATAGTTTTTAGTTCGATTTTTCCGAACACATGCTTTCTAATATCCGATCAACTTGATTTTTTACAAGTATGATATACTGAATAAATCTTAAAATATGAACGGTTCGAATTATCAAAATTGAGTCTAAAAATAGACCCGAAGGCCCTGCAAGGAGAGAGTGCAAGGAAAGGATCCCAATTTCTCCCGTGGCGAATTTTTTTTTTTAAAATTAAACTTCTGTCCTACGTGTTAAACTTTTTTTTTTTGGTGAACATAACATTACTCTTATTTTAAGCTTTCTTGAGAATTTTGCCGTTGCTATAAATAAGCATATCCATTAAGTATGTGTGCAAATGATGGGTTGGTGGACTAACTCATTCATTGATGTTTTAGGTATGATTGATTCTCTCGTATGTTTGTTTGGCCTTGCTCTTCTTATTTTTGTATGGTTTTCTCGTTTTTTAACGTTTTGTAAGTTTATTTGTAAGAGTGATTTGTTATATTAAATATTATTCAAGTGTCGTTTGGTAAATTTGGTTTTTTAATTTTTTTAACCTAAGACTTTTTTTGTTCGTTTGATTTTCTTGTTTGGTTTTTTTGCATTGAAATGACAAAATTATCCTCTACTTGGAAATGATTTTTTTTAACTTTTTGTTTATATATGGATTAATTTGATAATTTTGCATCAAAAGTCAAGTATTTTATCATTTTGTGATTTTGTAGCTTTTTTTTGTCCTTATGTGCTTATTTAGTCCCAATGTGTTTACCAAACCAAGGCTCAGTGTGTTTAGTTTGAGTTTTTTGGATTAAATTTTTTAAAAACTGAGTTTTTATGTTTTCATATTTTCTTGTTTTTAGTGAATATTTTTAAAATTTTAAATATTTTTTAATTTTTTTAGATGCACTTTACTTAAATGTATTTAAAAAATAAAAAATTTGTGAAAAAATATTTTAAAAAATTAAAAAATACATAAAATGTGCTGAATTTTCGTATTTTTTTTTAAAAGATTTTTTTCACAATTTTTTTACTTTTTATGTATATTTATGTTAGCTATGTCTAAAAAATAAAAAAATTACTTAAATTATTAAAAAAATTCAATAAAAACAAAAAAACACAGAAAATAAAAAATAAATTTTTTTCTGAAAAGTGTTTTTTGATTCATTGAACTTCATCTTAATGTCATAATTTGTAATGAAAAAAAAAATGAAAGGAAAAATAAAATATGAATGTGTGCATATACGACAACAAATACCTTCTTGTAAACATGTTGTTATTGTTTATTTTTGAATTCTTGTCACTCACCAAAATACTTCTATATATAAAGGTATTTTTGATTTGATTTGATTTTTTTATTTTTATATCTATACTAATAAGAGCCACTTCACAATTACTAAGGGTTGCTTTTTTTTATTGTCAATTTTGCCCTAGCATGGCTGCAACTTCATTGCTTTAAATATTTGGATGATTTCGTAAATTTATTTTTATTTTTATTTTTTTCCCACTTAAGTATTATAATTTATTTTATTTTTTTTGGAATTGTGTTTTTGTCTCAAGCGGTACAAATATCTACCATTTCACATGGTATAGTTGGGTTCCCCACCCCGTGCAAAATGAAGACTAAAATAATAGATTAAAAATTAGTTAAACCTAGAATTATCTTAACAAAAAAATATTTCATCCACACGTCAAATTTAACATGAATAAATAAATATTAAATACTACTTAAGTAAATAGGAATTTTATTAAAGTGTAAAATAAATAATTCAGAGTATCGAAATGGGACTTATGATAGGTCCCATGAACCCCTCAAGTTCTCTCAAGTTAGAGATTTGAAGCTGAAAGAAATCAAACCCTTCAATTGAAATGTTTAATTTATTAGAATGAAAGTAAAATAAATTGAAATGAAATTGTCATTTTTTAATTTATTTTTGAAATGATTATTTTCTTATAATACTGCATTATATGGAATGGATATTTTCTTAAAATCATTATTTCAAAAAATGTATACAAAAAACAACATAAGAATAATGTGAAAATATCACTTTTGAGTAAATAAAAAAAAAGGTTTGTATTTTAAAATGAATAGTTAACATTAAAACATATCATTCTGGACCCAAAAAGAAAAATGCAAAAAATAAAAACAATATTATTACAAAGTATTGATTCAATTTTTTTAGAAAAAAAATGTGACAGTGACAATTTTTAAAAATTAGGTCGCATCAATAATTTTTTGCTTTAAATTGATAAAATTGAAACTTATCACAATATTCAATATTAATTTTAAGAAAAATTACTATGGTAGTCAAAATTACATTTTATGGAGTTGATCATCACAAATGTCATGATTAAATCTTATGAGAACGAAAAGTAAACAAAACAAAAAAAAACACATAACTCAACACCACATAAGAAATAATCAAAGAGTTCTCGAATCATAATTTAAATAATATCACAACTAACATCAAAAAAAGAAAGGAAAGAAAAAAAAGAAAAAGAATAATGATAAACTACGTTCTAGTGAAAATCAGGATTGCATTGGGGATTAAATACCACTTAGGATTTTAAAAAATATATACATATAAATATAAATATAGACTTACAATTTTAGTAAAATTACAAAAAAAAAAAAAATTAAGACAATTTGATAATAATATAATTTCAAATTTTCAAAATTTATTATATTTTTTTTTTCAAATTTTAAAAAAGATTAGTCTAATTTACTATTTATGTATAAAATAAATAGAAAAAGAGACATCAATGGTAATGAGATTGCTGAATTTGTTAAATTTGTCAAATATTTTCTCAATGTAATGAGATTGTGACAAAGAATAACCTTATGATGTTTTGGTAATCTTTATACCAAAAATTACATCAGCAATCTCCATGTCTTTCAAAATGTTTATTCAACATTTTCTTGATAGTTTTAATTATTTCATTATTACTACCTATGATGAGTATATCATCTACATAAAGGCATACAATTACGTAACATTTGCTTGTGTTTTTAATGTAAACATATTTGTCACATTTATTAATTTTAAATTTATTTGACATCATTGCTTTGTCAAATTTCTCATACCATTGCTTTGACAATTGTTTTAAACAATATAATGATTTAATTAATTTATACACTTTCTTTTCTTTTCTTGGAACAGAAATTCCTTCTGATTGTTCTATATAAATTTCTTCATCTAATTCATCATTTAAGAAAACAGTTTTCACATCCATTTGATGAATTTTTAGATTGTATAGAAATGCAATGGCAATTAGCATTCTAATGGATGTTATTGTAGTAATTAGTGAGTATGTGTCAAAGTAATCAATACCTTCTTTTTGTCTAAAACCTTTGACTACAAATTTTGCCTTGTATTTGTCAATTGATCCATCCGCTTTCATTTTTCTTTTGAAAATCCACTTATATCCAAGAGGTTTACATTCTTGTGGTAAATCCACCAATTCTCAAGTGTGATTTTGTAGGATGGATTCAACTTCGCTATTGACAATCTCTTTCCATAAAGGAGCTTCAGAACTGGACATAGTCTCTTTAAAAGTTAAAGACCCATTTTCTAACAAAAATGTTAGAAAATCTAGACCAAAAGATTTTGAGGTTCTAGCACGTTTACTACGCCCAGGTTCATCTTCCTCATTTTGATCTATCTCTTGTTCTTGTTCTTGATCTTGTTTTTGATCATGACTAGTAATAGCATCATAAGATCTTTTATTAGTACTAGTCTCTTGTCCATTCTTATTTGGAAATACATGTTTAAAAAATGATGCATTCTGAGATTCAATAAGAGTATTTACATGCATTTCGAAATATTCTGATTTATGAATCAAAAACTGATATGCACTACTATTCTTAACATAACCAATGAAAATACAATCAATAGTTTTAGGACCTATCTTAGTCTTTTTAGGACTAGGATTAGCCATTTTAGCCAAACAACCCCACACTTTTAAATATTTGTAGGATGGTACTTTCCCATGCCACATTTCATAAGGTGTTTTCACTTTCTGTCATGACCCAAACCCGGCCCTATGGGTTTAGCACATGTCGCGATGTCCGAGATTACGAAGGCCCTCTTGATACGATTAAGCAGTCTGAGCTGGCGGAAGCCAATATAGTAAGTAACTAGTGTCCATTGAGCTGTGAAAATCTGTATGCCAAAAACATTTTTATGCATTCATACGATTCGAGCAGTCGATCTATACAATCATATACAACCATTCAAGGGGACCTAATCTCTACTAATGATATAGTAAAAGCGAGTAGTCTATACAATAGTACAAAAGCGTAAGGAGACCGATGGGGACACAAAAACACCCAAGCCATAGCATGGCAACTCGAACCTCATGATGAGGCACATAGGTTGGCTTGACAAAGCTGGGGACCAACCCACGCTCTAGCTCCGATGCAGGCTGCGAGAACCTACATATATATATAAACAGTGAGCTAAAGCCTAGTGAATAACATCTGGCGTAAAGAGGTTATGAATGAATGTCCTTCTGATAATGAAATCGAGTTCATTAAATAGTATTTCATCTTTCAAGATTTGATCAATCGATCATATGTGGTACACCCATTAGCCTATAAACAGTGGGTCCAAAAGGACCGGTCTTAACAGACCAAAGAATGATGGCCATCAATCGATGCAGATATGGTTCCACAAGGAAACCGAGCGAGCTCTTGATAAAGATCAATGCTAAGGATGCCACTGTCTGATTGAGAATCTGAGACATACATTCATTCGATAAACAATATCGAGTTCAATAAACAATTGATTCGAGAGTCAAAAGATAACCATTTTGAATATATCTTTACACAATTGTTACTCACGAGAGATTGGGCTAATAGCGACTAAAAAGCGGCGTCCCCAGAAACCAACCCTAAACAGTTAACAAATAGAACACACACTAAGTTTCACAGTCGAAAGAATGATAATTAAATCCCTAAATTTCCTCGGTGTGGTTCTATGTCTAAATCCTCATTAAGATGCCTTAAACTAGGCCTAAGAATACCTAGGATGGGATGAGGATGCAAAAATACAGTTGGAAGGCATTTTTCAAAAGTTGTTGAAAACAGGGGTCTCGCTCGAGCGAGCCTTCCTTCGCTCGAGCGAGGTTGCAAAATCAAAGGCTTCGCTCGAGCGAACAATCCTTTTTTCGGCGGTCCGATGAAACGATAGAAATCTTGGATGCTCGATTTTTACGCTCGAGCCACCAATCCTTCGCTCGGCGTGGCTCGGAGAAGCGTTGGTCGCTCGGCGAGAATCCTTCGCTCGGCGAAGCCAAATCTGGAATTTCCAGATTTGCCTTCCAAGCTCAAACCAAGCATTCTCAACTCAATTCTCGACCTCTTGGGCCCAAATTCTGGAAAATACATCCCAAAACAATGTATAACAAGTTCCAAAAGCCAATTTATGAATTCAAGCCCCAAAGGTGAGTCAATTAAATCCAAAATTCAAACCCATTTTCAAGAACACTTTCAAAACATGCAATGCATAAACTTTAAACCAAAATCAAGCTTCAAATCTTGCTCTAATGAGCTCAATAGTTGGAAAACAAAATGAAAACATGAACTTAAACATGATTATGAACATGCATGTCCAATTCTAGCATGAATTCAACTCTTCAATCAACAATTCAACCATGCATGCAACAATTCAAGCATAACTCAACCTATTTGCACTAAATCATGGCTTGATTCTACAATGGAGCATGAACCATGCAAGATGAAGCTTAAAGACAACAAGAGGATGGTGAATTTACTTACCTAAGTCTCAATTACAAGTCTAAAAGCTCAATTATGCAAATACACTTCAATTTACTTCAAGTCTTCAAGCAAATCAACAAGAACAAGCCCCTCCCTCTCTAACTCTCTTCTAATTTCGGTGGGGACTAAGGAAATGGCTGAGGAGAAGCTTTGTTCAACATGTAATAAGGTCTAGTACATTATTCTAAGTGGCCCACTAAGAGTGGTAATATGGTAATTAAGTCAAACTTGACAATTAACTCGTTTAAATCTAATTTAATCATCCCTAATCAATTTTCAGATAAATATACCATTAAATCACAATTATTCTACTGATCCCAAGACTCTAAACGGTTCTCAATTCGGCCGCCGATAAGGCATTCAATTAGCAGTTTAAACATATAAACTCAACAGATAATCAATCAATCAAACAGATGCAATATGCAATTCAATAGATAAACTCGATCAATTCAGTTTCAATTTCAGTCAGTCAGTTCAGTACTTTAGTTAATTCAATTATCAGTCATTATCAGTTCGGTTTAGCAGTAACCAGTAGCTAATTCAACAGTTTATCGATAATCAGTACGAGAGTTGTTACACTTTCTTTCGGGGTACTTTGTTAAGTATATAATTAGCAGAAAGTATTGCTTCCCCCCACAAGTTCTAAAGTAATCTAGAACTTATTAATGTGGCATTTATTATTTGTTTTAAAGTCATATTTTTCCTTTCAGTAATTCCATTTTGCTGAGGTGAGTAAAGAGCGGTGGTTTGATGAATTATTCCATGTTCTTTACATAACTCACTAAAAGGTGATTCATATTCACCACATCTATCACTTCTAAGTTTCTTAATTTTCTTACCAAGTTAATTTTCAATTTCATTCTTATATTGAATGAAAGTTTCCAAAGCTTCATTGTTGATTCGAATTAAATAAACATAACTATATCTAGTATAGTTATCTATAAAAGTGATAAAATATTTTTTCTCATCTCTAGTTTGAATTGATTTAAAATCACAAATATCATTATGAATTAATTCAAGTGGTTCTATACTTCTTTCAATTATATGAAAATGAGTTTTGGATAATTTTGTCTCAACACAAATTTTATATATATGATTTAAATCAATGTCAAATTTAGGTGAACATTCCATATTAATTAATCTACGCAAAGATCCATAATTAACATGTCCAGGTCTACCATACCATAAATTTGAAGACTCAAGCAACTGAGAAAAAGATGTATTTTTATTAATAACAGAAAGTATAATAGTCATTACATTCATTTTGAAAAGGCTATCAGACATGTAACCTTTTCCTACATACATCCCGTTTTTGGTAAGTACAAACTTGTTACTTTTAAAAACTAGCCTAAACCCATTTTTATTCAACAAAGATCCGGAAACAAGGTTATTGCAAATGTCCGGTACATGCAGCACATTGTTGAGAGTGAGTTCCTTTCCAGATGTCATGTTCAAAATAATCTTTCTTTGTCCTTCAACTTTGGAAGTTGAGGAGTTGTCCATTAAAAGTTGTTCACCATTATCCACTATAGAATAAGATGTGAACATCTTTTTGTCGGCACAGATATGACGAGTAGCACCAGTGTCCACCCGCCATTCTTTAGGATTTCCAATAAGGTTTGCCTCAGAAACAATTGCAGAAAGATTTATATTATCTGCACCATTGGAAATTTTGTCCACTTCGGCCATATTGGCTTAAGCAGGCTTCTTGTTTGTTCTTCTTTTGCTTTTGCTTTTGCTACAGTAATCTTTGGCCTAATGTCCCTCTTTATCACAGATGTAACATTTGCCATTAAATTTGTACATTTTAGTTTCCCCCTTTTAGAACCTTGTGATGAACTTTCTCCAAAAAACTTTCGTTTCTTTGCTTTTGAAGTATGTTCCACTACGTTTGCCTTAGACTCTATTGGATCCTTACCAGCCTGCTTTTCAAAATTGTGGTTGTCCTCTTTAATCCTCAAGTGCATAATCAATTCTTCTAAAGAAATTTCTTTGCGCTTGTGTTTGAGATAGTTCTTGAATTCCTTCCAGCCTTGTGGTAATTTTTCAATTAAGGCAGCAATTTGGAAGGATTCATTGAGAGACATACTTTCTGCATGAATGTTGTGCAGAATGAGTTGGAGATCTTGAACTTGGTTGGTCATAGTCTTAGAATCAACCATTACAAAATCTAGAAATTTGTCAACCACAAATTTTTTTGAGCCAACATCTTCTGTTTTGTACTTTTTCTCCAAAGACTCCCAAAATTCCTTTACCGTTTTGATAGGACTGTAGACATTATATAATGTGTTGTCAAGTCCGTTCAAGATGTAGTTCTGGCAATGAAAATCTGCATGTTTCCAAGCATCGATCACAGTAACTACTTGCTAGTCGGTTTCATTCTTTTTCAGAGTAGGAGCATCCTTACGGAGAAAACGTGCCAGGTTGAGAGTAGTAAGATAGAACAATATTTTCTGTTGTCATTTTTTAAAATCAGTCTCAGAGAACTTCTCTGGCTTCTTACCGTGATTGACTGGCACAGTCACAGCAGGAGGAGGGGTTGGAGAAATTGCAGCCAGGACAATACTTTTTTTACCATTAGTTTCAGTAGTCATGAATTCGAATTTATTAAAACAAAATTATAATTAGAATTTTATACTATACAGAAAATTTAAACAAAAACCACAGAATTAAATTATGTAAAAATAAAAGAAATAAGAATTGAAACTTTTATTTTCAATTAATTTGAAAATAAAATAAAATTTTATTTAATCAAATTAATTCCACACAGAAAATTAAATTTCTATAATACTTCAATAATTAAAATACTAAAAGGAATTTTAATTAATGAAAACTCAGAAATTATTTCTGAAAGCCAAAATTAATTTCTAACCAACTTCACAAAAAAAAAAAATATTCTGAATTGTTAATGACACCAGTATATTACTACTAGTTGTCAAATAAAATAAATAGTATATTACTACTATTTGTTTTTTCAACCAGAATATTATTTTGTAAAACCATAGAAAATAATTTATGTAAGAAGAAGAAAAGAAGAAAGGAAACAAACGAAAAATTATGTATAAACAGAATAATTCGAGTCTGTCTTCAGATTGTTGGAGCAATCTTCTATGTAAAATAAATAATGAAACAAATCAACAAATAAAATAAATTACTTACCGAATTTATTTTACCAAACCGAATAAATATTTTAAAAAAATCAAGTCGAGTGTGTGACACTCTATCCTTAAGATAGATTCGCCCCGCTACGGTGCTTATAGATAAAATGCGTCTATCTCCCATGATACAATGATCTTCACAAATTGTAGTAGCACTCCAAACAATTTTTACGGCGAACAAAACTTGTGTTCTATACTCTCTAAATTTTTTCTAAAAATTATATGAAGAATATATATACAACAGTGTAAAATCTGAATAGCAAGAAAATGAAATTTTCAAACTATTTTTTGATGCAAAAAATAGCTGGAAATGGCCTTTATTTATAGGCTAACAATCTGTCTGAACAGGTTGAATGAACAGATTGGTTTTGAATCCAACAGGTGCAGTTTCAAATATGAACAGATAACTGCAGTAGTTTTGAATCTGTCCAGAAATTGCTGGGTAGTTTTGAATCTGTTTGGCAATTAAAAAACCTGTTGAACAGTTGGGAATTTAGTGGAATTCAGAGGCACAATTTTTGGACAAAAAATTTGAGTTCAAGTACATTTTGAAATTCAAATAATTTCTTGCAAGAATTTGAAAATTTTCAAATAAATTTTGTCCAAAAAATTAATGTTAGAATCAACCTACACTCGACACAGCCGATCGGGGGTGCTTGTGTGTGGTGGTTTGAGCCAATGTTTAATTTGTCCATAACTCCTCCCTTCTATAAACTTGGGGTGCCCCTTGGGGCCCAACCCAAGTGTTGTCATCTACAACTTATATGCATACATAAGTTCTCTTCAAGTTTCAATGTGGGACAAACCTTACAAGGAAATCCACATTTATTCTTTACTTGTCAAATTCTACGAGCCCGAAAACGACGTCAAGTTCCCATTCACTCATAAATGGTTTTGACGAACCGTCTTCACCGTGTGACTTGTCATGCGGCAAGAAACACGTCACTTCTTCGGACCTACCCCAAAAGACGGTTAGGATCCACTCAAAGTTGGCTCGAAATAAGCCTATAAAAATCAATTTTCCAACATCTCATAGATCGGGCTGGGTTAGATCGCCTCTCATCTACTATCCATCCAAATTTAGATGGATTGAAAAAAAATTAATCTATATCCGTCCATTTATTTAGCGAATACGAATTGAGCGGACCATATGAGTTGACAGTGGATGAGGATTGGTTTAGCAATTTGGGCTTTAGTGTTCTAGACATTTTGTCGAATTATTTTCTAGTAATTCTTTACTATTTTGAGCCCAATTTTTTTCTTCTTTTTTATAATTATAAAAATAAAGGTTGAACTTGTAACAACCCGAAAATTTAAATTGTCCTTTAAATTGTATATTAGTATTATTTAATAAATGGTTTCAAAAAAATAATTTTAACTTTATATTATTATTCAATATTATTTTCTGAGTATTATAGTATTTTTATTATAATTTTCTCTATATTTTTTCTAAACTAAAATACATGAAAACATAATATTTTATGTACCAAAAAAGAAAGCGTGCCCCGCAAGCCACTTGCTCCCCACGCTTTGCCACCTATATATAGATGTGCAGTAGCTATTTCATCCTCACAAATTCCAACTCTCTCTTACTCTCTCTCTCATGTTTTTTTTATATATAAAACTTTGAGTTTAGTTTGGAGTATTTAGTAAATTGCAGTGAACGAAAGGAAAACGACAAAATTAAAGCTAAGGTGAGTTATATTATATCTGGAGTCATCATCTATATTTTATGTATGTTTTGAGTTAACATAATTTATTTTACGTAGTTTGTGTTTTATAAATTATATTAGCATTTTTAATGTATGAATCTTATTTTATATAATAAGAAAAACCCATGGATATAACTGTTTATTAAAATGTGTTTTGAGTAATTATTTTATAAGTACCACCATGGAGGTCCCATGCCTTGAGGGACTTAAATAAACCATTGGCCCTTTGATTAGTCACTTTGTGACCCTCTATCTGTCATGGATCCACTAACACTCTGATTCTGGTGTGGAGTAAAGTGTTGTACGGAGTTAGATGCTACACTATTGTGGAAGCCACCTTTAGAGTTCGTATGAGCTATCTCCTGAGTCCATACATCTGTTCCATTCTGTATTGTGGTTATGATTTCTAGTGTAGAGCAAAGTGTTGTACGGAGCTAAGTGCTACACTATGGTGGGAGTCACCTCTAGAGTTCGTAGGAGCCACCTCTTAAGTCCATACATCTGTTTTGTTCTGTTCTGCACCATGATTATGATTATTTTGTTTATATGATTTCTGTATTATATATTAAATAATCTCTGTATTATATACTCTGTATTTTAATATCAAGCTTTGTTTAGCCAATAATTATCCATGGTGAATTTTATGTCATTATGCTCTTAGTATAATATTCTCATTCAGCTATGTGCTTATAGCTGTTTACCAATTTTCAAGAAACAATGCAATTCAAAAATAACTTTTGGAGAGTCTTAGACGCGAGACTGCGGAATAGATACACACATCACTTTTATAGTATTTATAATTCTATTCTTCAAATGTAAATAGCGGTCTTTTTGGTCAATAAATTTTGTTTTAAAAATAAATGCTCCAATGATTATTTTGGTACCCTCACTTAAATATTTTTTTGCTTACGTTTAGTAACTTATTTAAGAATTGGTCGGAAGTAACTTCAATTACTGGCCATCAGGATACTTAACCCTTGGGTACGAAGAGCGGATCGTGACAGAACTTTCATATTTTTTTAACATACAAAGCATAAAAGTATAACATTATTATTTTAGGAATATTGGCAAATCGAGTTGGATGGCATTCCATCCACTATCCATCTGAATTTCGGCGAATTGAAAAAACATATTGCATCCATTTGCTTGAACCATTTAAATTGTCTATTCTATGACAGATTAGTTCGGGCCATTCGATTTTGACAGATCGGATGAATGTTGCCTAATCATAGGTAATATAATCTTTCAAATTATTGTTATCTCCTTATGACTAAAAAATAATAGAGTTTGGAGCAATTACCCCCCCTCCCCCCAAAAAAATTAAAATTAAACTTATGGCCTAAGTGCTAAATTTTTTTTTTTTTTGGTGAATATAACATTGCTCTTATTTTAAACTTTCTTGAGAATTTTGCCATTTCTATAACTAAGCATATCCATTAAGTATGTGTGCTAATAATGGGTTGGTGGACTAACTCATTCATTGATGTTTTGAGTGTGATTGATTCTCTCATATGTTTGTATGGCCTTGCTCTTCTTATTTTTGTATGATTTTCTCCTTTTTAACGTTTAGTAAGTTTATTGTAAGAGTGATTTGTTATATTTAAATATTATTGTAATTATTATTTTGATTTATTGAACTTCATTATAATGTGATAATTTGTAATGAAAAACAAGAAAGGAAAAATAAAATATGATTGTGTGCATATACGACAAGAACTACCTTCTTATAAACATGCTGTCATTGTTTATTTTTGAATTCTCGCCACTCATCAAAATACTCCTATATATAAAGGTATTTTTTATTTTATTTTATTTTATTTATTTTTATATCTATACTAATAAGAGCCACTTCACAATTACTAAGGGTTATTTTTTTATTGTCAATTTTGCCCTTGTATGGCTGCAACTTCATTGCTCTAAATATTTGGATGATTTCGTAATTTTCTTTTTTTTTTGGCACTTAAGTATTATAATTTTTTTTTGGAATTGTGTTTTTGTCTCAAGCGGTACAAATATCTACCATGTGAAGTATAGCTGGGTTCCCCACCCCGTGCAAAACGAAGACTAAAATAATAGATTAAAAATTAGTTAAATCTAGCATTATCTTAACAAAAAATATTTCATTCACACGTCAAATTTAACATTAATAAATAAATATTAAATATTACTTAAGTAAATACAAATTTTATTGAAATGTAAAATAAATAGTTTAGAGTATCAAAATGAGACTTATGGTAGGTCCCATGAACCCCCTCAAGTTCTCTAACTTGAGATCTAGACCTGAAAGAAATCAAATCCTTCAATTGAAATGTTTAATTTATTAGAATGAAAGTAAAATAAATTGAAATGAAATTGTCATTTTTTAGTTTATTTATGAAATGATCATTTTCTTATAATTCTGCATTATATGGAATGGATATTTTCTTAAAATCATTATTTCAAAAAATGTATACAAAAAACATTAGAATAATGTGAAAATATCACTTTTGAGTAAATAAAAAAAAAAGGTTTGTATTTTAAAATGAAAAGTTAACATTAAAACATATCATTGTGACCCAAAAACAAAAATACAAAAAATAAAAATAATATTATTACAAAGTAATGATTCAATTTTTTTTTTAGGAAAAAAATGTGACAGTGACAATTTAAAAAAAAAAAAAATATATATATATATATATATAACTCAACACCACATAAGAAATAATCAAAGAGTTCTTGAATCATAATTTAAATAATATCACAATTAATATAAAAAAAGAAAAGAAAAAAAGAAAAAGAATAATGGTAAACTACGTTCTAGTGAAAATTAGGATTGCATTGGGGATTAAATACCACTTCCCTGATATTGTTTGATTTGATCAGTCCATGATAGGATAGGATAGGATAGGATAGGATAGGATTTTAAAAAATATATACATATAAATATAAATACAGACTTACAATTTTAGTAAAATTATAAATAAAAAAAAACATTTAAGAGAATTTAATAATAATAAAATATCAAAAATTTTAAATTTATTATGCCTTTTTTTTTCAAATTTTAAAAAAGATTAGTCTAATTTACTATTTATGTATAAAATAAATAGAAAAAGAGACATCAATGGTAAGGATTTATTTAATAATTATTTCATTGAAATACATATATCTCAAGGTTGAGCACTTATGAAATGATCAAAAGGAATATATGTTTATGATAAGCATCATGGATTAATTAACCATGGGAGGAAGGAGGACCATGATGAGGAGAGTAATACTAAGAACACAAAAATTAAATATAGAATGAGACATAATTTTATTATAAGAGGTGAGTCTCACATGTAAATCTTATACATATGTTTTATATGTTTTATTCTGTATTTAATTTCTGTATACATAAACTTACTCATGACGGCATTCCTTCTCACACGTCATCTCATCGTCGAAACAATCTGTATCTGGGGTACTAAATACACAACAATAACATCTTCTACCATCATCGTATGTACTTGAGAAACAGAATGGGAGATTGTGGGGATATATTTTCTAAGTACCAACACGTGGCAAGGTGACGCCGACGTGTCAGCCGAGGTGCCACGTGTCTTGGCCGTTGTGCCAAGGTCATCTCGGATAGGCCGAGGTTACCTCCGAAGATATCGGAATCCGAGATAAGCGGATAGGGGACAAGAGTCCTAGAATGAAGAGGGAACTCAACCTGGATATGGACAAGAGTTCTAGATTGGGAGAAGACTTCAGTTTGGGTAAAGATAAGACTCTTAGAGAGTTTATCCTAATCCCACTGAGAGTCCTAGATTAACAGTAATCCTAAGTCCATTAGGGCTAGGCTCCTATTGGGACTAGGATTGTGTTGGCTATAAAAGAGAGGCACCCCCATAGGTCTAAGGTATGCTTTTTGATACTCAAGCTTGTGAGTTGAATAGTTGATTTATCTTTGAGAGATATTGAGTACTGACTTGATCGTCAGAGTACCCCCGAGTGGTGAACCACCGTGGGATCCTTCTCTTTCTGTTGCAGGTCAGCCAAGTGCCATCTATTCTGCCAGTGCTCTCCAGCTGAATACTGAGTTGGCAGTGTGGTCAGAAAATCACTCACACAATTTGGCGCCGTCTGTGGGAAAGAAAGAAGAATAGATGGCCAATAACGGACAGAAGGATCAGATTGAAGACAACACTCCTGCTGGGAGTAGGAGACCTATCGACCTTGACGTTGAAGGGGACGACCGCAACACAGAAACTCGTGACTAGAGTCACGGAGTGAAAGACGCCGGCCAGGAAGGTGACGCACCAAAGACAACAGATCAAAGCGGATACTACAACGAAGATGACCTCCAGGTATGGAAGGATAGATACCTGCGGAGGAACGAAGACCCTTCCAGAAGGGATGCAAACATAGGGGGCATGAGCTCTCCCAAGGAGATAACATTCAAGTATAGAAGAGCTCAACCTGAGTGAGCAGATCCTGGATTCCAGACCCCGGATCCGAGAAGACATGATCTCGGCCTAGATAAGTAGGCCCGAAAAAAAGCTCAGCCTGAGTGAGCAAATCCAAGATTCCAGTAGACAAGATCTCGGCGCTTAAGTCCGAGAAGAGAGAAGGCAAAGATACAAAGTTTACCACTTGTTGAAATTTGTAGCAATTTACAAGTTGGTCAGACCGATACAAAGTCTACCACTTGTTGAAATTTGTAGCAATTTACAAGTTGGTCAGACCGATACAAAGTTTACCACTTGTTGAAATTTGTAGCAATTTACAAGTTGGTCAAACCGATACAAAGCTTACCACTTGTTGAAATTTGTAGCAATTTACAAGTTAAAAGTAAGCCGAGATGGTTCCTTAACTTCACTTGTTGAAATTTGTAGCAATTTACAAGTTGAAGTTAAGCTGAGATTATTGTTTCTCTTCGCTTGTTGAAATTTGTAGCAATTTACAAGTCGAAGTTAAGCCGATGTTAATACTTACAGACTTATGGCAATCTACTGGTTGGCTAAACCAAAAAAGATGCTTAACACTTGTTGAAATTTGTAGCAATTTACAAGTTGAAGTTAAGCCGACATATGATTATCTGTTGAAATTTGCAGCAATTTACAAGTTGAGGTAAAAGCTAAGTATATTGTTTAAACCCTTGTTGAAATTTGTAGCAATTTACAAGTAGATCACTGTTTAACACTTGTTATAACTTGAGAAAAGTTTACTGTATATGTTAGTCCTTGTTGAAATTTGTAACAATTTACAAGTAGGTTAGAGTAAAATTACTGTTTACATATTTATTGCAACTTGAGAAAAGTTTACAAAGTTTACATTGAAAAGTATACGTTTTATACTTGTTGAAATTTATGAAAAGATTACAGGTCAGTATCTTGCCGAAGTTAAACTGAGATGATGCTTAACCGAAGATAAGCCGAGATGATGTTTAATCGAAGTTAAACTGAGGTGATGCTTAACCGAAGTTAAGCCGAGATGATGCTTAAACCGAAGTTAAGTCGAGATGATGTTTAACCGAAGTTAAAACGAATGATGTTAACACTTGTTGAAATTCTGAGAGAATTTACAAGTTAAAAAGTGCACAAAGTTAAATGTCGGCAAAAGATTCACCGGAGTCAAACGTCGTTTTGATTAGAACAGAACCACTAAGTGCACGCCAGAAGTGGTGACCAGAATTGTGAAAGGAATAAATGCTTCAAGAAACAGCGATGACAGTTTGCAAAGGCCAAGAGAAAGAGGGTCTAAAGGGGGCGAATTAAATACCAGAAGTTTTAATACATCGGCGAAAGAAGAACACATCGGGTCTGTGACTACGGCACGAAGCCAACTTCCCTAATGTGATCCTAAGTACAACTTATGTTCACATTAGGGGGCAGGGAGAAGATGCAGGGGGAATGAATGATAATTAAGGAGCAAGGAATGTTTACACTTGTTGAAATTTTTTGAGCAAATTACAAGATGAGTTAACCAAAGATTATAAAGTTTACCACTTGTTGAAATTTGAAGCAATTTACAAGTTTAGTATAGCCGAGATAACACTGAAAGACGTTTCCGAGATATGATCATCCGAGATGACCAACTAGCTTGTTAAGAGCTGAGAAGGTTGGCAGATACAAAAATGAAGACCTTAAAGAACTAAGGATTGAAAGCAAGAACGTCGGTGATCGACCGCTTGACGAGCAGCGATGGTTCAACCTCAAAGTCGGTTGGAGGAGCTTCTCTCATTACCTCGGCATCAATTTCAAAAAGGAAGCAAACTACTCGGCATCGTGGCGGGTTGCGTTCACTCCCGAGACATTGGAAAGAACTTCTCGGACCTTCTCCCACGAGCTCGATCAATCTCCTAAAGAGTCTGATCAAAGCTCTTCTCGGCGATTGGCACCTCGGAGTTTTGAAGGCAAGGATTGAAAGCAAAAATCTGAAAAAAGACACAGAAAACAGAAACAAGAAATGTAATTCGAAAATCAAAAATGGTGATGAAGCTATCAAGAAATCAAGACAAAAAGATTGCATAGGTGTGTCAAGCTAATAACAGTGGCAGAAATCAACAGATATGTGAACAGTGTGTATTCAAGAAGATAATTTGGAAAGCAACAAGTAATAAAACCAGGAGGAACAGTGGCTTACCAGAAACAGAGAAGTCGGAATGAGAATTGCCGAAATCTGACGACAATGACAAAATGACGTAAGCTTCACCGGAGGAGAGGAACGAAGACAATTGCAGAAGCTTGAAAGCTTGGAACAGTGACAGATTTAAGCAAAAGAGCTAAGAAAGATAAAAAGCCAGAGGATTGAATGAAAAAAGAGAAAAATCAGAGTCAAGAAGACGACAAAGTTTAAAGATAAAGCCAAGTGCACAGGCGCTAAGTATATGAAGAAACAAGAAAGTAATGACCCACAATGCTAGCAACAGAAAGCGGATATGGCAAAAACAGTACCAGGCATTTAAAAATTTCAAAAAACTTGAAAACAGACGAAAAATAGAATACAACAGAAGGCAAGTAAACGGATTCAGAAGAGTTATGAAAGATTGAACTTAATAAAAGAGTTTATGAACCTACCAAGATAAGTGAACGCCGATATGAAGATCGCCGAAGTCAAATAGATGACTGGAAATCATGAGCCCACCAAAAAATGTGAATAAAGTGGATGCAAAGCTCTTGGAGTTTATGAATTAATGAAACCAGAAACCTCGGCTAGGAGGTATGATCTCGAATAGCTTGAAAAACATGAAGCTTGATACTTGACAGAAGTGGATAGTAAAGTCCAGGGAACTTTGAGGTCGGCGAGTTTGATCTCGGACAGAGGGGCACAGATGAACGAACAGTATAGGTTCCATCACCTCAGAATGCCGAGGTAATAGAACCTAGGGGGCAGTTGTGGGGATATATTTTCTGAGTACCAACACGTGGCAAGGTGACGCCGACGTGTCAGCCGAGGTGCCACGTGTCTTGGCCGTTGTGCCGAGGTCATCTCGTATAGGCCGAGGTCACCTCCGAAGATATCGGAATCCGAGATAAGCGGATAGGGGACAAGAGTCCTAGAATGAAGAGGGAACTCAACCTGGATATGGACAAGAGTCCTAGATTGGGAGAAGACTTCAGTTTTAGTAAAGATAAGACTCTTAGAGAGTTTATCATAATCCCACTGAGAGTCCCAGATTAACAGTAATCCTAAATCCATTAGGGCCAGGCTCCTATTGGGACTGGCTATAAAAGAGAGGCACCCCTACGGGTCTAAGGTATGCTTTTTGATACTCAAGCTTGTGAGTTGAATAGTTGATTTATCTTTGAGAGATATTGAGTACTGACTTGATCGTCGGAGTACCCCCAGGTGGCGAACCACCGTGGGATCCTTCTCTTTCTGTTGCAGGTCAGCCAAGTGCCATCTATTCTGCCAGTGCTCTCCAACTGAATACTGAGTTGGCAATGTGGTCAGAAAATCACTCACACAGAGATAAAATTTCCTGCCCAATTTCGACATATAATTAGCACTCGAATTTGAAAATCTAGCTGCATACACATCTCCATCTTCGCTGGTACCAGTTTTGTCATTTCCATTTGCTGCATCCAAACATAAACCACGTAACTCACTTGGTTTTTCGTCACCCAATTTTCATAAAAATTCACAATAACATAATTTTTTTCAAATATTATCTTTGCCTAGCAATTACTTTAAGGACTTAAAAAAAAAAAAAAAAAAAAAAAAAAAAAAAAAAAAAAATCAACAAATAAAAAACTCCACTTTCAATTACCCGTGCATCATGTGAAGATGTTATTAGTACATATATAACACACAATTTCAAACTAATTTAATTAAAATTTTTTTTTTCCCCTGATACCCAAAAAATTGTTGTCTGCTCACACTTTTCCCAACTGTTATTTAGTAATTTAAAACTCCACATCCAATAATCAACTGATAATTGATTTTAAATTTAACCCATCTTCCTCATTCATCAAACTTTTCAAAAATTAAGATATTAAATAACCAAATACTTAACAAGTTTTGTGCTTTTACCTAAATCGTTTCCCAATACATACATAACAAGAAAAATAAATAAATACCCATGGTTATAGTAAACTTGGCTGAAAATATTTCATAAGCTTTTATGCTATGAGTAACTCAAGTATACTTACATTCATGACCAACGAACAAGGTTAAGAGAACCAAGCAAAATAAAGCAAATCGACTCATGCCAATAGTTGCCATTGATTAAATTTTGAATGATATTTTAGTTGGGACATAAGGCTTTTTATAGGCAAAAGTTAAAAATCTTATTTAGTAAAATATTTGGTATAATTAATTTCATGGTATAATTAATTTTTTTCTTAATTTATGAGCATTGCTCTATAAGAAAAGATAACAATAATTTTGAATTTAAAAACGTGTAATGATAGATATTCTAAATGAATTATCAAACATTTTAACCTACCCCACATGAGATTAACAAGAATGGCTCCCCTCCATTGGAGTGTTACGTTTAAGAAAAATGCACTAAAATTTTTTTTTAGAATCTTACGTTGTTACATTTGATAAAAGTATATTAAAGAGTTTTTTAGTTTATTACATTGGGTGTTATATTTGGGAAAAATATACTAAAATTTTTTTTTAGAATTTTACGTTATTACGTTTAAGAAAAATACACTAAGAAATTTTTTTTAGAATGTTACGTTATTATATTTGAGAAAAGTACACTGAGAAATTTTTTAGTGTGTTAGTGTGTTACTTAAAGTGTTACGTTTTTTAAGTGTTATATTGGAGTGTTACGTTTGGAAAATGTATACTAAGAATTATTATTATTATTTTTTTTTGAAGTGTTACATTTAGGAATTTTAACATTATGAAAAAAACTTGCATTTGTCCCTTGACACATTACACACGCACGTTTATGGTTGACCCTTTATGCAATTCAAAGTAGAATGAGACCTTTGGGATGGAGAACCAAATACTTCATAAGATCACTATTTTAGATTTATTGGTTCTTCATCCTAAAATATTTGATAATTTATTTAGAGACTAGCATTTTTATTTGAGAATATAAGGCATTACTATAATTAATGTCAATTAGGCACAAAATCTTTCCTTAAATTAGGCATTACTAACTAATGTACCAACACTAGTTATGATATTATTATTGATTCTATTCCTTATACAAATTACAAATATCAAAACCTCTTAAATTATACCACATCATCAATTGGTATACTAGTTAGTATATTAATTGGTGTATATAGCATTATTCAAAATCGGTGGTGCTACATGTATCAATTAGTGTACTAACTAGTGTACCAACACTAGTTATGATATTATTATTGACCCCACTTATTATATAAATTACAAATATAAAATGTTAGGTTTTTATTCTTGGCAATCCCGTTTGACAAAACTCCTTTCAGTTGTATTTGTTTTCGCGTTTTTATTTCAGTGAGGCTATGAGTTTATTAGATGCGAATCCAACCCGAATCAAGCCTTGTAGAGAAGTTTGTGATGTTAATGCTTTCAAGATTGCCACTTCGCTGATTATGACGGGGGTCGAAATACCGTCATTTCATGACCAAAAATGCAAAAATGCAAAAATGCATTCAAAGTTGCCTGTCCATTCATGTTATACTTTTCAAGATTTTCCATTTTTGGCCTTCCCGCTTGAGCGGGGAAATGGGCGCTTGAGCGGGGTTTGCAAGCTTACAGTATCTCTGTTTTGCCTGAAAAAATACTAGAAGGTGTGATTCTCCGCTCGATCGGGAGCACGACGCCGAAAGGGAGCCTATATGAAATCACAAAATATGAAGTCGCCGCTCGAGCGGGAAGTCCCACGCTCGAGCGGACCGCGCGATCCCAGATTTCCAGATTCATTATGGAGTTGGTTTTCTTCTAAAACAAGGTTTATTTTGGATTTTTATAAGAAGTGGGATTACTTTGGAGTTCTGTAAGAAGTTGATTTTTTACAAACAAGAAGTTGGTTTTCTTTCCCAACTAGGATTGCTTTGGATTTTCTATAAGTAATTGGTTTTCTCCCAAAAATCGAGACTACTCATTGATTGAATTGCTCCGGATCTTCTTTTTGGTTCTTGAAGGTTTATATCTGGGGATATTTTGTTATTTTTCTTTGATGTTTTATTGAGTATTCAACTCATGGTTTAAAGAGAGTACATCAAAGGTTTGTTTGTTATACACAAAAGAGAGAGTTGTTCTTCAGTTGTGGATTCTGAAGAATTCGAGCCTGAAGCTTTGGTGGAATCCGGTGTGGCTCATCAGAAAGACAATTCCGTGGTAAAGATGGGGTTGGAAGAGGCACATAGAGGTTGGTTCAATTAGGCGTTGTGGATTCGCTAGGTAATTGAGAGTATACCTGTGTAATTCCTTTAATTCTTCTTAGTGGATTGTCTTGTGACAGTTGCCCGTGGTTTTTTTATCACAATTGGAGGTGTCCAATTGTGGTTTTTTCACGTAAAAATCATTGTGTCGATTTGTCTTTGATTGTTTGATTGGGATTGTTATATTCTGCTTAAAATTGATACATAATCATAAATCAACATCTAGGGGTTTTCTAGATTTTTCATAAAAAATCTCTTAAATTATACCATATCATCAATTAGAACACTAGTCAATGTATTAATTAATGCATATATCATTATCCATTGAAAATTTCATACATTGCATTTCATATACACAACTTACCTTTTATTTTTAATTTAAGCCCCAAAACATTGTTAGATGACATTCCAAGTATTTTCTCTTTCTCTAATGCTCACAATCCAATTTAGTCATTAAAAATTAAGATTTTGATTACTGTTATTTATTTCAGTTTTTTATAAAAAATTATTTCTAATTTTTTTGAGTATGGTGGTGTTTGGCGATTGTTGTTGGTTTATAAGAACCCCAAGTTAACCATAATGGTTAATTTTTTCTTCTTTCTTTTAAATCCCAATCTGATTACATCAAATCGACTCAAATCGAATTGCAGAGAAACAGGATAGAGCGTTTGCTTTGGTCCATCGATAACTCAAAAAATCAATAAAATTGAACCAATTACACCCGTAATAGGATTAAAAGAGTAATATTATACATAAATAATATTTGCAAAATTTTCTTACAAGTAGAGACACAAAGTTAATACTGTAACACATAGAATCCATTAATTTTGTCACTAGTAAATTTCTTTTAAAAAAAGATAAAAAAATCCATTTTTGTATAACAATTTTCTACTAAAAATATTGGATTATAGCATATAAAATTCATACAAAATTAACCAATTGAAGTAATGGCAAAGCTGAAATACATTGTGCCCTTAAAAATTCATTCCAAAATATCTATACCCTTTAATTTTCTTTCTTTGCTTCTTTTTAATGCTAATAACTGAGAGTAGTTGCCAGATTTAGTGAATATATATATAGTGATTCTTGGACCGACTTTATCGATGGAGACAGAATCATTTGGTGAGTGAGTATTGATTCTTCTATAAGCTTCAAGTGGGATGGCAATTTGAAACCGATCCGACAGGGACCCAACCCCCCGATTCCGATTAGAGCGTGTTTTCCCCGAAAAATATCCCCTACGGGCCGGGGACGGTACTCAAAAATAAATTCCCGATGATTTTCAGGCCGGGGATGGTGATACGTTTTTCATCCCCGGCCCCGGCCCCGTCCCTGTTAGCCTCCTGAATCAAACTTACTATATATACCCCTTAATATATAACCCTCTATCATATGTAACTATTCTGTTCTGTCTCTCTCTCTTCCCTCTACACTCTCTCACTCTCGCACCTCTCCTCTCTGCTCCTCAGTGCAGCCATCACTGTCCGCGATGCCGGAGTCGCTGTCCACCTCACACCGCCGCTCCACCTCCGTTGACTCCGCCGTTCGCTCCACCTCCATCGCTGCCCTCTCTCTTCCTGTCCGTTGAGTCACCGTCGTCGCAGTCACACAGAGATCTTAGATCTGTGTTGATCTCCTCCGTCGTTCTCTCTCTTTGTGTATACATGTATGTGTGTGTCTCTGTGTGTATGTCTAATGTATGTGTGTGCTCTGTGTGAATGTATACATGTGAGTATGTATGTATGTATGTATTTGTGTATGATTTTTTGAGGATGTTGCTGATGATGTTGAAAGTTGTTGATGGTGTTGAATATTGAAACAGATTTGGATCGAGGAACTTTCGGGGTCGGGGAAACCCGATCCCCGTTGAGGGCGGGGACGGGGACCGTGATAGGTTCCCCGTCAGGGATCAGGGCCGGGGCCGGGGAAGTTTTGGCCATCAGGGATCAAGGAGTGAGATCTCTGGCCCCACCCCGCCCCGTTGTCATTCTTAGCTTCAAGACTCATTTGGTGACTGACTATTAGTTCTTTCATAAGCCTTAATTGTTTATGGCCAATTACAACTTACATCATAGTCAATTTTGGCATAAAAATTGGGCTTATAGGCCATTTTTCATATATTTATCAATAGAAATGTCATTTATGCATGGGAACCTCCCCCTCCAAAAATAAAAAATAAAAATTGCAACTACAATAGGTATTCAAAACCTTGAAAATAGGATATCCATGACTAAATCATATTTAGCATTATTATTTGGATGAACAATAATATAATTACAGCATCATGGATTGGCGACGAATTGAGGTTGAGGAGGAGGGCAACTCTTCTCACAGTCTGAGTCCTTGTGTAGCTTTTTTTTTGTGCTCCTCGGAGGGGTTTAATCTCCTCGGATATAATAGCCTTACAATTCGGATTCCCGTAATTCTGAATCTGATTTCATAAGTGTAATGTGAAACAGTGAAAATACAAAAGAGTTTAAATCCGGCAAATCTTTGAAAAATTGATTTTTAATCAAAAATATAAAAAATGAACTGCATTGTCAGATTTTAGAGTTGCCACCTAAATATTTTTGAAAAATTTAGGAAACCCGTGACTCGTGCCAAAGGCCACTTGTCCGTCATCACCAAAGTGTCTCAGCTCGGGAATTTAGGTATGAAAGGGGAAGGTCATGAATTGAGCACCCCACTCACCCAATCAAAGATCAGCCTCTATTAATCATGATGTGATTTTTATGTACATTATGCGCTCTTGTTCCGATTATTACACTATCTTTACTATGGGATGCACATAAGTATAGACTAATTTCCCTAATTTGGAAGGTTTTGATTTCATGCTTGTTTTGAAAATAATTTTAAATGTGTGCCACTTGAAAAAGTGATATCATATATACATTTATCAAATCAAATAAGTAAAAAACTTTCATCCATAGGCATTCAAAAGATATATCAAATAAGCACTTAGTCTCATGGTGAACATGCTTATTATGGCAACAATCACACGCATGCAATATGCTAAAACAAAAAATACTTACACCAAATATCTGAGGAGAACCAAAAGAAAAGAAAATTGTTGGAAAAAAATGCATGATCCTAAACAATGCAAATGACTAATGCAACGCATACAAAATGCAACTATCGGATTTGGCTTCTTAACATGACATATGGATCAATTTCAAAGCATATGATAGCGCATGTATTTAAGCAAGGAATTTGAAACTAACATTGATTAGTATGATAAGTCGAACCCTTATGCATGCAAAACGAATGGATGTGAGTCATGGAAAATGCTAAAGAAAATATGATGCTAACCAGGATAAGTGGATAAATAAAAGAGAGAAAGAAACAGAGGTTGGAAGACATAGATAATATTAGAATTTTGCCCTCACATAGGAGGGTCCGAATGACTGTCCTAATTAACTAACTATTACAACACCGAATTAATTAACTAAGTTAACTAGCTATTACAAACTCAAAGGGATTTAACTAATTACTTATAACATATTAATCTAAGAGCTATTTAAGCCAATTAATTCGAACGGGAGTCAAAGAACCACACGCGCAATCGAGAACATCCTCCCAAAAACTCTTCTGTTATGTTGCCTAAACTATTCTGTTCACAGTCAGAAAATAATTTTGTTTTTGCCCTAGCTTCTGCACTGTTCTGTCATGAAAATGACACTGCTTGGCTGAAATGAGGTGGTCAGCCAGCCTTGGAAAGTGGTCAGCCGGCCACTATTTTTAGGTGATGCCCTACTGCAGCAGAAAAGAAACAGAGCAAAAACAGAGTGTTTCCAGTGGATGTTTATCCTCTCTGCCTCTCCCTATTATGGAATTGATCAAGGAAGAAGTAAAATAGATTCACATATCATCAATGGTCGCAAGGTTGATGCATGATGATCTATGAATCGATGGGACAAAGGCTCAATGAATGACAATAAAAGACTAATAAAAACCTTCTCTCTATCATGGAGTTACCTTAAGGGAAGTGGTAGACATTGATTCTTGAACCATTATTATCACTAAAGAGTATGAAATGTCTCGAGACTTAATGGGTTCAATATAACGTCTGATTGAACCTAACTCAATTTTATTATCTCGTGTCTGTTTTAGTCCAATTTTATTAGCCTTTTTTATTACATTTTCATTCTTTAACCATTTTGTGCAAAAGTGATAAGCACATCCACTAATGAAGAGAAGTATCAAACAAGAAGTTATTCTTGGCGTGAGAGGGATGTAATGCCTTGGTAATGAACTTTCGAAGAGATTAAACCATTAAGTATGGAAGGTCTTTTTCGCGTGCCTTAAATAACAATCAATTGTTTGAAACAACTCTTAAGAAAAAAGAAAGAAAACCAAGAAATGAGGGAGTTTGCAGAGATGATTATTACAAGTGCGAATATATATATGAAACCTATGAAATAGAATCTATTAACTCAAATAGGTTAGTGTCTAAGGCTTAAATCACTAAACTTACGAGGACTTACAACGTTACAAGCATACCATGCAAAGTATAAACTAAATATTACAATTTTGCCCTCACATAATATTACATGCTCACACTTTTTCCAAAACTGTAATTTAGTAATTTAAAACTCCACATCCAATAAACAACTGATAATTGATTTTAAATTTAACCTATCTTCCTTATTCATCAAACTTTTCAAAAATTAAGATATTAAATAACCACATACTTAACAAGTTTTGTGTTTTTACTTAAATCGTTTCTCAACTTTGTATACCTATCACCCTCGGTGTGTAGATATGTGCATTTGATGATGCCATTCTTATTAGCTATACATACATAACAAGAAAAATAAATAAATACACATGGTTATAGTAAACTTGGCTGAAAATATTTCATAAGCTTTTATGCTATAAGGATCTCAAGTATACTTACATTCATGACCAACGAACAAGAACTCTCAAGGATTGGCCTAGTGGTGTAGGTTTCAGATCTAGGAGTTTGCTCATCTTTAGGTCTCAAGTTCAAAACCTCTTAAGTACTATCAATTTTTGTGTTGGGCCAGTCCATAAGGAGCTTTACTCTGGCTTTAAATGGGTCTCTCACTGTCAATTCTTTTGTTGGGCCAGTCCATAAAGAGTTTTGCTCTGGCTTTAAATGGGCCCATCTCGCTAGTGAACGATGGGATTGATCTCTCAAGAATTAATCGAGGTGTGCGCAAACTGATCCGAACATCCTGAGTTATTAAAAATAAAATAAAATAACCACCGAACAAGGTTAAGAAAACCAAGCAAATCTACTCATGCCAATAGTTGCCATCAATTAAATTTTGAATGATATTTTTAGTTGGGACATAAGGTTTTTTATAGGCAAAAGTTAAAAATCTTATTTTATGTTGCTTTCTGTGACACTTAAAATTTAATTTAGTAAAACATTTGGTATAATTAATTTCATCGTATAATTAATTTTTTTTCTTAATTTATAAGCATTGCTCTATAAGAAAAGATAACAACAATTTTGAATTTAAAAACAAGTAATGATATATATTCTAAATGAATTATCAAATATTTTATCCTACACCACATAAGATCAACGAAAATGACTCCCCTCCATACTCTTATTCTCCATACTCCTCCATACTTTATTTTTTTGGACTTCATTCCTGCATTGATATTCTAAATCGTTCAACTAGTAATCCCAACAATTTAGATGAATTATGCAAAAATTTAGTTTCATTGAATATCACTAGATATATGAATAAATTACATCTTATTTTTTAAAAAATAAATAGTAATTGTGAGTTTAAACTTAAACATTTCATTCTATAAAACAAAAAATGATTTGTTTATGTATTCATTGATATTTGATGAAGTTGATTTTTTGCACACACAGTCTTCATTATAAGATTTACAAGATGAATGGTTTAGATTACCATTGTGGGCCTAGAATAGAGCCCAAAAAATGAAGTATGGAAGATAAGAGTATGGAGGGGAGTTATACTCGAGACTCACATGAGTGCCTTGTGAGTATTTAATAGAATATTGGAAAATTTATCTATAAATCCCATATGGGAGAATGTTGATCTATTTGGTCTAAGAGTTTTCTTATAAACCAATTAGTCATTTTTGTTTTGGAAAGTTGTATTTAATTGATTTGGTGCCATTTGAGTTTAAGTAAATATCCCTTTGTGATTTATTTTTTCAATTTTTTGATTTATTTTTGTGATTGGAATGGAAATGTGTCGTGTGAAAGATTCTTTTTGGGAGGATTGGTGGCTAAAGTGTTATTGTCGAGCGTTGAAATCTACATTTCTATTAGTGTAATTTTCTAGTGTTACATTAGAGTGCTACATTTGAAAAAAATACAATAAGAAATTTTTGTATGTTACATTGATTGGAGTGTTACATTTACGAAAAATATGCTAAGGAATTTTTTTAGAATGTTATGTTATTACGTTTGAGAAAGTACACTAAAAAGTCTTTTTGTTGTGTTACATTGGAGTGTTACAATTGGGAAAAGTACACTAAGAATTTTTTTAAAATGTTACGTTATTACATTTAAGAAAAGTACAATAAGAAGTTTTTTAGTATGCTACATTGCAGTATTATGTTTGGGAAAAGTATACTAAGAATTTTTTTTGAAAGTAACATTTTTTTTTTTTTGAATTTTTCTTTAGAAAAAGTATACTAATGAGTTTTTATTTATTATATTAATTGGAATGTTACGTTTGAAAAACTACACTAAAGAGATTTTGTTTTTGGAATGTTACGTTGTTACATTTGAGAAAAGTACACTAAAGAATTTTTTTAAAGTGTTACATTTAGTAATTTCAACATTTTGAGAAAACTCATATTTGTCTCTCAACACATAATATACGTGCGTTTATGGTTGACCCTTTATATAATTTACACTAGAATGAGACCTTTGAATTCATAAGAAAAAAGGGAAGATCAAAAATGGAGGATCAAACGGTTCATAAAATCACTATTTGTGATTTATTGGTGTCTCATCATAAAATATTTGGTAATTTATTTAGAAACTCTAGCATTTTTATTTAGGAATATAAGACATTACTATAATTATGGTCAATTAGGCACAAAATACAAATCTTTCCTTAAATTATCACCAATAATTGGAAATTTCATACATTTCATTTCATATACACAACTTACCTTTTATTTTTAATTTAAGCCCAAAAACATCCTTAAATGACATTCCAAGTATTTTCTCTTTCTCTAATGCTCACATTCCAATTTAGTCATTAAAAATTAAGATTTTGATTATTGTTATTTATTTTCAGTTTTCTATAAAAAATTGCTTTTAATTTTTTTGATTACCGTGGTGTTTTGCGATTGTAGTTGGTTTAAAAGAATTCCAAGTTAATCATAATGGTTATGTTTTTTTTGTTTTGTTTTTTTTTATTATTTTTTTAATCCCAATCTCATTGCATCAAATCGACACAAATTGAATTGTAGACAAACAACATAGAGAGGTTGCTTTGGTCTATCAATAACACAAAAAATCAAAATTGAATCGATTACACCCCTAATGGAAAGTGAAAACAACACGCATTAAGTAAATAATATTATACAGAAATAATTTTTTACAAAATTTTGTTGTAAGTAGAGACACAAAGTTGATATCACATAGAATCCATTAATTTTGTCGCTAATAAAAAAAGATAATAAAAAAAAAATCCGTTTTTGTGTAACATTTTTCTACTAGAAATATTGGATTATAGCATGTAAAATTCATACGAAATTAATTGCACTAACGGCAAGGCTTAAATACATTGTGCTCTTAAAAATTCATTCCAAAATATCTACACTCTTTAATTTTTTTTCTTTGCTTCTTTTTATTGCCTCAAGACTATTGATTCTTGATTAATTTGGTGATTTACTATTGATTCTTTTATAAGCCTCAATACTTATTTGATGACTGACTATTGGTTGTTTTATATGCCTCAATTGTTTGTGGGCAATTACAACCACAACAGGCATTCAAAACCTTGAAAAAGGGACATCCATGACTAAATCATATTTAGCATTATTATTTGGATGAACAATAATATAATTAGAGCATCATGGATTGGTGACAAATTGAGGTTGAGGGGAAGGGCAACTATTTTCACAGTCGAAGGCATTGTAAAAAGAACAATTACGCGGGCTTACAGTTATACAACACCAATATGTGTAATCATCAGGAAGAAATGGTGAGCATCGGGTGGATAGAACTATTTTCTTGCCCAATTTGGAAGACACATAATTAGCTGCCTTTGAATTTGATTTTGAAAACCCATCTCCATCTTGGCTGCTATACTTGTCATATCCTGCATTGTAAACATTCATATATATATATGTAAATTTTTTTTTTTTTTTGACGAGATAGACTCCTCAGTTAGATCTTTGATAGTGTTAATTAAATTGTACATACATAACAAGATAAAAAAAATAAAAAATAAAAATCTATGAATTATAATAAACTTGGTTAATAATATTTCATGGTCTTTTATTTGTAATTAGAAGAAAAAATGCAAACATACTTACCCTTGTGGCCAACCAAGAGGATAAAGAAGACCAAACAGAAGAGAAGGAACTGACCAAAGTTAGTAGTTGACATTGATAGAATTGTTTAATCATGTTTTCAGTTGAGACACAAGGCTTTTTATAGGTATGTACTTATAAATTTTATCAAATGTCTCGTATAGATATAAGATCTACATTCATGTTAGACATTTAATAAAAATTTAGATATTCTTAGCATTACTCAAATCAAATATTACCGATTTTAAAATTTCTACTAAATAATTACATCCCACTAAAACCCATGTGAATGTTTGATCAAATTTTTTATATAATATTTTGTATCCCTAATAACATTGTTCTAATTTGATAGGTGACTTTTGGATCATTACAATTTAATTGTGTGAGATTACAGCTATTATTATTAATTAAAAAATCTAAGAGATTACTATAATCAATGTCCATTGATTATATTACGAAAGTTTCTTTAATTGTCAGCAATAATTCTTACCTACCATCTCCTATACGTAAGTTACCTTTTGTTTTTAAGTTGACCCAAAATTATTTGTTTATGTGGTTGCCATTGCCGAAGACTAGAATTATTTATTTATTTTTTTTGTCCTGTTTTTTTTATAACACATAAACACTAGCACTAGCACTAACTAATATAATGTTTTCCATATTCTAAAAAAAAAAAAACACAATGAATCCAAACTGAACATGCAAAATTTTGATTTTGTATTATTTAATTTTTACACCAATACAAAATAAATCAACCAAAATATATATTTTAATTATTTGATTTCCAGAAAAAATGTGATGAATATAATATACTTTTTGTGAGAAAAAACTAACGAGGATAACATATATAAAACAGCTTTCATAATTTTTATTTATTTCTTTTCAACATAAAATTCTGTAATTTTTTTTTATATAAAATTCTTTAAAACTATGCGAATCCCTCCTTCACACCAAATTGCTAAAATTAACAATTGAACCGTAGCATACAGTTTAAATAGGTTCCTCAACGATCAAATCTGAAAAGGTTGGCTCCGTACTAAACTTTTTCTCAACACCAATTGAATTGTACCAATTACTGTCACGATTCAAACCCACCTCTATAGGTTTAGCGTCGTAACCGACAGTAATCTTGGAATTACCAAAGGTCTTTGAGCAGAATAATATATAGTTAGAGGTTGCGGAAGCAAATATATAAAACACATTTTCCATAGAGCTGTGCTGATGTATATGGGACAGAAATTTAAAACTTTAATAACACACATGACATCATATATATATATATATATATATCTACGTTAGTCGTGCATCACTCTCATATACAGATAAAACAAAGATGCAAATATACTGATGCTTGCATTTGTAATTGTGGAGGAATTTTTATTTTAGAAGATTCTCCTTATCCCACCAAGTCATAGATTAACCATTGTCAAGGGACTTTTAAATCCCTCCAATTCATTAGACAAGGTTGTATTACCGTGTCAAATGGTCTTGATTCAAAGATTTCAACGATTTTATTATCGTTTGGTCTTGTTTTTATTTCAAGAAATTTGGTTAATTCGTGAATTGTTTTCCAACAAATAGCTAGATCATGAGAATTTGATTTCATTCTTAATCCTTGTGTTTTAATTCTTATTCTAAATGTATCTTCAAGATTAGAATCATTTATAGAAATAAAGAAATTTGGTCTAACATTAAACCAAACTACTCTATTAGCCAAATTAGATTGAATTCCTCCAATGATTACTTTCATTGGGTCGGAAAACCTTTTGTCAAAAATTACTACCAAAATAGGAGTATCTGTCCCTTGGCAAAATAAGACTGTTAAGGTTACTTAAATTAATCTAATATGAATATATTGAATTTCATGATATTTCTTTTTCCATCTTGCAACCTTTTTCTTATCAAAAAAAGAAATATCAATATTTCCTTGTTTTAACCATTTTGCTTGAATGTTACCACTGTATTGTTCAAACACTCTTGCTAAAAAGAAGTTGAATTTTGAAAATTTATAAATTTCTGGAACAACAACTTCTTGCATTTTTTCAAATTTTGCTAATTCTTCGTCGGTAAAATTTTTTTCTTCTTCGATTACATGTCCAAGTCGAATTGTCTGTAATTCTTCTTGAGATATACTATCTATTATTAGTCATCATGAAGATTAGTTCTTCATTTGAACTTTCAGGTCACATGCCTGGTCACCTACATACATAATATAAATAGTAAGCGAAAGCCCAGTAAATAATAACAGAATAAAGGGGTTTAATGAATGATGTCCGTCACAGATATAACTTTCAAATCTCTTATTGCACAGAAGCATAAGCATATTCGTATCAGAAACAGAGTCATAAACATATTCATATCATGAGTAGTGTATCCGTTAGCATTAAACATATCTCTTTGGTCAAGCATATTAAGTTCCACATTGGAACCTTCGATACCAAGTAACATATCTCATATATGGGCCATGGTATTGTTTCCCCCGGGCGAGGGCTTATGCCATGGCATTATCTCCCTCGGGCGAGGGCCTCATCACCATAAGCCACAGTATTATATCTCTTGGGCGAAAGCCTCTGCTAAGGATACCATAATTACATTTCAAAGAAGTAGATCATCATTTATGTAATCACAATACATTCTTTTATACCATTCAAAAACAGTTCATATCATATCATAATATTCAGAAAGTATTTCATATTGAGTATAGCTTTACTAAGTTATTACTTACAGATAGCTTCACAGATAGCTTGATAGTAAACCAATGGACCAAAAGCTCACGAAGCGTGACCTACACAAATATAACAGATACATATACTAAAACATACGCTTGGATCATACGTAACTCATTTCATTTCGTTCTTAGTGTGTTCCTAGCCTTTACTCTCATTATTTTGTCTTAATCTTGGCCTAGGAATGTCTAGGATGTAATGAAGATGTTAAAATGCACTTGGACACACTTAACAAAATTTGTTGAAAACAGGTTCCCGCTTGAGCATAACTTCATTCGCTCGAGCGAACATACAAAATGTGAGTGGTTGCTCGAGCGGCTTGTAAACTCTGCAAAAGTACTGGTTGCTTGATTTTTTCACCGGACGCTCGCTCAACGCTCGCTCGAGTGCGAGACTCATACCTTCACTCAAGCGCAACTCTTGTCGCTCGAGCGGTCTGCAAAACATGTAAACTTCTGGGAGCATGCATTTTACGCTCAAGCCACCCTTTGGTCGCTCGAACGAAGGTGCAAAACATAGTGGGGCCGCTCGAGCGCAGGTTCTGTCGCTCGAGCGGAAAAGCAAAATCTGGAATTTCCAAATTGTTGAACATGATGCCAACTTCAAATTCAAAGCCTTAAAACTCATCATTTGGACCCAAAAGTTGAGAAAACACTTGAAAATTTGTAAAACATCATGGATTAAGCATCAATACTCGAAATCAAAGCCCAAAAGCGAGTGAATTCTTCAAAACCAAACTTGAACATATGTATACATATCATGTATGTGTTGTCAAGAATTCAAACCTTCCAAAATATGTACAAATGAAGTGTTTGTGTATAAAACCATGGTGAGTTCTCATAGTCTAACAAAGATAATCTCTTGCATGTATGAAATCGTTGGAATTAAAACTCAAAATCCATGAATTATGCATGCATACATGGAATGATCCTCCTTTCCAATTCATTAGCTTAATCCTTGTATAACTTAGCTTAATTCTCTAGAATTCATGTATGGAATAACTTAAACTCAAACCTAAAGGTTGAATTCTTACCTTAGATGTTCAATTATGCTCTAGAGTGCTAAAATCCTCCAAATTCTCTTTCAATGTTTAGCAATCCCTCTCTTTCCTTCCTTGTTTGTTGAATTGAATTCTCAAGCTTTCCTCTCCCTCTCTTTTCACGTTTTTGTTCTCAAACAACAAAAATGAGAGAGTGTAAAGTATAGTCAAGGGTCTACTTATGCCTTATATAGACTTGATTAGAGAATTGATTAATTAGGCTTGAGTGAACATTAATGATTCTAATTTAATTCGTTCCGAATCGAATTTCAATTCATCATATCATAAAATTCTAAAAATTCCAAATAACACATAACCGTAGTCAATTTTGTGATCGGATGCCGATAAAGCCTTCAATTCACAAAACTAACAAAAATACAGACAGATATTCCTACCATGAACAGATATAAACACCAATAATGCAATATATATGCAATTAATTCAGAATTCCATTTTAATTACTCATTAAGCACTCTTAATCATATGTTTTAAAATAGTTACACTCTTAACTAACAATCCAATAATTGTATTTATCTAATTCATCAATAGGGAAAAAATAGATGACAAGTTTTATTATGAGAATTTATTAGTGAATGACCCGTGTCTAAAGGCACTTCCAACGCAAACAATGCTCTTTACCCATAATGCAAATTAAAGAATAAATATATAATTTTTTAATAATTTAACAATTATATATTTCAGTAATGCAAATTAAATAATCCAATTTAAGGGCAGTATTCCAGCGTAAAGTTTAGAGAAATGCTATTCATCAATTTTTTTTTTTGGGTAAACTATCAATAGGTCATAATAGTTAGACTTAATTTCCATCAAGTCCTGTTGAAAATAAGTCATAATAAAAGCATCGTAAAAATATTTTTTTTGTGATAATTTTTTGTATATGTCACTAAAAATTGACAATCAGTGACTTTTTTGTCCCGATTTTTATAAATCGTTGCTAAAACTTAAAATTAGTGACATTTTTCTGTAACGAATTTTTCAAATTGTTGCTAAAAGTTGAAAATTAGCGACTTTTTTATGACGATGTTTTTAAACTGTTGCTAAAACTTATAATTTGTGACATTTTTTGTGACAAAAATTTTAAACTGTCACTGAAAATTAATAATAAGTGATATTTTTTAATAGTATTTGATTAAAAACACTATTAATTCTCACCGGACCTATTAGCCAACAAGCCCATCTATTAGGACCTATACTTTGTTTCACTTTTTAAGTATATTGATGCAATCAAAGTCGTGTATGTGTAGGATCCATATTATTTAACAAATAATGGAACTAACTAAGCTAAATAGAAAATCACATATGAAGTGAATAGTTCCAATACATTGTTTTAGAAATATATAATAGTACTGTAATAATTTATTTAGGGTAAATTACACTTACTTCCCCTGTAGTTTTAATAATTATACTAGCCTCCCTCACTTTTGAAATTATTATCAAGATTCCTCCATTGTTAAGTTATTTAACAGAATTTGCTAATGTCATACTGATGTCATAGGTTATAATACCAAAATTGACAAAATTGCCTATTAGTTACCTTATATATTCAAATGAGAAATTTTAATCACCTTCTCTGAGATCTTACATATATATTATCAAAGACCCATACATATTTTAGCATTATTTAATAAAAATTTTAAATTTCATGCAATAGTGAATAAAACTCTTAAATTTTTAAGACATTATTAAATCATTTAATGGAAAAAAAATTTCATTGATAAAATATTTAACAATAAACAATTTCTCTAAAATTAATGTTAAATAACGTCTTAATAATTTAATATAAGATTTATTTCACACTACATAAACAACGTAAAATTTATCATTTTAAGTAATTCATTTATTATTTGAATTTTGTTTAGGGCACTCGGTTCATAAATCCAAATCTGAATTTTGTTTGTCCAAAAGTCCACCCGCAAAAACATTATGTCCATAAGGACATGCTTCTGTGTAAAGACCAAATTACCTATATACATATACCTATCAATCTAGGCATGTTTATACTGATCTGTTCAAATTGAAAATCAAACTCTCTCTTTCTCTAAAACACACACACACACACACTATCTCTCTCCCTTCTCTTTTTCTCCATCTTATCTAGGGTTTTCACAACCCTCTTTCTCCTCTATCTCTTTCTAGATTCATAGAGAGCTTCAGATACGCCATCGAGGTCTCCTCACTCCAATCTGATCCTTCAACTATCTGCATAATTAGTAGCGATATCGGTGGCTCCTTCATCGCTCACTTCCTCCACTAGTACTCCGACCAATCTCCTTCTCCTATGGCTACTATTTCCCTTGAAGGCCACACCTTCGAAGTCGAAGCTTCCATTAGCTTATTCAACGATGATTGCTCCATCTCCTCGTACAAGCGTGAGAGTCTTTGGTAAAAAGTGAAAAAAAAAAACTTTTTGGCTACTAAATATTTAGTAGCTAAAAAAACTTTAAAGCAAACTTTAGGCGACTAAGACTTTAGTAGCTAAAAAAAAAAAAGGGAAAAAAAATTTGACGATTAAAACTTTAGTAGCCAAAAACAAAATCAGACTTTAGACGACTTTAGTGGCTAAAAAAAATAAGATGAACAACCAAAAATTTTTTGGCGACTAAAACTTTAGTCGTCCTAAATAATTTTAGTTTTTGGCGACCACTGAAAATGAGATATTAATTTTTTTGAAAAGGTTTTGGCGATTAAAAAATTAGTCGGCAATTGATGACTTTCATCGACTAAATTATTTTTAGTCGCCAAAACCTTTCCTAACAATTGGTCACTGACTAATGTGGCAACCAAAAATTTTATTCGCCAAAAAGATTTGGCGACTAAAAATTGACTTTTGGCAACGAAAAAATTAGTCGCCAAAAGTGTTATTTGTTGTTGTGTCAGAAGAGGCGTTGTCGCTTGTCGTGGTCGATTTTTCGGCGAAATAGTGATCAGGTCTTGTATCAGCACTAGAGGTTCTCGATGGGAATGAGATCTAGGGTTTGGTGCTGATTGAGATCTGTTTTTCCATCGAAGAAGAGAGAGAGAATTAGTGGTGATCGAGACTTGTTTTTCCACCGGAGATGAGAGAGAAAAAAGAAAAAAAGAAAAGAGATGAAAGAGAAGAGAGATGATGGAGAGCAAGAGCATCATTATGGATCTCAAGATTGTCACACCCACACCCACATCACTACAACCACACCACCACTATCATCGTCAGCTCCACCATTACCTTACCTCCAAATGTAATTATCCCCAAAACTATCACAAAATGGCAACAATGAGACACCCCCAAACACAAACACCATGAATGACCGCCTAACTGAGCTATGTCCAATTTCATGGCATTTGTAATGAAAATCATCACATCTGATCCAACTACACCACTTACTCCCTCTCGCAACTTTTGGATTCTGTCTCACTAATCTCATCGAAACATCTTAAATTTATCGATGATTTGAGATGTTAATGACTCAGATCTGATTTGGTTGTTGTTGTGTGTATATGTGTTGTTGATTTATGTTTTTTATTTTGGATCTTTCTCTACCATTTGTTCTTTGTACAGATAAAGGATTTTGGGATAATGTATTAATTTGGACAGAGATTTAAACAAATAAAGAATAAAAATTGAACTTATAATAAAATTTTAGGACCCCTCTCTCTCTCTCTCTCTCTCTCTCTCTATGTGTATGTATGAAAATTTGAATAGATAAGTGAAAAAATTGAATAGATAATAAAATTTGGACACTATTTAAACAAGGAATTTCAACAGATAAATACTCCAACAAATAGATACAAATTTGACAGATAGTTAAAAAAAATTAAACAAATAAAAAAATATTTGGACAAATAATCAAAAAAATTTAAACAAATAAAATATTTGAATAAATAGTCAAAAAAATTAAATAGACAAAATATTTGAACAGATAGTTAAAAAAATTAAACAGATAGATTAAGGGTTAAAATTAGAAATAAAATGTCCTTCAAAATAAAAAATGGACTTTTCACTAAACTATTTCACAAAGGGTGGATCTCTTACTAATAAAAAATATTCATTAAATTTAATGACTTATACCCTCCTTAGATTGGATCTTTCAACAAATTTTATTTTTTTTAAAGTTTAAATAAATGGATTTATTTTTCCCAGACAATTTATATTACTTATTTATTCATATGTAAAAAATTATTATTTTAGATTTTCTCAATTATATATTATTCTTAAATTTTTATTTTTATTTTTAAATCATTAAAAATAATGCATATTTAAAAAAATGCACATTAATATTTATTACCTGATTAAACTTTTTTTAAAAACCTCGTATATACAATGAATGGAGGTTAACCATGAGGCAATTGGTGCCAAATTACAAAAGCATCCAAAAAAGGGCACACAATGCTCAAGGGCAAAAAGAAAAAGGACAAAGACAGCCTTCTCACCTGACTTCCCTGGTGTATAGATGTATGACCTGTTTGGTATAATTTTTAATAAGTTCAAAGTTCACAATAAAAAAAGGTAGAAGTTCAAATCATATCTCTCCTGCTTTCCACTTGTTAGTTTTTTTTCGAGAAATTACAAGAAATAAAAATAAAAATCTAAGGTTTCTAACAAAATAAATCTTAATTTTTTAATTATATTAATTTAAATTCTAAACTTTTGATTTATTTTCAATTTAAACTATTTGGCTATTTTTATGAAACAAAATCGACAGAAAAATAAATATTTTAGTCATTAAATTCAATAGAAAATGATATTTTAGACATTTTATATATTTCTACATTGAGTTTAATAACTAACATATTTTTTTATCAATTTTATTTAACAAAAATAGGCGAGTGGTTTAGTTTTTTTTAATTTATATTGAATAGAATTTAAAAGATTAGAATTTAAATTGATAAAATTGAAAACTCAAAATTTATTTTGTAACAAGGCTCAAACCTTGGATTTTTTTATTTTTTTATTTTTTTTTGATAAACTGTAAATAAAAAATTGGATAAATTACACTTATACCGCCTGATGTTTGGGTTTAATACATGTCATCTCTTAATGTTTGGGAAATTATACTAAACCCCCTGTCATTGTAATTATTTAGACGGAATGAAAACATTTTGTAACGCCCTCAAAATATGATATAAATCAACCCAAGAGATTCATGAACAAAATATGATATATATTACTTTCATTCATCAGAGTTTACATTACAAAAGCGATTACATGCATTATACTTTTAAAAATATTCATTCTGAAACTACAGTATGTAACACTAATGGGTAACAACAAAATAAATGTCATACGGGCTTATATCTTTCCAAGAGATACTTGGTTACAACAAAAGACAGTCATAAGCTATTTACAATTAAAGCCCTTGGCTTAAAGAAAACATATATACACAAAACCAAAATAATAAAGATAGAGTCCCCAACCCTTAAGCCTTCCCAGCTATGTTCTTGGAGGTGGCATGTCACATGTACCTGAAAATAGTTTTCCAAATAGGATGAGTCAAAACCCAGTAGAGATATACTAAAACAATATATGAGACTTAACTAAGGTATAAGCATTAGATAATTGTGCAATAATCTTAATCAACACGTACTCTTTCCAAGACCATTCAATATAGAAAACCGTATCTCTATTCATTTCCATACATTCATTTCGGGTAAATCCATCAAATTCATTATCATCTTACCAACCAAAATGAGATTACAACTCAATGGTTCACAATTCAATTCATTCATCAATCCAACACTTATATTTTCTTACCATTTTACGGAATCACATCCGAGGGAATCGGCACCCATATATATATATATATATATATAAGATTTCAGGACTTTCACCCTGGACACTCCAGCCAACTTAATTTTCAATAAAGTCTACCCCCTATCTCCTCTCAAACAATGGAGTACATCCCCTATCTCCTCTCAAACAATGATACATATACAATGTATTTAAACACGTTGTCATATACAATGACTATTCAATTCACATATTCAATAGTTTAATCAAACCGTCATATTCAATGACATAATTCAATTGATTAGTTTCAATCTTCCTAATCCTCATGCAGTTTCTACAACAATCATAGCTACCCTCAACCGATAGCCCAAAGCAGATATTTCTAAACAGATAAATAAATCTATCAAACAAATAATTTATCAAATTTCTATAGGTGAGTGATTTATCAAATCCAACTACACCATTCATCCAGATATCCTCCCAATTTCATATTTCCCATACCAATTTCATTATTTATGCAAAATAGTTATTTAACATAAATTAGGGCAATTTTCCCCCTCTTTCCAAATATCATTCATAAGTCTAATTTCATTATTTTAACCCATAAAATCCCATCTTCTATACTCTACATGTACTCTTATGACCCAAAATAGAAAAACCCCTCTTTCAAATCTCAAGCTTAAACCCTAGTTTCACCCATAACCCTTAAACTCTACCATTTATACAAAATAGCAAATATCTAGGTTAAAAGCCATTTCAAAGATTAGAATATCCCTACCTCAAGTGGAGAAGCTTAAAGAGGAAGAAAGAAAAACTTGAAGATGCCCCAAACTCAAACTTTCTTGGATCAAATGGAAACCTACGAGTTGCTCTACCTTTTTCTCAAAGGGAGTAGAGTAATAGTACATGGATCAAAGAGTATTTGTAGATAGAAAGAGAGAGAGTGTGTGTGTGTTTTAGAGATAGAAGCTGCCGGATTAGGGTTTTGGGATAAAAGTAAATCAAAAGTGATGCAGAAAAGCTCTGCTGTGAACTGATAGACGTAGCCCTCGCTTGAGCGAAGAAGTCGTCGCTCGAGCAACCAGACACAACACTGACCTTGCTCGAGCGCAAGAAGCGTCGCTCGAGCGTAGAATGCAAAGCTTCAGGTCTTCCGCAGATGCAGACGCACGCTCGAGCACAAGAAGTCCCGCTCGAGTAAAGACGCAAGTTCACCAGGCTCGCTCGAGCGAAGAACTTTCTCCTTCTCAGAAAAACTACGTCTGGAAGAAAAACCTGAAGACTCTCAAACCTCGCTCGAGTGCAAGAAATTTCGCTCGAGCAGAGAAGCAAATTACACAAGGCTCCCTTAAGCACAAGAAGCCTCGCTCGAGCGAAAAGGCCAAAATTTGGGCAACAACAATCTAAACCAATCAACAACCAACCTGTTCCAAACACGCTCAACAAGTTTCAAAACTCAAATACAAAGAGTCAAAGGGAAAAAACAAGACATAGGTACAATATTTAACCACGGGCCCCAAGTCCAGGATACAATGAAGGTCGAGGCAAAACCGGAATCGCTATACATTTAACTCATGCACTCTATCTTTTCTTATTTTACTTTACTTCCTCTGTTTTTTTCTTTCTTTTGCTTTACTTTTTTTTTTTTTAAATGTAATTTCCTTTATTTTTCTACTAGAAGTTATTACCTTTTATATAAGTAAGGGGTTTGTAAAATGAGACTATTAACTACAAATGTGGGAATGTAATTTTTAGAACATCAAGGGGAGGGCTATAATTGGACCAAATATCAAGGTTGTCAGTGTAATTTACCCTACAAAATTACACCAAAAATTCTAACAAATATTTTTAAGATAAAAAAAATTATAAACAGCTTCATAAATTACACAAAACAACCAAAGAGAGAATTATGTTATACCAATATTTGGTCAGTGACATATAATTTTCTTTTTGGGTAAAGCACACTGACCTCATATGACGTTTGCAAAAAATATAATTAAGCCTATAATTTTCGTATAATTATAGTAAGCACTCATTTAGTAAAGTTAAAAGAATTAAAATTAATGTAAATGATGTGAAAATATGAGATAAAAAAATAAAATATAAATTTCAGGCTAAAAGAGATGCAACATCATTTTTCAATTAATATAATTAACGAATTATTAATGAAAATGAAATTAAGTGTGATGTGAACTGCATCTTTAAAAGAAGCTTATTGTAATTATGTCAAATTTGTGACATTTATTGTATTTTTTCAAAATCTCAAGGGAGATCAGTGTAATTTATCTTCTTATTTTTTTTAAAAAAGGAAAATTACAAAAAAAAAAAAAAGGAGCTAACTCTTATAACAAAATAAATCCTGAATTTTTAATTTTTTCAATTTAAACTCTGATCTTTTTGAGTTGTTTCCAACCAAAATTATTTGTTAATTTATGTTGAGTAAAACAAAATGATATTTTAATCATTTTATATATACATATATTGAATTTAGGGAAAATCGGTCTAAGGTCGCTATCCAACTTTTAGTAATGAATTAGATCCACAATCTATTCTTTTGTAGTCTAAGGTCCCTCACCCCATCCCCTCACCAAATCCTAAATAGACTGAAAACACTCTATTTCAGTTCTTAACCAACAATCAAGCTTAAATCTGAATAGGAGCTTCAGAACGAGTTCAGATCTGAAAAGAAACTTCCAAATGAGTTCATATCTCAACCAGGGATTCAAATCTCAATGATCGATCGTGGTTGGCTAGGGCTTCCGTAAACTAGAAGATCACGAATCGACTTCATACTTCGATTCAAGGCTCAAACAGGTTCGCAACTACAACTTGAAGCACAATCTCTCAAATTTGTGTTCGCAAATCGAAGTCCAATCTCTTAGATCTGAGTTCGTGAAGTCTATTTCTTCCTAAATCTGAGCTCGCGAAGTCTAGCAAGGTGCAAATCTTAGTTCTCGACCGAAAAATAATTTTCTCTTGGATAAACATTACCGGCAAAATGGTCTGTTAATACAAACTGATTATAACTAGAAAAATATGGTAGGCCGGCTAAGCTTTCTCATTTACTTTTTTGGTGTGTTTCAGGAAAATGCTCGCGAAGAGATTGAAGAAGATGTGTACGAGATGCTTGGTTGGGTTACTAGGCTTGTATGAAATATTTGTTACACGAATAATTGCTTATATAACTGTAGCTTCAAGTCCAGACCATGCTGCTAATGTTTGTAAAATCAAATTCAGTGCATCTTTGTATAGCAGTTTTTCCAAATGTGGTTTCTTTGAAGCACTGCCCACCCCATGACTCTCTGATTCGAGAGAAATTCTAGAATTTCTCTTGAAGAGAAGAACTGAAATTTTCTCTGGTTTGATCAATTTTCTCTGAATGGGTCAAAAAATAATTTTCTCTGGCATGTTTAATTATCTCTGTGATGTTTAATTTTCTCTGGATTTTTCTGGTTTAGAATTTCTCTGGAAAGAAGAAGAGTAATTTTCTCTGGACACTTCAATCCAGAGAAATTCTTCAACCAGCTCACTGTAGCATACAAATAACACACCATGATGCCCACTCCAGAGAAATTCTCTGGTGATGAGATTTTCTCTGTGAATATGTATCCAAGTCACTGAAGCCATCAAACTCCTTATCTTATGCATGCAGTGGGCAAATTTAATTTGACATGTCTACAACTAGATTTTGTGAAGGTTGCATCAAACATGGCATTGTTGGTCTGTTGAATTGAGTTTGAGAAGTGTGGAACTAGCTTTGAAAAGGCATGCATTGAACAGATTGTGATTTCTGCAAGATATATTTTCAAGTTTGTTATTTCAGCAGTTCACTTGAGGTCCAAATTAATGGTAGGTGGTGGTGTTAGCTCTTAATTTTAATTTTTTTAAATTGTCTATAGTGGCTTATGCTCGGTGTTCTTACATTTTTTAAAACTAAAATAAAAAAATGAAGGCATTACTTGTCCTCCTCTTTTATATGGTGAAAAATTCATGAATCATGCTAGTAATTTTAATTGATTGCTTTTTATAGTTTCTTTTAGAAGTTTGGGTATATGTTTGATTTAGGGATTCCACCCATGTTTTCTGGGGGCTTGATGGTCCAGTGGCTCCAGAAGGTTCATTATACCCAATTTTAGGGGTAACAATAATTGTACAGTAAAGTCTGGCACTGAGTGCTTTTTTCTTCAGCTATTCACGCACTTAAATTTGTTCTTCTGCATTAGCTGGAGGTTGATCTTCATGGATCTATGTAAGGTTGATGTTTATTTCATGACACTGGAAAATGAATATCATCTGTTTTTCTTTAAAATAGGAATGGAGATAGTTGTAACAACCCTCGTACTGATTACCGATTAACCCCTGAATTATATACTGATTAATGCTAAATTGAACTGATAATGACTGATAATCGAATTAATTGAAATGACGAATGGACTGATTGAAATCGGAACTGAAATTGAATAAGTCTATCTATTGAATTGCATATTGTATCTGTTTGATTGATTGATTATCTGTTTAAGTGTATGTGTTTAAACTGCCAATTGAAGGCCTTATCGGCGGCCGAATTAGAAACCGTTTAGTGTTTTGGACTCAGTAGAATATTTGTGATTTAATGGTATATTTATCTGAAAATTGATCAGGAATGATTAAACTAGGTTAAAATGAGCTAATTGCAAACTTTGGCTTAATTACGAAAATGCCACTTAGTGGCCATTCACCACACACACTTGAGCCTTATCACATTACACTTCAACAACACTTTGATCAGCCATTTTTCCTCACACCTACCCGACCTTGGAGAGAGAGTGTAGGAGAGTTAGGGTAATTCTTCTCATTTTGCTTGGTATTGCTTGGAAATTGAAGATTTGTAGTATAGATTGCATAGTTGAGCTTGTTCATCTTGCATTCAAGACTTAGTAAGGTAATTGGACCTCTCATTGTTGTCCTTAAGGTTTATTCTTGCATGCTCCATGTTCAATTAGAGAACTAAGACATGAAATTGTTCATAATTGTTGAGTTAGAGCTCCATTCATGCATTCATGTGTATAATGATGAGTTTGAGTTGAATTCATGCTAGAATTGGACATGCATGTTCATAATCATGGTCAAGTCCATGTTTTCATTTTGTTTTCCAACTATTGAGCTCCATAGAGCAAGATTTGAAGTTTGATTTGGTTTAAAACTCATGCATTACATGTTTTGGAATTGTTCTTGAAAATGGGTTTGGAAAATGGCTTTAATTGACCAACTCTTGGCCCTTGCATGTGCAAATTAGCTTTTGAAACTTGTTAGTCATTGTTTTGGGATGTGTTTTCCAGAAAATGGGCCCAAGAGGATTGAATTTGGAGCATCAAAACTTGATTTTAAGCTTGAATGTGAAATCTGCATTTTTCGAGTCGCATCCCGGCCGGGAAGAATTAGCGCTCGAGCGGAGAAATCATGCTCCCAGCATTTCTTCGACTGGTTTCACAGTCCGCTCAAGCGGAGAAGGGTGAGCTCGAGCGGAGAAATCGAGCATCCAAAGATCTCGCCTTTGTTCATCACCCACTCGGCGGAGAATGTGAGCTCGGCGGAGGATTAGTGTCACGCTTCGAAGCGGAGGAATGTACGCTCGAGCGGGGACCTTTGTTTACTGTCTTTCGGCGAAAGGAAACCTGCGCCCGCGGAGACCCTGTTTCACTGAAAATTCTGCAATTGTTTCCTATGCGCATCTTTGCATCCTTATTCCATCCTAGGCATTCTTAGGCCTAGTTTAAGACATCCTAATGAGGATAGATGTAGAACACACTGAGGCATAATAGGGAGTTAATTATTATACTTCTCAACTGTTAAACTTAGAGTGTGTTCAATTTGTTAACTATTTAGGGTTGGCTCTCGGGGACGCGCTCTAGCTACTACAGCCCAATCTCTGTGAGTAACGATTGTGTAAAGATATGTTCAAAATGGTTATCTTTTGAATACTGAACTGAATTGTTGATTGAACTAATATTGTTTATTGAATGAATGTATGTCCTTTATTTCTGAACTGTACTGTGGCATCCTTAGCACTTCATCGTTTCTTATTCTGAGCTCTGTCGGTTCCTTGGGAAACCATCTTATTTCTTGAATGATTGGCCATCATTCTTTGTTGTTCATTAAGACCCGGTCCTTTGGACCCTCTTGTTTATAGGCTAATGGATGTACCACATATGATTGATTGGTGAAATCTTGAAGATGAAATCTTGTTTAATGAACTGATTTCATTATTGTAAGGACATTCATTCATAACCTCTTTACGCATTATGTTATTCACTGGGCTTTAGCTCACTGTTTATATATATATGTAGGTTCTCAGCAGCCTGACCGGAGCTAGGAGCGTGGGTTAGTCCCCAGTTTTGTCAAGCCAGCCTATGTGCCTCACTGCGAGGTTCCGAGACGCCATGCTATGGCTTGGGGTGTCTTTTGTTTCCCCATCGGTCTCCCTACCGTTTTGTACTATTGTATAGACTATCCACTGTTTTACTGCACTGTTATCGAGGGATTAGGTTCCCGTACTAAATGTTGTATGTGATGGCATAGACTGTTTACTGTTTTTACTGTACTGTTGTCAAGGGATTAAGTCCCTACACTGTTTGACTGTAAATATTGTATAGACCGTACTGTTTAGAATATGTGAATGCATGGAAAATGTTTTTGGCATACAGATTTTCACAGCTCAATGGACACTAGTTATTTACTGTATTGGCTTCCGCCAGGCCCTGTACTCTGATCAGTATTCTTTATCGTGAGGCCTTGGTAATCTCGGATTCTTGGCGATTCTGATGCTAAACCCATAGGGCCGGGTTTGGGTTAAATGAGTGATATCAGAGCGATACTTAACCACGAGTTATACCGCACATACGTGTCCAAATGAGCTATAGGGTGTCCTAGAAAAGCAATTAGGGCATCTCATGAACTTGAAAAGTGTGTGCTTATGACTGACGGATTATATGATAAAATGTTAAACTGTTTAATGATAACTGTCATAACTGCTTATAGTGAAATGGATAACGTGAACACTGCAAATGAAACTGAACCATCATCCTCTGAGGCCAGAATGGCCAGACTTGAACTCATGATGGGACTGATAATTGAAAGGCTAGATCAACAACCGAACCAACAGCCCCCACCTCCTCCTCCTCCGGTACAGCCGGAACAGAATGTACAAAATGTGAATGCTAATGAGGTGGACATTATTACACTGACTCATAAGTTCAGCAAGATAAAACCGCCGTCCTTTCAGGGAGGCCTAGAACCACTAAAGGCTGAAGCTTGGGTGCTAGAAACAGAAGAGTTGTTTGAAATGTTTCCGTGCTCCGAAGCCAATAAAGTACTGTTAGCAACCTTCACCCGTCAGGAAGAAGCAAGAAGGTGGTGGATGTTGACCCGTGATGCGAATGCTAATATGACTTGGGCTCAGTTCAAAGAGTCCTTCTTTGAAAAGTATTTTCCCTAGTGCATCAGGGATAGAAAAGTAACGGAGTTTGAACAACTGAGACAGGGCAAAATGTCTGTTGCCGAGTATGAGAAGAAATTCACTGAACTTGCTAGATATGCACCACATATGGTGGACACCGAATATAAGAAGGCCAGAAGGTTTGAAGGAGGCCTTAGTCATTATCTTTGGACAGAATAAGTGTCTTGAAGTTACCGACTTTTGTGGGTGTTCTCGACCGGGCATTGATGGCCGAGTCAAATATTGCGGCAGTGAAACAATCTGAAACACCAACAACTGAGTGGCAAGGTAAAAGGCAGGGTTTTAAATTAAAGAAAGGCAAGTATAACCCAGCAACCAAGAAACAGAATACGGGGTCGATGACTAGCCCCAGCCAAGGGAGTGGATTTACTCCACCCTGCTCCGTATGTGGCAACAAGCACAAAGGGGTTTGCTATCAGATTTCTGGAGCTTGTTTCAGGTGTGGCAAGGTGGGCCACAGAATTAAAGATCGTCTTCTTCCGCAAAGAGTAGTAAAATTGCACCAAGTCTGTGACATCGATTCAGCACCAAAACCGAACCCCAAAGCTATCGGGAAAGAGCCTATGAGGCAGGGCCGAGTGTTCGCCCTAGTACCGGGAGACGTGCAAAATACTGAAACCGTTGTGTCAGGTATCCTCTCTATTTGTGCTCAAAATGCATATGTATTGATTGATTCGGGGTCTACACATTCTTATGTGTCGCATGCTTTTTCGCGTAAATTGAATAGACCCTTAGAACCCATGAACTATCTGCTAGCTGTATCATCACCTGTTGGGGGATCCATGACATGTGCATATATGTATCCTGCTTGTGAAATTATTGTTGGGGATATGCATCTGTTTATTGATTTACTGCCATTGAATGTTGATCACTTTGATGTGATATTGGGGATGGATTGGTTACAAAAATATCATGCCACTATAAACTGTGTAACAAAACAAGTAGTTTTCCGTCCACCGGGTTTGCCTGAATTTGTGTTTAATGGGAGTGGAGTAGTACCTCCTCCGTATCTGATTTCTTCTGTGAAAGCTGTTAAACTGATTAGAAAGGGTGTAAAGGATATCTGTGTTCTGTGCTAACTGTGCCTACTGATGATAGTGTTAAAACCGATGTGAATTGTATTCCTATAGTCAGAGAATTCCCAGATATATTTCCAGATGATTTGCCAGGGGACTTGATTGACAGGGAAATTGAATTTACTGTGGATGTGATTCCGGGTACACAGCCGATATCTAAAGCTCCTTACAGAATGGCTCCAACTGAACTGAAAGAATTGAAAGTGCAATTGCAAGAGTTGTTAGACAAGAAGTTCATCGCCCGATTTCACCGTAAGTGCACCTGTTTTGTTTGTAAAGAAGAAAGATGGCTCACTGAGACTGTGCATTGATTACCGCGAACTGAACAAGGTAACTGTAAAGAATAAATATCCACTACCGCGTATTGATGATTTATTTGACCAGTTACAGGGTACACAAGTGTTTTCCAATATTGATCTTAGATCGGGGTATCATCAACTGAAAGTCAAACCGGAAGGCATTGATAAAAGCGCTTTGTAACGAGGTATGGCCATTATGAATTTTTAGTTATGCCATTCGAGTTCTGAATGCCCTCCGCATTATGGATCTCATGAATGTAATTTTAAACCATACCTTGATGATTTCATTGTGGTATTTATTGATGACATACTGATTTATTCTAAGACTGTTGAAGAACATAAACGTCATCTGAGACTAGCTCTGCGAACTTTAAGAGAACAGAAACTGTATGCTAAATTGTCTAAATGTGAATTTTGGCTTGATCATGTGATGTTTTGGGGGCATGTTGTTACCAAAGACGGAATTTCTGTCGATCCGCAGAAAATTGAAGCTGTAGTGAACTGGCCTAGACCAACAAATGTGACAGAAGTCCGAAACTTTTTGGGTTTGAATGGATATTATAGAAGATTTGTCAAAGATTTCTCCAAAATTGCCTTACCATTGACTCAGTTAACTCAGAAAGGGACATCATTTGACTGGACTGACCAGAGAGAATCAGCATTCCAAGAGTTGAAAACCCGACTTGTGACTGCACCGGTTCTGACTTTGCCTTCAGGTACGGATGGTTACACTGTATTTAGTGATGCTTCTCATAAAGGTTTGGAGTGTGTTTTAATGCAGAATGAGAGAGTTATTGCTTATGCTTCCCGACAGTTGAGACCACATGAAAAGAACTACCCAACACATGATTTAGAACTTGCTGCAGTAGTGTTTGCACTGAAAATTTGGCGTCACTATTTGTATGGAGCAACATGTGAAGTGTATACTGACCACAAGAGCCTGAAGTACTTTTTCACACAGAAAGAACTGAATATGAGACAGCGGAGATGGTTGGAACTGATCAAAGATTATGACCTACAGATTTTGTACCATCCGGGAAAAGCCAATACTGTTGCCGATGCATTGAGCCGAAAGTCAATTGCCAACTTAGCTTGTTTGCTCACCGGGCAGAAAGAATTGCTTCATGATCTGGAAAAGTCTGAAATGGAAATTGTTTTGAGAGAACGAGGCGGAACAATAGCTGTCATCACTGCTCAACCAGCGTTGATTGAAGAAATTAAAGAAAAACAACAACTGGATGATTTCTTGAAAAAGGTTATCGAAGAAAGAGATTCTAAACCGAGACCGGGGTTCGAGTTTGACAACAATGTACTGAAATTTCAAGATAGACTGTGTGTACCAAATGACACTGAATTGAAAAGAAGAGTTCTGCAAGAAAGCCACAGTTCAAAGTTTTCGATTCACCCAGGGAATACGAAAATGTACCAAGATCTGAAACAGAATTTCTGGTGGCCAGGAATGAAAAAGGAAATAGCCGACTTTGTGTCCAAATGTCTTCATTGCCAATAAGTTAAAGCGGAACACCAGCGACCCGCAGGCTTACTGCAACCCTTACCCATACCAGAGTGGAAATGGGAGCATATCACGATAGATTTCATCGTTGGATTACCTCGCTCCAGAAAAGGTATGGACTCTATTTGGGTTATTGTTGATAGACTGACTAAATCTGCACACTTCCTACCTGTCAAGACAATTTATAATGCAGACAAATTGGTTGTTATCTATATTGACGAAATTGTAAGATTGCATGGAGTGCTTGTATCTATTGTTTCTGACAGGGATTCGAAGTTTACATCGAGGTTCTGGCAAAGCCCTCTGATGCATTAGGTCTTGAATTGAGGTAGTAGTGCCTATCATCCTCGACAGATGGGCGTTAGAAAGGACCATCCGGACTTTAGAGGATCTCGAGAATGTGTGTCCTTGATTTTCAGGGAAACTGGGAAAGTCATTTGCCGTTGGCTGAATTTGCCTACAACAACAGCTACCATTCGAGTATCGGTATGACGCCTTTCGAGGCATTGTATGGCAGAAAGTGTAGATCTCCAATCTGCTGGGCAGAAGTTGGGGATGGGCCGTTGCTTGGGCCCGAGATTGTATATGAAACGACTGAGAAAGTGAAATTGATCTGAAAAGCGCCTGAGTAAACCGAAAAAGTTATCACGGATGTCGAGAAGGCGGGATAGAGAATATGAAGTGGGTGATCACGTGTTTGTGAAAGTGACACCAATGAAAGGCGGACTCGCTTTGGAGTCAAAGGCAAGTTAGCGCCAGCGTATGTCGGACCGTATCGATTATTGAGAAAATCAATCGGTGGCGTATCAAGTTGCACTTCCTCACGAAATGGAGCATATGCATAACGTCTTCCACATTTCGATGTTGAGAGACTATCTCGGATCCTTTTCATGTGATTGAGCCTACTCGGATAGTGCTTAGTGATGACTACACCTACGAGGAACGGCCTATCTGATTATGAAAACGGATCAAGAAAAGAAACAAAGAGATCCCGCTAGTGAAAGTCATTGGCGAGAATCATGGTGGTGTGTATGCCACTTGGGAAAGGGAAGACGACATGATGGGGAGATATCCTGATTTGTTCCTACTGGATCCTGTTTTCCTCCAGTCTGAAGGTAACACGGGTTTAGAGGCCTAAACTCCTAATAAGGAGAGGCTCAGAATAACCTCCGTCTTGATTCCGATTAACCCTGAATTATATCTTGATTAATGCTAAATTGAGCGATAATGACTGATAATCGAATTAATTGAAATGACGAATGGACTGATTGAAATCGGAACTGAAATTGAATAAGTCTATCTATTGAATTGCATATTGTATCTGTTTGATTGATTGATTATCTGTTTAAGTGTATGTGTTTAAACTGCCAATTGAAGGCCTTATCGGCGGCCGAATTAGAAACCGTTTAGTGTTTTGGACTTAGTAGAATATTTGTGATTTAATGGTATATTTATCTGAAAATTGATCAGGAATGATTAAACTAGGTTAAAATGAGCTAATTGCAAACTTTGGCTTAATTACGAAAATGCCACTTAGTGGCCATTCACCACACACACTTGAGCCTTATCACATTACACTTCAACAACACTTTGATCAGCCATTTTTCCTCACCTACCCGACCTTGGAGAGAGAGTGTAGGAGAGTTAGGGTAATTCTTCTCATTTTGCTTGGTATTGCTTGGAAATTGAAGATTTGTAGTATAGATTGCATAGTTGAGCTTGTTCATCTTGCATTCAAGACTTAGTAAGGTAATTGGACCTCTCATTGTTGTCCTTAAGGTTTATTCTTGCATGCTCCATGTTCAATTAGAGAACTAAGACATGAAATTGTTCATAATTGTTGAGTTAGAGCTCCATTCATGCATTCATGTGTATAATGATGAGTTTGAGTTGAATTCATGCTAGAATTGGACATGCATGTTCATAATCATGGTCAAGTCCATGTTTTCATTTTGTTTTCCAACTATTGAGCTCCATAGAGCAAGATTTGAAGTTTGATTTGGTTTAAAACTCATGCATTACATGTTTTGGAATTGTTCTTGAAAATGGGTTTGGAAAATGGCTTTAATTGACCAACTCTTGGCCCTTGCATGTGCAAATTAGCTTTTGAAACTTGTTAGTCATTGTTTTGGGATGTGTTTTCCAGAAAATGGGCCCAAGAGGATTGAATTTGGAGCATCAAAACTTGATTTTAAGCTTGAATGTGAAATCTGCATTTTTTTCCAGAATTCTGCATCCCGCTCGAGCGGAAGAATTAGCGCTCGAGCGGAGAAATCATGCTCCCAGCATTTCTTCGACTGGTTTCACAGTCCGCTCGAGCGGAGAAGGGTGAGCTCGAGCGGAGAAATCGAGCATCCAGCATCTCGCACTGTTCATCAGTCCGCTCGAGCGGAGGAATGTGAGCTCGAGCGGAGTATTGTGTGTCACGCTCGAGCGGAGGAATGTACGCTCGAGCGGGGACCTTTGTTTGCCTGTGCGCTCGAGCGGGGAAACCTGCGCTCGAGCGGAGACCCTGTTTCACTGAAAATTCTGCAATTGTTTCCTATGCGCATCTTTGCATCCTCATTCCATCCTAGGCATTCTTAGGCCTAGTTTAAGACATCCTAATGAGGATAGATGTAGAACACACTGAGGCATAATAGGGAGTTAATTATTATACTTCCCAAATGTTAAACTTAGAGTGTGTTCAATTTGTTAACTATTTAGGGTTGGCTCTCGGGGACGCGCTCTAGCTGCTACAGCCCAATCTCTGTGAGTAACGATTGTGTAAAGATATGTTCAAAATGGTTATCTTTTGAATACTGAACTGAATTGTTGATTGAACTGATATTGTTTATTGAATGAATGTATGTCCTTTATTTGTGGCATCCTTAGCACTACTTGTTTCTTTATTCTGAGCTCTGTCGGTTTCCTTGGGAACCATATCTTTCTTGAATGATTGGCCATCATTCTTTGTTGGAGTCTGTTAAGACCGGTCCTTTGGACCTCTTGTTTATAGGCTAATGGATGTACCACATATGATTGATTGGTGAAATCTTGAAAGATCAAATATCTTTAATGAATCGATTTCATTCTTTGTGGACATTCATTCATAATCTCTTACGCATTATGTTATTCATTGGGCTTTAGCTCACTTTGTTATATATATATGTAGGTTCTCGGCTTTGACGGAGCTAGGAGCGTGGGTTAGTCCCCAGTTTTGTCAAGCCAGCCTATGTACCTCACTGCGAGGTTCCGAGACGCCATGCTATGGCTTGGGGTGTCTTTTGTTTCCCCATCGGTCTCCCTACCGTTTTGTACTATTGTATAGACTATCCACTGTTTTACTGCACTGTTATCGAGGGATTAGGTTCCCGTACTAAATGTTGTATGTGATGGCATAGACTGTTTACTGTTTTTACTGTACTGTTGTCAAGGGATTAACTCCCTACACTGTTTGACTGTAAATATTGTATAGACCGTACTGTTTAGAATATGTGAATGCATGGAAAATGTTTTTGGCATATAGATTTTCACAGCTCAATGGACACTAGTTATTTACTGTATTGGCTTCCGATACATTGCTGTATTCTTGATTGATGAGGCCTTGATAATCTCGGATTCTTGGCGATTCTGATGCTAAACCCATAGGGCCGGGTTTGGGTGACAATAGTGATCCTGATTGATTGGATTTTACAAGGCTACACGCTTAGTTTAAACTTTGTTGTCAACAGAGACTCTGTTGGCTGCTGTTTAAACTCAGCGATTTGATGGGTATAATAAGGTTTCAGGCTTCCAGGGAGAAGATAAGCTATTGGTTTTTAGCTAATGGCCTTGTTTGGTTTTTCTCTGGATTTTTCTAGTTTAGAATTTCTCTGGAAAAGAAGAGAGAACCGTAATTTTCTCTGGACACTTCAACCCAGAGAATTTCTTCAACCAGCTCACTGTAGCATACAAATAACACACCATGACGCCCACTCCAGAGAAATTCTCTGGTGATGAGATTTTCTCTGTGAATATGTATCCAAGTCACTGAAGCCATCAAACTCCTTATTGAATTGCCAACTAGATCGACTCTCCAAAACCGGATTCAAAAGAGACTCCACTAGCCCAGTATGACTAGAGGAGCCAGAAGAGCAGAATGATTGTGAATTGGTCGGTAAGGTGTGGTCAATATAAGGGTTATGTATTTGAGAAGATTCATACTTGTGGAGATCTGTAATCACGGATGATTCAATAGAGTTGTTAGGATCGATAGAGTCGCTTCGCAATTCTTTGCAATGATGAGTAATGCTATCATCTAAGCCGTTGCTTGGATCATCATGGTGCGATGGTATTTGGGCAATGAAGGATATTTCTCATTAAGTATTTCAGAGAAGGATTTCTCGAAAGCATGAAGAGTGAAGTCTGGATTGTTGATTAAATGGCTTGCTATGTTTCGGTATGTTTTAATTGTTTCAAGGGGTTTACAAGTGAATTTCTCTCGTTGGTCATTACGATTCGAGCATTCTCATTCGATTCATCAATTGAATTTCACTAATTCAATTGAAAATTCAAGAATTTCACTGAATTGAATTCTGTGAATCAGTAGACTCCGTCTTAATCAGTCCAATTTTACGAAAGAATAACACTGAATTGAATTTTCTCTTGACCAGAGAATTTCTCTGGATTAAATTGAATTTTCTCTGGGTTTGGACCAAAGAATTTCACTGGATTGAATTTTCTCTGGTTGAATTTTCTCTGACTTGAATTTTCTCTGCACTGAAATTTCTCTGGACTGAAATTTCTCTGGATCAAGGTTGAGGGACCTTAGACATTATGAAAATATTGTTGATGGACCTTAGACATTATGAAAATATTTGGTGTCCTTTATGCTATAAAATCATAATACCAAGGACCTGAAAAAAATACCCCTTGAATTTAATGATTAAAATAGTATTTGTATCGTCAATTTTACTTAACAAAAATAAATTGATGGTTTAGATTAAAAATAAAAAATAAGATTTATATTAATAAAATTATAAATTAAAATTTTATTTTGTTATAATGATCAAGTTTTGAAAAAAAAAAATTATAATTTTTCTGAAAAAAAAAAAAAAAAAAATACCCATCCCAAGCAACCAAATATGGACTTAAAAAGAGAGGTCTACATTTTTAGTTTTGTCAATATCAACCAGTTAGATACCACTCTCAAAACCTGCTCTCTCTCGTCATTTTTATGTTTTCATTTCATTCAGAAGAATACAAAACGTGCCTTGGAGAAATTACACACACACCGTTCAAAAAAAAAAAAAAAAAAATTACACACACAAAAATAAATAAAATAAATAAATAAATTCTTTAAAATTTGACCTTTGTAACAAAATATGTCTTGATATTATAATTTTATCAATTTAAATTCTAAATTTTTGATTTGTTTTCAATTTAAATTATTTGTCTATTTCTGTGAAATAAAATTAATAGAAAAATAAATATTTTAGTTAGACATTTTATGTATATCTACATTGAGCTTAATAACCAAAATATTCTTTTCTTTCATCGATTTTACTTAATAAAAATAGGAGAGTGGCTTAGATTTTTTTTTAGATTGAAAACAATTTAAAAGATTAGGATTAAAATTGGTAAAATTGAAAACTCAATGTTTATTTTGTAAGAAGGCTCAAACCTTGGGATTTTGTTTTTGTCTAATAATCTGTAAATAAAAAATTGCACCAAACATTCTAACAAATATTTTTAAGATAAAAAAATTATAAACAGCTTCACAAATTACACAAAACAACTAAAGAGAGAATTATGTTATACCAATATTTGGTGAGTGACATAGAATTTTCTTTTTTGGGTAAATCACACTGACCTCATATATGATGTTTGAAATATAATTAAGCCTATAATTTTCATATAATTATATTAATCACTTATTTAGTAAAGTTAAAGTAACTAAAACTAACGTAAATTATGTGAAAATATGAGATAACAAAAAATAAAATATAAATTTCAAGCTAAAAGATATAGCAACATAGTTAATCTATTAATATGATTAACGGATTATTAATGAAAATGAAATTAAGTGTGATGTGAACTGCAACTTTAAAAGGAGTCTATTGTAATTATGTTAAACTTGTGTTGTATTTTCTCAAAATCTCAAGGGAGACCAGTGAAATTTATCTTCTTTTTTTAAAAAAAAAAAAGAAAAGAAAAAGGAGCTGACTCTTATGACAAAATAAATTTTTAATTTTTAATTTTTTTTAATTTAAACTCCGATCTTTTGAGTTGTTTCCAACCTAAATTATTTGTTAATTTTTGTTAAGTAAAACTGACAAAATGATATATTAATCATTTTATATATACATATATTGAATTTAATTATTAAAATAATATTTTTGTCATCAATTTTATTTAACAAAAATAGATTGATGGTTTAAATTAAAAAATTAAAATTCTATTTTGTTATAATGATGAAATTTTAAAATTTTATTTATAAGTTTTCTAAAAAAAAAAAAAAAAAAAAAAAGATGAAAAACCATCCCAAGCAACCAAATGTGGACTTAAAAAGAGAGGTCTACATTTTTACTTTTGTCAATATCAACCAGTTAGATACCACTCTCAAAGCCTGCTCTCTTTCTCACCATTTTTATGTTCATTTCATTCGGAAGAATACAAAAAGTGCTTTGAAGTTTGGGCCAAATAAGGGCAACCTGAGGTGGGGGACCCTTAAAGCAAAGCCTTTCCAATTCCAATTCCAATTTCAATATCAATTCATCAACAAAGACAGGCCACTATATGAGACAATCCATTCCAGCTGTTTTTCATTTCTTTTTTATTTTTTAATTAGGTGTCTCCTTCATCTTGCATTTAATTTCAGTCCATCAGATGTGATTTTTGTCCAGCTAGGACAAAAAATTGATTAAAAAATTTAGCGTAATATTATATAAATGAGAAACAATAAAATAAAAAAAATAATTACAAATCAATGGAGAGTGAATGAGATATTTGTTCGATATAAATAAAAACTATGACAAAATTATATAATTTTTAATTGTATTTACGTCGAATATAAGTAAGAATTGTGAAAAAAAATAATGACTTTCACTTGCGTTCCATTGATTGACAATTATTTATCTTTTCATCATTTATATGATATTAATCTCAAAACATTATTACCAGATAAATATTATTTTTTTTTAAAAAGAAAGAAAAAAAATTTCAACCACAAACACATAATGAGTTCTTAGGTAAAAAACAAAGAGGCCTTAGGTTTGAGTTGCTATTATGCCTGATATGTTAGTCTATGAGGTAATCACTTATATCTGAAATTTTAATGGTTGATGAACATATTTAAATTGAAAATAGTTAATTTCGTTTGACTCAAATAGTGAAAATTGGTGGTGCTAAATGCATCTAAATTTGTGGTATTAGAAGCATCTAAAGTGGTGGTGGGATCATTTTCTTAATGGGAACTTGAATTTTTAATTTAAAATTTAAAAAAAAAAAGAAAAGAAAAAGAAATACATTTAGATGCAAAGCTTACAAAAAGTGACTACATTCATTGAATGACTTGTGTTATTAATTGAAGTTTAATTATATATTCTTTTCTTCTCTAGAACTCAACCGTGTGAATCTTAAAAATGGCTGCTCTTTTGTGCATGAGCCAATCATGGCACAATCAAGTATTGTGCAATGGTCCTACTTTATGTTGCGTTTTCTATTCAAATGGGTGTTTTGAGAAGTTAGTAAGAAGTTGATTTTTGATTTTTTACTAAGCTTTTTAATTTTTTAGAAAGTGATTTGAAAAATTAGTAAAAAGCTAGCTTTTGACTTTTTAATTTAATATTTGTTTATAGTGTTAAATCAAATTAAAATGACCAAAATACCCTTACCCAATATAAGAAACTTAATTTTTTTATTTTTTGTCATAGGCCTCAATTTGTAATTTTACATTTGCATTTTTAGAACTTTCCAAACCAATTTTGTTGCGTTTTTGAAAAATGATAAAAACGTAGCTTTTTTTCAAAGTTCCCAAAACCACACAAAATTTTTATTGCCTTGAACAATTGCTAGGTATAATTTAAATATTTTATTAATTAAAAAAACTCTATATATATATGACATTTTGCATGGCATAATGATTTGACCATCTAAAGGAATGAAATAAATACGATATTAAATAACATTTCTCCATACGATAAGTTTTTTTGATCTCATTGTGTGATTAAAAGAAATTTTAAAACAAATAAATAAAATATTCCTTTATTATTTATTCTTATTAAAAGGGAAGGGTAATTTGGTAATTTGACTTTAGCCTGGGCTAAAAAAGACTACTAGCAACCACATCAAGGTGTGCACCCAATTACAGTGATTTGTCCATGATGGATGGTGACTTGTGAGATTGCAGCATCTGTAATTTCCATTTCTAAGGTCAACTAAGTTTTACAATCGGCAAGTGTTGCATCTACAATGTGCCACATGTTGGCACCATATTATAAGCATTTCAAGGCTGAGATTTATTTAAAATATAAATTATTTTTTATAATTTAAAAATTATAAATATATCATTGTCAAAAAAAATTATTTAAAATAATTAAATAAAAAATAAAATTTTTATCTATTCTTTTATATAATAATAAAATTATCTGAATTATTAGTTAAAATAAATTTTAGATATCATTAAAAACTGTTAATTGAGACTTGATAATTTATTAATCAAATGGATTATTTATTATAGAAATTAGAAATTTTAGGGGGTGAAATGTAATTTTTTGAATCTCATAAGGTAATTCATATTTTAAGCAAATCTCAATAGATGTATTTATAATTTATCCGCATTTCAAATACCTTTCATTTTATTATGAAAAATACTAAAACAATTTTTAGAATGATTATTACTGTTCAAAAAATATGTAAAAGATGTATTGAAATAGGTACAAGTATTTTGAAATATACAAAAAAATATATTAGGATTATAAATATTTTAAGATTGTAATTAGTAAAATTCTTTTATTATTAATAATGATAGAAATTTCTATCAATAAATTTTGATTGTAAATACAAAAATGGTTTAAAAAAAGTTAAAATATTTATAATAATTTGACAATAATAAATGGGTGATTTTACATTTTAATGACGTATTGCAATTTTATAAAAATAACATCATTTGCATATTTAGTCGTTTGGTTCATTTTAAAGATTTTTCAAAGGAATATATAAAATAAAAAGGCAAAAAATAAATAAATAAATAAAGGAGACAAGTTGTTGGCTTATTTTTTCTATTAAGGAAAATGTCATAAATGCGAGTGTGCCAGTAAAGATTGAAAAATCTTTACAGATTAAAAATTCAAACCAATTATCAAGCGATTACGTTGACGGTTCTTTTCTCGCAATGAAGAGGACTTTAAAATTGTCAAGTGTTAAAGAAAAGAAAAATTAAAAGAACAATGAGGGAGAGAGAAAGATGATTGAGTGACCAATCAAAGTAACAATTACTTATCTCTACTTCTATACTTTGAAAAGGAAATGCTGAAAATAAATGCTTCAAAAAGGAAGTGCGTTAAATAAAATGCAAGAAATATAAATGATAAAAAAAAAATAGAAATCAATTGTCTTTGATTTGAGTTCTAGACCTTATACAATGTAGCCATGAATGGCTATTTATAGGTAAACATTTGTAGGAAAAAATTACCTAAAACTACTCACTCTTCCACCTCTTCCATTTCATACTACATAATCTTTCATAACTTTCTTCAACCTCCACTTCATGCTCCATGTTTTTCACTTTATTTTTCACCATCTTTTTACATTTCATAACTTCTCATAACCTCCAAATGAGTAGGAAGATGTCATATATCCTGCAATTATATAAATAATAAATAATAATAAAAATTACAAATTTATGATGCCAACACTATTTTTGATCGAATAAAAACATGTACATTGTTTTGTCCTTTGTTTGATTGGTCCAATAAAATAAATAAGTATTTCTTTAAAAAAAAAACATTTTTTGTGTAGTTGTCAATAAAAAATAAACCAATACAAATAATTTGAATTTTTTTTTCTTCTCAATAAATTCTCAATCCAAACATAGCAAAAGTGTTCTTGGAAGTGCACAAAGCCTTTCCTTTTTCAATTTCTTCATTTTTTTTGTCCCTCCAAATGTGGGAATGTAAGATTTTGTTGTATTTGTCCCATTAGCCATGCCAAAGTGTACATTCCTGGTTAAACCATCCGCTCAAAAGTGGCATATACTCCACTCTTGATTATTGTAAGGGCTCATTTGAAATTCTCCTTACTTTTTCATTAGCTTTACAGCCCAACTATATAGTCTATATTCCTCACATACTTTCTAACTTGAAAGCTATTTGACATTGAAATTATTGGTTTATACCTCTTAAAAGGGAATTCGTAAGTGGGTTTTACTATTTAGGAGTTTGTTTCACATTTTAGTTCTCACTTAATTTTTTTTTAATATATAAATGTAATTGTTATATCATTCTTGTTTGTAAATAGTAATGTAATTGATTTCTATCCTACCACTACTTTGAAGAACAAAAGCAATTAAATACTATGGTGACCAAATGATGTCACTTAAATTTTTAAACATTGGTATGAAACCATGCGAGTTATTTTAAATTAACATTAGTAACCAAAAAGATGATATCCAAAATATAAAATTTAAATTTGATAATTGTAATATTTTTGAAAATAAAAAATACCAAATCAGGCTTAATATAACAAGTACCGCCCCCTCATTATTTTGAATGGAAAGTGGAAACATGTCTCTAAAATTTTATATTCCTCCACTCTAGTGGTGGATACAAAGAACATGTTTGATTGGAGTGATTGAGCTATAGGATAGGATTTATATCCGGCCAGTGGTGGAAGGATACAGGGGCAAGGGGGGTCACATGCCCTCCCTGCCTTTTCAATTTTATTTTATTTTATTTTATTTTATTTATTTATTTTTTTTTGTGGGGTCTTGCTTACACACAATATCCCCCCCATACATAATACACAGCCCTTCCACCACATGCATCCACGTTTTTTTTTTTTTGAATCCTAATCCCAACCAAACACTGACACATAAATTTTTTTTTTTTTTTTGGTGAATGCACAAAACTCTAATTACGACAAGGCTAAAACCCTAAAAGTGTATGAAATTCTTTATTTTTTTAATTTATTCGCAATATTGGTTAAGTGTCTTCATATTTTCTTTGTCTCTCTTTATTACTTTGCAATTTACCGACTCGCGATTCACTAGATTAGGATCACACAACACAGATTTGGGACCACACTACAACCTTGATATCTTCTCTTCATTGTTTACAGATATATCTATTGGTGTATTTGCTCTTAACTTTAGCATTAATCTTATCTATTGCAACTGCTATTGTGGAGAGGGTATTTTCAGCTATGAATATTGTGAAGAATCGGTTGCGGAACCGAATGGGTGATGAATGAATGAATGAATGATAGCTTGGTTGTCTATATTGAGAGAGATATTTCTGATTGCATTGACAATGATACTATCATGGAAAGATTTCAAAAGATGAAAACTCGTCTGGTCAATTGTAAAAGTTTAAAATTAAAAACTTTTTGTAATGAATATTAATTTTTAATGTTTAATATTAGCTCGAAAAATTATTATTATGTTATTTTTATTGATTGGGGAAGAAAATTTTTGAGAATAATTAATAGGTGCCCCCTATATTAAATTTTTGGCTCCCCCACTATATCTGGTGAATGGAATAGTCCATTATTTGGTTCAAAAATTTTACACCGGAGCAATAGTCTATTTGGATTATTAATCTCAAATATATTGGATTGTTCTATCCCATGGGAGAGGGGGTGGGATACAAATCTTAGGATTACTCATCCCATAGGATTAGATAGTAAAATTACATTTTTGACCCTCTACTATTTAATATCTTTTTAAAAATAAAATTTATTTATTAAATTATTTATACTTAGTAAAGTATAAATAATTATTTATTAAATTATTATTTATTTTAATAATCATATGACATTAATTATACTTAGTAAAGTAAAATAAAATTTAAAAATCCCAACTACAAATTAAAATAAATTTTTGTAATTTTTATTAATATTCTATTTATTTAATTTAAAAAAAATTAGTAAAAAACTTAAATAAAATTTATAACTTAGATTTAATATTCCTATTATTTAGTAACCAATTCAAAAGAGCAAACTAATTTTTTGAGCATTTATCATTCTCCATAATATCTCAAACAAATATAGGATTCAATAGAATAATCAAATCCAGACATCTAATCCCATAACTAAACAAACATAGGATACAAATCTAGTATAACCAAATAGTCCGGATACATCTAATCACATGACTAAACAAACATATAGGCTATGTTTGTTTGGGCGAACTGAATTAGGTTTGATTAGCATTTCCATGACTAATAGTCCTAGGACTACGAACCTTTTGGATTGTATATCCTATCCTACGTTTGGATTGGGTTAGAATTATTATGAGGGATTAATAAAATATTATCCAATCCGATGTTTGTTTAAGATAATTGGAATGGATAGGACATGGGACATCTAATATATTGATCACAATACCTCTATTATGGTCATTTGAAAAGTTAGTCCAGACCTTGATTTAGTCTTCCAATTTATATCACACCTCTTATGTCGAATTGAATAATCCATCAAATGTGGGATACCATATCCGGATGAATTGTTAGTCCGTACTTTAATTTTGTAACCAAACATCAGATTAATAATTTTGCTGGACTATTAGTCCAATCCGAAGCACATGTCTTCTTAGGATAGAAATCCAATCCAACCAAATAATTCAGGAACAATATCTCCCAAGACTAACAGTCCGGTGAATTACAATGTTCCCTTATCTAATCCGTCCAAACAAGCATATCTAAAAGATACGAATGGGGTGATGATGACCCTTCAAATTTCACAAAATTTCCATTAGACCTTGAGAATTTTAAGTATTTTAGCTCCCTTAAAATTTATATAATTTTATTTAGACTTCCACAAATTTCATAATATCTTCATTAACCCATGAAATTTTGAGTATTTATGAAAGAAATTAGTATTTTGGTCTCTCAATATCTATATAAATATTACTTTAATCCATCCAAAATTTACTAGTTTTACTTTGTCCCCTCATTTGCATAATTTTTTAATCCACCGCGACACTACTCCTATCTTAGTGTATTTTTAACCATTAAATCATATAAAAATCTTACTACATGTAGAGTCTGGAGACACAATTCAATAATTGAAAAAGGTTTGAGACAAGAGAGCAAAATTTTTAAAAATAGAGGATATTGAGCTCCGCTTGGTCCTAAAATAAAATTCTGGCTGTCTTTGATGGTACATCGTGTATTAAAAGCCACAAGAGCATGTCTGTAAGATGCAAAAACTCTTGCCTCGTGAGTTGTAACTCACACATTGTCTTTTCGCACAAAAAAGAATATCGTTATAATTATCATCTCTTTTTATTACTAATAATGTTATATGTATTAATTAATGTATAAATTAATAATATGATATAATTTAAGAGGTGTTTGGTACTTGTAATGTAATTAATGAGTGAAATTAATAATAATGTTATAACTAATGTTAATATATTAATTAGTAATTAATTAGTGTATATAATACCACCGTTTTACTACATTGTATACTATATGATACTGTACTTACATATTGATTGAATTTTTATCAATAATGAACTTCACACAAATATTATTAGGGTAAGGCTTCTCTCCATCTAGACTAGAGGGTGTGGTCTAGACCCATATTGTTTATTATATGTCATTTAAATCGATTGAATATTTGCAACTCATTTATTTTATCCATTTGTAACCACCCCCCCCCCCCCCAAAAAAAACACACCCACTCAAAAAAAAAAAAAAAAAAAAGAGAAGATGATTTATTTTTTAAAATATATTGGCCATTAATTTTTTTAGAGACAAATTTGATTAAACAAAGAGATTAGAAATATCATATCGATTTAATTTTGTTATGAATGATATACAGATAGGGCCTAATAAAATAAATAATTTAAATCATTAAAATTAGACTCGTGATAGGTCTCACGGGTTCAGACAATACCCTTCAAGTTTAGATTTAGCGTATGTTTGGGAAGTGGGTTTTGTGGCTTTTTTGGCTAAAATAATCGCAAAAAATAAAATAGGTTTTTTAATTCAATAAGACAAAATATCACATCCAACCCATAATTATTATATTCTTTCTCTCACAAAAAAATCAAAAAAGCCAAAAGTCTTTCCAAAATCAAGCTTTTTAGCCCCAGGCTAAAATAGTCAAAAAAGTCAAAAAGTCAACCCACTTCCCAAACGAAGCCTTAGATTGGAGGAAAGTCCAATCCATATTACCAACAGGTCTTGTTTGGCAAGTGACTTTTTTAGTAAAAAAAGTTAAAAAGTTAATAAAAAACTCAAAAAGCCAACAACCTATACAAAAAAGTTAAAAATTTCTTTTTCTCTTTACTTTTTGCACATCTTTTCATAAAGAGTCAAAAAATCATCCCAAACATACTATTTTTTTCTACATCATATTTTAGTTAAAAAATTAAAAAATTACTAGAAAAATCTGTTGCTAAACCAGGCTCAACCAATACACGTGTGACAATTCAAATAACATATATACAATGTATAAGTTGAAAGTCTCTTTCAATATTAATGCCCACCCAGCTGAAAAGTCATTTTGGTATTGGTGTTTTAGCAGCTCTCATTTGAAGACAAATTCATTTCATGAAGTTTAACTCATACATCTCAATTTTTTGCAATTAATTTTCAGGAAATATTAATATTCGCTTGCTTTATGCTTTGAGCTTTGAGCTTTGAGCTTTGAGCTTTGAGTTTTTGAGTCTGTGAAGACGACAAAAAGTTGGGGGTTGAAAAACTGTGTGTTATATTTGTTTATTTATTATATATTATTTTTTAATTCAAATTGCAATGTGGATGAATAGGCCTCTCCTCTCACCACATTCACTGAAAATTTGAATAATTTGATCCAATTTCAACAAAGAGAGACAATATATGGTTGCATTTGGTTTATTTTTGAAATTGTAATTCTAATTAAAAAATTTCAAAATTCATAATTAAATTAATAATTCAAAACTCAATTCAAAAACTATTTCAAAAATCATAATTAAACACACAACTCAAAACTCAATTCGAACTCTTTCTTCCCTTCTTTCTATTGTTACTATTATTATTATTTTTTATGGAGTTAAATTTTCTCCAATTTACTTAGGGGTTGTTTGGTTTTTGAATTGGGCTAAAAAATCACAAAAAGACAAAAATCATAAAAAGATAAAAAAAATTTGTCATTCCAAAGTCAAAAAGCCAAACAAGAATACTAAACAACTAAAAAAGTCCTAAGCTAAAAAAATCAAACCAAGAAGCCAATTAAAAAAGTCATTGTCAAACGAGCACTTAGGCTTCGTTTGGAAAGAAGGGTTGAGTTGGGTTTGGGGCTATTTTGGCCAAAAAAGATAAAATAGGCTTTTTAGTCTAATACAAGATATCATATCTAACTCATAATCATTACAGTCTTTCTCTCACAAAAAGTCAAAAAATTCTTCCTAAACGAGGCTTTTTAGCCCCAAGCTAAAAAAATTAAAAGCCAAAAAATCAACTTACTTCCTAAACAAACCCTAAAGTGGACCGAAAAGTTTAGTCTAGCAAGGCCACATGTAGACCATATATTTTGTTTATTTTTAGGTTATTGTGTAGATAATTTTAAAAAAATTCAGATTGATCCGATAATTATAATTAGATAATTTCATCATCTTTGTTTATATACAAAATTGATGACACGTATGGTTTTGAAAACTATTTATAATTTAGGCTAAGTTTGGAAATTTATAAAAAAGTCAAAAAGTCAAAAAGTTAAAAAGTTGACACTATTCACCAAAAGTCAACAATTACGGCTGTACAAATCCCAATTCGAATTTTTCCCTACAAATCAATTTTTACAATTTTTTATTACACATTTTTTCATAAAAAGTCAAAAAGTTAACCCAAACATCCATATTTTCAACCTCTATTTTTTAGTCCAAAAAGATAAAAAGTACATTTATTTAAGACACTCCAAATAACCCATTAGTATTAAAAAAAATAAATTATATAACTACAATTATTACATCAATTTAATTTTTTCATAAATGATCTTAACACTGAGAATTTCAAAAAAAATCATAGAAGTAGAGCCTCTGGCCGAATTGAACCATTCAGGAGAGAATCCACCCCTTTTTTTTTTTTCTTTTTTTTTTTGGTGTAAACTTTCAACCTTGATTAATAACTAGATATTGGAGTTTTTTTGGGAAGTTGATTAAAAGTTAACTTCCAGCTTTTTTTTCTCATTTTGAGTCACATCACATCTCACATAACTTATTCACAAAAAAATAAAATAAGTTAAAAAAATTAACTTTTTATCACCTTTTCAAAACACCACATAAATAATTAGATTTTAATAACTGGCTTACATCTTCCATGCCTCAAGCATGCCATTTATTTATTTATTTATTTTCTTCCAATTAAATATTTAATTTAATATAATTTTTTTTGTACGAAATACAAATAAAAATGGGATTAGAAACCCCATTTTTAATAAATTAGCAAGAGTCTTTGACAAGCTAAACTAGGTGGCACCTTTTATAAATGGGTCTGGCTTTGGTCCAGTCCACAATCGGACTGGATCGTGTTGTTGGGCCCGTAGGGATCCACCACGGGTCTTGTTTTGAAAATCTGAACCGTTTAATATGTAGAACTCGTTGATTGCTATATGCCTGTAAAAAATCACATTGATCGGATATCGATAGCTATGTAATCAAATCAGTTTTTTGTCAACCGTTAATTTATTCACCGTCCATTTTTTGTACAAAAATGATTTGATCACATAGTTATCGATATCCGATCAACGTGATTTTTTATAAACATATAATCTTCGACAATTCTGCGTTAACGGTTGATTTTAACGGACCGTAGTGGGTCTTACGGGTCAAGACGTCGATCGATAATGGCTGGACCAAAGCCAGACCCTTTATAAATTATCCATTTGGCACGTGGGTTTGGCATGGGTTGGAGTTATTTTAATTATAAAAATATAAAATAGGCTTTTTAATCTTACGTTAAAAGTTATCATATTCAAATCATTATTATATTTTTTCTTTTACAAAAGATAAACAAGTTTAAAAAATTATAAAAATCCATCAAAAACGTGACTATAATACATCCCAAATAAAGCCAAAAACTTGTCCAATAAATGGAGCTTTGTTTTTAATCTTTCAATGTCATTTTGGATGACCAAGCATATGGACACCAATTCAAGTATGAAAGTCAGAGTTTGTTTGAGAAGTTGAGGATTGGAGTTTTTTTGGTTAAAATAATCAAAAAATAAAATAAAATAAAATAGACTTTTTAACTCAATAAGATAAAGTGTCATTTTGGGAAGTGGCTAAAAACGCTGCGTTTTTGTTGCTGTACAAAAAAGCTGAACCAAGCGTTTTGGGCAATTCTTGCCTTTGGCAAAAAGTTAGGTTGGCTAATTACGTAAATACCCTCTAGGTCAACAAATTGTATAGAATTGTAAAGTTTGGTAAGGATATTTTGGTCATTTCAATTTGATTTGACACCATAAATAAATATTAAACTAAAAAGCAAAAAAGCCAGCTTTTTACCAACTTCCCAAATCACTTTTCAAAAAGCTAAAAAACTTGGTAAAAAGCCAAAAGTCAGCTTTTTACCAACTTCCCAAAACACTCCAAAATGTCACATCTAACTCATAATCATTATATTTTTTCTCTCACAAAAAGTCAAAAAAAGTCAAAAAGGCATTCCCAAACGAAAGTTTTTAGTCCTAGGCCTCGTTTGGGAAGCGACTGGTTTAGTTAAAAAGCCAAAAAGTTATTAAAAAAATCAAAAAGTCAACAACTCATACCAAAAAGTCAAAGATTCCCTTTTCTCTCTACTTTTTACATATCTTTTCGTAAAAAATCAAAAAGTCATCCCAAACATACTAGCTTTTTTTACATCACATTTTAGTCAAAAAGTCAAAATGTTACTAAAAAAACATGTTTCCAAACGAGACCTAGCAAAATTCAAAAAGTCAATTCACTTTCCAAACGAACTCTAAACTAATTTATATCTATAATGCAAACATTAAGGCTATGATTGGTTATCTTATTAAATTAAACGAGATTATGAGTATATTGTGAATGAGTTGAAAATGTTAGATAAATTGCATTTATTTGCTCATTAGTGTAATAGTATTAGTTAATCAAAAATAAATTAATGAAATTAAGTAAAAAAATTAATTATATAAAAAATTGGTCAGTTGGTTCTATAAAATGAAGACAAAATAATATTTTTACTTCTAATCTAGCAATGAAAATTTTAATCTTATCATATAGAAATATTCATAATTTCATGTTATTTCAATCAACTAAATATAATTTGTGCACATTTATAAAATATTATCACTTTTATGAAACAAACATAGCCTATTAGATATTTAATGGGTGAGTTTATACTCATACATTTTACATCCAATCTTCTTTTATTCTTCTTTTCATTATCTCAGTCAATTTCTTAGATTTTAAGTTAAGTTATGATTTAGTCAATTTATATAATGAAATTGTAAAAACTAATGAAAAATAACCACATGATGGTATAAATTACATTTAATACCTTCATATTTTTATCAAAAATTTGTTTTAGTCTTCTTACTTTAGTTTTTACAATCTTATACTTTTATCAAAATTTTATTTTAATGTATTTATATTAATTTTTTAGACAATTTTATTAGATTAAATTTAATTATAACTTAACTCGAACGTAAAGAATTAATTGAAATAAATGATAAGGCGAGATTCATACGAGGTTGTTTGAAAAGAAGGTAAAGTTAAAAAATATACTAAAAAAATAAAATAGATTAAAACAGTTAATAAAATATAATATTACATTTAATTCATAATTATTTTATTTTTTTCTCATAATAATTAAATCAATTATAAAAAAAATCAATTAACTTCTCAAACATTTTTAACGAAAATGTCTCGTAGCTCGAAAAGGTCGAGCTCGAAACGGCTCGAAAATGGAAGAAGAGGGGAGAAAGAGAGGGAAGAGGAGGAGAGAGGGAGAAAGAGAGAGGAGAGGGCTCGTCACCGTGGGTCGTCGCCGATCGTCGCAGCAGACCATTGCCTCGCCCAGCCCCGGTCGTCTGCCCAACCTCCCCTCCTCCTCCAACCGATTTTTATGGCTTCCTCCCCTCCCTCCTCCTCCTCTCTTCTCTTCTTCTCCATTCTTCTTCTTCTTCTTCTTCGTTCTGTAACAAAACCAGGGAAGAAAAAAAGAAAAAAAAAAAAAAATCGACACCAAAACGATATCATTTTAGTGTCGAGCCGCGATTTCGAACTACGTAGCATGATCGTATTTTTAAATAATTAAAAAATTAAATAATCAACAAATTATTTTATGCGGTTTTAATCTTACCTGTCCATCACTTTTAATGAGTTGTACCCGTGGATAGGGACTTGTGCTACTCAGTTTTGTGTATTATTTTTATGATTGGTTTGGAATCCCAAGAAGGAAATTTTTTCAGTGTGCAATCATTTATGTCGGTTTGGAGTCTCAATATAAATTATTAAATTTATTTATTTTTAACTTTTATTTCTTTTTATTAAAAAATATAAATAATTAAAATAATGAATTTCTGAGACGGAGTTTGAATATAAGGGCTGGTTTGGTAACTTTAAAAAAAGTTAAAAAGTTAAAAAATTATCAAAAAAGATTAAAAAGTTATTATTATTCACAAAAATAATATAAAAAAATTATTATACATAATATTAAAATATAAATCAACTTCACATTTTTTTAGGGACTAACGTCAAAGCAAAGGCTGAAAGAAACGGAAAAAAAATTACATGTGTATATTTACTAAGTTGGATGGTAAAGTTGGGTCCGTGAGGGCCCACCATGGGTCTTGTTTTGATAATCCAAACCGTTCAATATGTAGAACTCGTCTAGTACTATATGCCTGTAAAAAATCACGTCTATCGGATATCGCTAACTATATGATCAAATTATTTTTGTATAAAAAATGGATGGTGTTATAGTTAACAGTTGACAAAAAAAAGTAACACGATCAGATAATTAATGATATCCAATCAACGTGATAACACTCAACGAGTTCTACACATTGAACGGTTCCAATTAGAAAAACGAGACCCGTGGCGGGCCTCACGGACCGAACAACATCGTCCAATCAAAGCCCAAAAAGGAAGTAATCTTTTCCCATCTCTTACCCAACCGATTGTCCTGCCCAGCCTGTACGGATTAATTAATTATCTTCTCCTACACACTTATTTATACAATATTTTAATACACATTTTTTTTATAAAAAGTCAAAAAGTTAACCCAAATATCTATATTTTTTTCTCAACTTTTCAGCCTAAAAAGACAAAAAGTACACTTATTTAAGACATCCTAAACAACCCATAAGTTTTATTAGATATTTTTATAATAGGCCTAACTTTCCTTCTGTCTCAGATCAAATTGAAAGGTATTGTTGGGCCTATAGAGGTCCATCATGGGTCACCTTTTGATAATTCAAAACGTTCAATGTGTAAAACTCGTCAAGTACTATATACTCATAAAAAATCATGTTAATCGGATATTGATAGTTACATGATCAAATCAGTTTTGTATAAAAAAAATGAACGATGAAAAAATAAATGGTTGATAGAAAACTGATCCGATGAGATAGCTATCAATATTCAATCAACGTGATTTTTTACAAGCATAGAGTATTTGACGAGTTCTACATATTGAACGATTTGAATTATTGAAACGGGACCCATAATAGGGCCCCACGAGCTCAACAACACCCTCTAATCTGATTTAGGACTGAAGGGAGCCAGTGCCTTTATAATACATGTTATATATTTTTGTGAAATAAAGGCCTATTTTGACAAGTTAGTAAAAATAGTTTATTAACTTTTTAAATTTTTTAGATCATATTATATCTCTATTTTATATATATATATATATATATATTTAAAAAAAGAGAAAAAATTAACTTTTAACCTAAATACCTCAAAGTTATCTACTCTATTTTTGGGGGATAATTTCACTTCAATGGGTATCTTAATAGAAAAATATTTTTAGATTAATGGTAAATTTTATAAATATTAAAAAATAAAATTATGAATTTTATCATGAATTTATAATTAATTTTCAAAAAAATATCAGATACGTAAATTTCTATTTTTTATAGTAATGTTAAAAAAAAAATTTCATCCAAATATTTTTTAACTACAAAAATGCACAATTCATTTTTAAAACACAAATTATCATAAGGGGATGACTTGTGACTTGTCTTCAGTCCAGCCACGGGATTGGACGACACTATTCAGCTTTATCAGATTCATTCTGTTTCGATCATTTGAATTATTAATTTTTTAAGTTACTTTATATAGTTCATCCAAAAAAAAAAAAAAAAAGGTCAATATGATATACAAAGATACATAAATTTATCACATATTTCACCAAAAAAAATATGCGATGTATTTTCAAAATCTTTACTGTCATTCATTTTTTCGTAAACAAATATAATAAAATTATATAGTTACGGATATTATATTAACCTGATTTTTTAGGGAGAATATTAAAAAAAAAAAAGTGAAAAGATAGTAAAATAATTTCAAATATATAAAAGTATAATATTTTTTTTGCACAAATTAGCGCATGAGCCACTTGTATTTTTATGAATTTCAAATTATTTTACCATCTTTATACTTTTTTGATATTCTCTTGATTTTTTATGTGAGTGATCTACGTAACGTAACCTTAAAAATCAACGATTTGGATAATCGAAATGGGATTCATGGTAGGCCCTACAACGTCGTCTAATCCAATAACTTAACTGGAGACAACTCAGTACCTTATCATAACTTCACTAAAAAAATTATGTAATACTTATCACAAAACATGTAATATATACTTAAAAATAAATAATATGGTGCATATTGTAACATTTCCTTCTAAGCTCTTTTGTTGGGATTCCTAATGAATAATTCAAATTTATGTGTTAAAATATATTAAATGATGTTTGATTGTAATTGTAAATTATAATTTATTTAACTTTTTACATTTATTTGGCCAAAAATAGAGATTTTTTTAAAATTATAATTTGTAACTTTCTTTAACTTATTTAAAACCTTGAAAAAATACTTTTTAAAATCATAATTATGACTTTTAAAAGTATTATCAATATTTGGACGATAAAATACTGTGTGATAGTTTTTGTTTGTTAATCCTTTTGTTTCTTATTTTCCGTTGTTTTGATATTTTATGAAAATTAAAATTAAAAATTTCTTTGATATGTTCTTTTTGTCAAAAAATAAATTGATTTCAAAAAATTGTGTTTCACTTATTTTCAAAAAAAGGCGTTACCATTTTATTTCTTTCCCACCCCACTACTTTTGACCACCACCCTTGCCACTATCGGCCACCAAACACAACCACCCATCGCTGGGCTGACCCTCAGTCATCCCTACTATCGATCATCACCTCACCACTCTTCACCCTCTGTCATTGGCCATCATTTCTAACAATTCATCAAATATATTTTTCTATTTTTTTTAGTTTATTTTCAAAATATTTGTGTACACTAAACATATTTTTTTTGTAAACAAAAAGTTGGCCATCATTTCTAACAATTCGTCAAATATATTTCTCTATTTTTATTTTAGTTTATTTTCAAATATTTGTGTACACTAAACATATTTTTTTTTTGTAAACAGAAAGTTAGAAATAACGTTAACAAACAACCCCATTTAACCAAATATGTGCAACTTTTTTCACAAATTATTAAAAGTTGTACCAAAACATATTTACAACTTAACTCAATACTTAAAATTGATAATCTAAAAAGTTATATAATCATAAAATTAACTTACATGTGATACAAAACCAAGAAAGAATCCCAAACTAAGGTAACATATACTAGAACTATTATTATAAATGATTTCAAGAAATGAAGACTAAAGAGTTATGACTATATGAAATTAATTTAAGCAAACTCAAAAAATAAAAAACCCTCCAAGCTCAAGCTAGGTCTCAACTTGTGAGTCAACAACATGGCAACAAGAATTGGACTGTCTACACTTAAATGTGTCCCACGCACACCGCCGCATGAGCCAATTGTTTCCACCCACAAAAAGTCAAGCGCACACACAGAAGCACAGACCAACACGCATTCATTCACTACCATATTAGATTTTATTAGGCTTGGTGCATTCACATCTTACATACATTTTATAGTATAAATAAATATATATAAATAGGATATATATCTCTTGACACTAAAAAATATTTTTTTATCGATTATGACTTATTAATTATAGCCTAGTCCCGTTTAATTTATTGTGTCTTGTCGATTATGATCAAATCTAATTTTATTGATAGCGGCCTGTCGATTTAGACCATAAATTATTTTTAATATAAAATTATAGACACATATATATTTATATTTTATATTATTATTATTATTATTATTATTGTTGTTGTTGTTGTTGTTGTTGTTGTTGTTTGTTTTATTGAAATGCAGGACATACCCAACAACTTTGCAAATTGTGGGCTAGTAGGTGGTACAATGTGTGGCACAAATGAGGCAGTTATAACTTCTATTAACTGTGCATATAGATTGGAAAACTATCTTGGTGCAGCTACTCGAAGATCAATGCCTATAAATCGATTAGAAGAATACGAACAGTGGCAATCAATCATCAACATTTAACATGAGTTCAATTAGAGTAGATAACTTTAACATATCATAGGAGTAGTTTATTCTCTCTAAGAGTAGTTTAACTTATCCAGGAGTAATTTATCTTAACTTAAGAGTAGTTCATCTGTAACTCAGTTTTTGTATTCAGTTTAGCCCTGTCGATTGTAATCATATTTGAACTTGTAATTTGATTCTTGTAATTAAGTAGCGAGTTTAAGTGTTATTCAATCAATTTTTCAGTTTGTTTGTGTTTGTTTCTTCACATTACAGCCTCCAAAGAAATCCTTGAAACTGTCAAAGCATAGGATACTAACCACATTACTTGCTTTAGTAGTTGTTTGCAAAAATTGATTTCTCTATCGATTTTTCCCTGTCGATTTCATCAAAACCAGATTTTTACTAACATATTTTTGGTACGCCCAGTAGGACAGGTATAATTTAGAATGATGGCAAAGAAGGAGCAAATGGATTGTAACGCCCCGAATAATTAACACAAAATAGATTCATCAACTTCCAATTATATTATCTTGTTTCCAAAACAACCCCTCTAATGCTTAATATATATGAGAAATATAAAGCCTCAACATAGACATCATCATTAATCTCTAACATGTGTATTTATTAAATATCAAGAGATTTACAAAAAAATATTCCACACACGAGTATATATTCAACATTCTTAGAATATGAACCTATAGCATATGGCACAATAAATCAAGTACAAATTAATGCCCTTAAGGGTTACAAATTCTAAGGCTCAAGCCTGGTTACACAAAAGTGGTTTTCAAACCCATACATATAAAGCCCTTGGCTTACCAAAATAATTACAAAAAAATAAAAGAGCCTTGTGCTCTCAAAATATGTTCCACACCTTTAACTCGGCGAGATCACCACATCCTTTGCTGCACAAAATCTCACAAGGTGAGCACAAAACCCAATAGGAAAATCTTAACAAAGTCTACATTTTATACAATCTCTTAAGATGAATGCATATGCTATGCCATGTTCAAAAACATACATCTCTATCTTTTGAAACTTTTGTGCACAATGTAATTTGAGAATTTAACAATTCAATAATTTCAATGTAGTTCGAAAGGGCAGTAAATACGATTCAGGTAATCCCTAGGTTAGTGTCTGCAAGTAAGCATAACAAGCATTATCAATCCCCACTTTACCGGTTGCTAACCAGAAGGCACGTGGTACTTTATCTGCCCGTGTTTTCAGTCTTTCACTACGGACACTCAAGCCAACTTAACCAATACCAATTACACCCCCTATCCGGACTTATCAACGTATTTACCCCAAAACAAATCTAAAATGATCTTGTTTCACAAACAATTTCCTTTCTCAAAACAATACTTTTCCAATGCAAGATTCAAAATCAATTGCAACCATGACAAAATGGAATAGCGATGCAAAATGTACAATGCATTAATATAGTCTATTTTCAATTTCACCACACAATTCTCTATTGTGATCAAATTCCCACATCTCTTGTCATTATAACATCATAATACACTTACAAGAGATAAAATAATACAATATCAACCTTCATGCATGTAAGGTCCCGGTGTCCCACACCGGGAATAAAGAGAGAGTTCCTAAGCTATAAAAGTAAAAACTTAGACCCTTATATAGTATCGAGGCCTTTTCTAGGGTAGTGAAATCCCTAGCAAAACTCCCTAGTTAAGCGTGCTTAAGTTGGAGCAGTTCTAGAATGGGTGACCTACTGAGAAGAACAAATCTGTGTGGGCATGGCCCAAAACGAACAATATCGATGACATGTGAAGGGTTGGGACGTTATAAATGGTATCAGAACCGACTCTCTAGAGTACTAAGTGTGGGCCCTTGGCATCTCTCGATCTATGTGGGCAGGCTTGGGAGCTGGCAGGCTACTGCACAGGGACGTGCAGTCCTAAGGGGGGTGGATTGTAAGGTCCTGGTACCCCACATCGGGAATGGCGAAGAAGTTCCTGGGCTATAAAAGTAAAAATCTGGACCTTTATATAGCATTGAGGCCTTTTCCAGGGTAGTGAAATCCTTAGCAGAACTTCCCAGTTAAGCGTGTTTAGGCTGGAGTAGTTCTGGGATAGGTGACCCATTGGGAATAACAAATCCGTGCGGGTATGGCCCAAAGTGGACAATATCGATGACATGTAAAGGGGTGTTACAATGAATTTTTCGCATATTAATCATCATTTTTTGCATTTGGTCCTTTCAAAACAACAACAATAAGCTATTCCTCAAGCTTCTTAAATCAACAATTTTTCATTTTCTCATGAAATTTCTTCATTTGATACAACTATAGAAATTTCCTTCATCATTTACTCACATAACAATTTATCAAGCATCAATTTTACAATATCTCACTTTTTTCCAAATTTTCCAAATTCTATGATTTCCACCAAAACAAGGTTTTTGTTCCATTTTTGAAAAGATTTTTCCAAAACAATACCCACACCTTAGAACATAGCTCATATTTTTAAAAGTTTTGGAAAAAATAGATAAAATTATCTTCTAACATCATCTAGGGTTCAACAACCCAAAATCATAACTCAATCATGTAATAAATGCTTCAAACAAGCATAATCTTGTAAAAACATATATATAATTCAAAGATTATCCCTACTTCAAGTTTGAGAGATGAAGAGGAAGAAAACCATAGAACTCAAGGTTGAAGAAAACTCGATCCAATTGGTTATAAACGTAGCGCTCGTCGCCCTTTTCGATTTGGTGTAAAAAGTCCCATCAAACTCTTGAAGATTTGAGCTAAATCTTAGAGAGAAGTTGGATTTTGGTGTGTTTATAGAGAGAAGGGATAGAAAAGATGAGTATAGAAAGAAAGAGGAGTGAAAATCTATGCAAAAGACATTTTTGGCATTAGTTTTGAGGAAAAGAGCACGGAATTTGAGATAGACACGCTGAAATTCGTAAGAGCGAAATTTTTTGCCTCACAAGCGAATTGTTCTAGAGAGTCCTTGGAAAATTTCACCAAAATCCGCTCGAGCAATTTTCTACCTAGAAAACTTTGAAAAACTAGAAAAACTCTGTGAGGATCTGCTTGAACGATTCCCAATTCCATGTAAGTGGTTTTGCTCAAAAACCCAAAGTTTGATTTTGCAACCAAAGACAAATTCCAATGTCTAAAACTCAAAATTTTCAACCCGGAAAAGTTACGAGAGGTTAAGTAAAAGTACAAAGAAATCTCAATGACCTAAACGATAAACAAAACGCCAAAAGTAATGCATACTACCCTAATACACAATACTATTCAAGCCCAAGACTTGGGACATCACACGGATATGCATGGAGATTCAGACTTGGGCTAAACTAGCTGCTCATTCATAAAATAAAAAATGCTCTTCTTCTTCGAACAGAACAATTATTGGAAAGTATGCTTCCACATGAAAACCAAGAATTGTTTGAAGAACTTAATGCCATATTTAATTTCAAGTTCATGAAGAGCCAAGGTAAGAAAATAATATGATTCGAGGGATCAACACACCAAGTCATGAAGATAACATGACTTTGGAGAGTTTTCATAAGCCGTTAATGGCTAAAATTTAAAAACAGCATATTCTCTCGAAAAATGTCAAAAATCCATCACAAGATGATGGTGAAGATTTACTTGGGGGCATAATTTTAAGTCAAATATGGCTGAAAATTATATCATGGGCGGGCATGATTTCAGGCCAAAAGTGGATGAAAATTATGAACAATTCACATTTGTTGAATGTGAATTTTTTGACATTATTAAAAGTGTCAAAATTTATGAATTTTTTTAATTATATTCAACCATGTGAGTTTTGGAATCTAACATCCACTGTGGATGTGTGGACCACATTTAATCTTTATGATATGGTTTGCAAAACAACAATGGTTAAAAAATGTCATATTAGTTGGCCCGGATTTTGTCCTTTAATTCATTTAAGGCAAAACTCACTTTTACCTTAAATGAGGGGGGCATTGTTGACACCAAAAAATAATTTTTTATCGATTATGACTTGTTAATTATGGCTAAGTCCCATTTAATCTATTGTAGCTTGTTGATTATGGCCAAGTTTAATTTCATTAATTGTGACCTATCGATTTTGGTCTATTAATTTAGACCTTAAATTATTTTTAACATAAAATTATGACCACATATATATTTATATTTTATATTATTATTATTGTTGTTGTTGTTGTTGTTTGTTTTAATGAAATGCAAGATATACATAACAACTTTGCAAATAGTGGGCTAGTAGGTGGTACTAGGGGTGGGCGCGGGTCGGTTGCGGCCATGAAACCTTCAATTCGCTATCCGTCCGCCAGATTGGCGGATTGGAGAAAATCAATCCGCATCCGTCTGCCAATCCGACGGATGTGGATTGAGCGGATTGGCGGTTTGGCGGATGGATGCGAATCGGTTTGGCAGTTTGAAATTTTATAAATTTTCAACATAGTTCAACTTGTGCACTTCCTCAAAAAAAAAAAAAAAAAGAAAAAAGAAAGAAAAAAAGTATTACGGTCAATGACTTAAAAAAGTATTACAATTACCGCATGCCTCATCTAAAGAAAGAAAATTTGAAACTTTAGAATATCACAATCATTGCATGCCTCATCCACATATTACAATCACAGCATACCTCATCCACATAAAATATTACAATCTATGATTCTTAAAATATAAAAATAATTCAAACCACCAAAACCATGAACAGAGTAATAGTATAGATTGTATGTCTCTATATTGTTACATTTATATATGTTTTTAAAAACAAAAACCAATCAGCATATATCATATTTTATATTTATTACTTTTAGAGTTAGATTTAAAAATCAAAAAATATAGATAAATAATACGTTTATTTTTTTCAATTCAAAAAATATATACAAGTTGAAATTTTTTTTCAACAGAATATTTAAATTCTTTTTCAATTGAAAACACAAACAAAATATTTAAATAAATTAAAAATACAAAATCTTATAAATTACTAAGAGTGCTCGCGGTTTGGCGGTTCGGTTGCGGTCAAAAGAACCTTAAATCCGCCATTCGTCCGCAAAATTGGCGGACTGGAGAAAATCAATCCGCAATCGTCCATTCGTCATCACGCATCCGTCCAAAATGCGGCGGATCGGTTCGGTTCGGTCGGTTTTGACGGATCGGTGTATCCGCTGCTCACCCCTAGGTGGTACAACGTGTGGCACAAATGAGGGAGTTATAACTTCTATTAACTGTGCATATGGATTGGAAAACTGCCTTGTTGCAGTTACTCGAAGATCAATGCCTATAAATTGCCTTGAAGAAGACAAATAGTGGGCAATCAATCATCAACGTTCAACATGAGTTCAATTAAGAGTAGATTACTTTAACATATTATAAGAACAGTTTATTCTCTGTAGGACTAATGTAACTTATCTAGGAGTGGTCTATCTTAACTTAGTTGTTGTTCATTTGTAATTTAGCTTTTGAAGTCAGTTCGGTAGCGTCGATTATAATCATATTTAAACTTGTAATTTGATTCTTGTAATTAAATGACAAGATTTAAGTGTAATTCAATCAAATTTCAGTTTGTTTGCATCTATTTCTTCACATTACAACCTCCAAAGAAGTCATTGAAACTGTCAAGGTATAGGACACCAACCACATTACTCGATTTAGTTGTTGTTTGCAAAAATTAGTTTCTTTGTCGATTTTTCCTTGTCGATTTCATCTAAATCAAATTTTTGCCAACAACATCTAACAATTATTAAATTAATAAGAATGATAAGAGATATGACGGTCAAGTGCATAATAATATAAAATATAAGGGATGGACTTCTGTAGGGGTGTTGTTGAGGTCTATGGGATTCATTTCTGTCACGACCCAAACCTGCCCTTATAAGTTTAATATCGTAATTGGCCAGTAATCCGTAATTACTGAATGTCTGTTTAACAATAATACAATATAAAGGGGCTAGCGGAAGCCATTCAATAATAACATATATCATCCAATGAGTTGTAAAGACCTGAATGAAAATAAACTTTCATATACATAGTTATATACACAAAAACTTATGTCTATAAAACACATATATACAAGACAAAACACAAGTTAGAGAATTAAATCTCATTATTGAAAATAGTATTAACAAAAGTCATAAAACATTCATTTCACTTGACCAATATCAAAGGGGTGAATTTGAACCACCCAAAAAGCCTTGACACATGTTGGTTCGGAACCTCGCGATGAGGCACAATAACTGGCTTGATAAAACAAGGGTTCGGCTCAACATCACTAGCTTTGATTTGTTGCTCAATCACCTACATATATATAGTAAGCGATAAGGCTGAACTAGAGCCCGATGAATAACAACTGTGTAAAGAGATCAAGAATAATATCCATGGGTCACATGTCAATCAACAACACATAATCACATAATTAACAATAAATACATAATCAATATATAATTAATTTGCTTAATTAAAGAGGTGGTCGTCACAATCATATATTTCATTTCGATAATTTAAACTATTTATTATACAAAACTTTTTATGTATATCATCCACATAAAAAATTAAATCGATCTAATAATCGTAACATATTCAATTTATCATATTTGTTAAAAAAATAGTGTTTTTTAAAATAAATTATTTATTTTTTAGTAATAAATGAGATAAATTAAACATGTATATATCAGATCCATCTAATTTCTTTTTTTATAAATAATATATATGAAATTTTTTATAAAATAAATAATTCAAATTATTAAATTGAGAGAAGAGTCCTCCAAATCTAGAAGGAAAATGGTAGGAATCCCAAATATTTCACTAACATTTCTACCAATATCTCACATAAATATAGGACACCCATCATATAAATCCCAAATATTTAATAAAAATATTAATAAAACATTAGAATCCCTACCTTTACTCAGTTCAGAAAGTAAATGTAATGCAAATATGAACGAGAGAAGCCTGCCCAAAATGTAAAATGATGTGGACCATTTTTTTCTTCTTATTTTTTATGTCCTTATTCCTGTCATTACATACACGAGGTAATATCTCTTTCTGGCGTATATTCTGCCTCCGTTTAGGAAGAATTTTTTTAACTTTATTTTTTAATTTTTTTTAATTATTTTAGTTTAATTAAAAAAAATTCGTTTTCTATGAAGCTTTGATTTTATTTATTTATTCTTTTGTAATTTTGTAAGAAAAAAAATAAAATGATTATAATTTGAATGTGATATTTTATCTTATTTATTTTCTTAGTCTATTTTATCATTTAATGGATTAAATTAATCCCAATCATCTTGCCAAACAAGACCTCTAAAGTTATGGTTTAAACAAATTTTAGTTACAAATTATTATAATAATTTTAATATGTGTTATTGGGGACGGTTGTTGCAATTCGTTTGAGTTGTTTACTATTTTTTATTTTTTGAGAGTAGTGTGTTAAACAATTTAATATATTTTTTGTTTATAATTTATTAGACAGAAATAATTTAAATAATTTTTTTAAAAAAAACTAATTATTTAAAAGGTGAAGCAGAAGTGCTTTTGAAATTTGTTAGGGCTTGCACAAAATTTTAATTGCTAGTACCCACATTTTTTGGAAAAAAAAAATTACTTACAGAATTACTAAAATTACATATATAAAAAATTAGGGATACTTTTTCATAAATCTTTTTTACCTACTTATATTCCATTTAATTCACATTATTTTTTATATTCTAATAAGTCTTATGGTGACATGATTACCAAAATACTACTAATAATATTAACATTTACGATTAGTGAATGTTACGTAATGTGAATGTTCATTAACGTCGATGTGAATGTTAACATACGTCAATATGAATCTTCATATTGTAAAATATGAATGTTCACATCACCAAATTACTAACTATTTAAAAAATATTTGTAAGGGTAGAAATATTCATAAAATATCTTAAATATGAGAATTAGGATTTGATATATCAAATATTTAAATAATATGACTTATTGGAATATAAAAATATCTTATGGACTAATTGGAATATAAACACTTGAAAAAGAATTTTCTAATAAATCTCCAAAAAAATTATTATAAGGATTTGAATAATAAAATATACATATTTAATGGTATTAACTTTTATTGAGGTTCAGAAATATACTATAAGCTACACAAGTTTGACATACTTATATTAAATTTTTTCAAAATTTTAATTCACATAACACTTATTCTCATTTTGATCCGTAATTTGTGAGTCATATAAATAAATTAAAAATTGTGTTGGTATTTCTTTTACATTAAATGTGCATTTTATCTTTGTAATTGTACATAGTTTACATTGGTTCCAATCACTTCAACCTTATTAAAAAGAATCAATACAATTATATTAAAATTACAAAATTTATTATATTTTATTCAAATCTCAATAAAATATAATTTGCCCACCATTTTTTTATTTTTTATTTTTATTGTAAGTAAATAGTAGGTAGCTTTTGGGATGGGTTATTTAGTTTTTTTTTAATATATATATATATATATAGAAAAAGAGAAAGATAATATGATAATTTGTACCAAATAAATCAATCAGCAGCTATTTAAAGTTTGCCAGTGCCGACTCAAAATTTTATTTGTCAATATATAAATTCAAAAGGATAATTTTATTTTATAATTAAATTTTATTAATGTGTAATTTTAAGACAAATATTATGAAACTTGAAAGTTTGTGCATTAAAATAAGTGTAATAAAAAATATACAATATTTTAAAATTTTCTTAAGCTTTGTTTGTTATAACCTAAAAAGTCAAAAAGTCATTATTCTATTTAAATCACATCATCTTATTTAAATTATATCATCTCTCTATCACATCACTTCAAACCAAACCCATATTTTATAAAAAAATGAAAAAGTATACTTATTTAGATTATCTTAAACAACCCCTTAACATATTCTCTAAGAATATATATTAACCAAAGAAAAAAAACTTTTATAATTTAACAAAATTCAATTCATTATCTCCAATAAATAAATAAAATGAAAAATAGCGTAGATATTATTATCAAATGAAAAATAGGGTATATATTATTATTACCCAGTTCTTTTCAATTGAGTTTTTTAATTGGAGAGTACTGTTAACAAAGAACGTATCTATAATACAAATCGTTTAATATGTAAAACTCGTTAAGTGTTTTATTTTTATAAAAAATTACGTTAATCAGATATCGATAACCATTTGATTAGATCATATTTCTATCAATAATAATATAATTTAATTAAGTAATTATCGATATTTAATCGATGTAAATTTTTATAAAAATAAAATATTTAACAAATTCTACCCATCTAAATTATTGATGCGAATTTCGTGATGAGCTTACATAGATCCGACAGTTCTCTCCAATTCCGATTTGGACCGGGCGAATCCTCTCTCCTCTCCAAAGTGTAGAATGAAAACCCCAGAAACCAACCAAAATAGATTGTTTTGTTTTTTTCTGCCCCTCTCTATGTCTCTCTCTCTCTCTCAGCTACTTTCTCTCTCTACATTTCTGCTACTCGGCTGCTCTGTTTTGAGCTCTGTAGTAGGAGGAGACTTTTAAAAGGGCTCTTCTCATCTCCATTGAAGCTCCTCCTCCTCCTCCTCTGCTTTCAATCTCTACTTTTTAGAGAGAGAAAAAGAGTAAAAAAAAGGCAAAGGGAATGTATGCTGAAGCTGGGCTAATGTCCCCTTACTTTCAGACCTTCTCTCAAGAAGTACATCAACTTGAAGAGTTCTGTCGTTCTCACGAATCGAATGTTCCAATGGTGAGACCAAATATATATAATAAAAAAAACTCTGTTTCTCTCTCTCTTTCTGTCTAACTATCTCTCTGATTATGTTGATTTTGTTCACTGACATTTGTTTGATGATGAGCTTGAATGCAGAGTTTTGTGGGTTTTTGTGGGTTTGCTTTAGTAATAATTCTTTGTATAGTTCGGGTTCCTGATTTTCTATGTTGGGTTTTTCGGTCATGTGTGTTTTTCTGGGAATCGGATTTGTATTTTGTTATCCTACGTACAATTTTGTCAATCTTTTAAAATCTTTGTTTGGTTTCTGAAAGATTTCGGGAAAATCTAATTCCCAAACAGTCTGAAATTTTTTTCACCTTTTCCATTGACCCGCCACAAAAAAGTGGAGTATTGAAGGCAATTGCACATTTATCAACAATGAGGAGATAAAACTAACTAATTTTTCTTTTGATATCTTCAATATATGATTTTTTTTCCCTTGACTTTTAGCATTTTCTCAACAACCAAACAGACCATATATGATCACTTTAAACTTTTCTGTTATATGCTAGATCTGGAAACAAGAATATATAAGAATGGAAACTCATATAACAATCATGAGTTCCGTGTTCTATTCTACTTTTCCATTTTTCTTTGATAGAAAAGACAAGTAGCCGCAGATTTGTTTTTTCCATCTCAGCTTTGATTCTCAATTTTCAATTTCTGATGTCTACTTGTTGTTTAAGGGTTCACTTTCCCACCGCAATAATTAAAGTCAAAAAAAGTTGAAGAAAAGCAAAAGCTTATTTAACCTTTTTATTGTTGTTGTTTGTATGTGTTGTGTTTTGGTGTCAAAGTTAATTTTAAAAAGAGGAGAACACCCCTATGGAGAACTTGCAGTTGATCTGTCTTTTTTGAAAGTGGGTGATTTTTTGGGGCATTTTCCAAGTAAAATAATAATAATTCCATTCAGAGAATTTTAGAGTTAACATTTTTGTTGATTTGAAGAGTATTAGAGGCAACTAAAATCTTTGCTTGGTGAGAAAATTCTACATATATGAACTTTTAGTATTTGGAATTTTTTTGGGACCGCTTGCCTTTCGATTTGTGGACAAATTTTCTCCTGTTTGATTTTGCATCACTAGTTTAGTTGCCAAAATTGGAAATACAAAATTTTTAACTTTTTAATTACTCTCAGTCAACTTTTCTCCAATTTTTAGCTTGATTAATAGGGAATATTTAATAGTCATTTTTTTCTGATTTATTATAAATTTTGGGCTGAATTTCTATGATGGTTGCTTGTTTTTTCTTCCCAGTTAAACCTTTGTCCATTTGGGATTCCTGTCTCATACTTTGTATCATCCGTATGCTGAAACCATGCTTATGCTATGGAGCAGAACCTTGTTTTTTTGGTTTCTTTACTGGCGTATCAATTCATTTGGATCTTCACTTTCACAAAACATTTGAGGAATGTCTTTGTGTTATGAATCATAATTTTCTGTCTCTTTACTCAATTCATTAACTCGTTTCCTCTTCTTCTTTTTTGTTGTAAAACCATAGGTCTCAACCTTAAGGAATGTTCTGGTTTGGAAGTTGTGAAATTTCCAGGATAACTAACCTATAATATACCCATAAATTATTGAATTTGGCCAACTTTACATGACTTTGATATTTGGCATCACATTTTTGCTATAATGCATGAGCCGTGTGTTTTACGTTTGCATTGGACTATTATGTTTTTTATTTTTCTTTTTTAAGCATAGTCGCACCACCAAGTGCTCTGATTCTAAGGTTGCCACTTCCCATTGAGAGGACATGCATGAATGCTTGCACCCTCTTTCATGATTGTCTTGTTTCAGTTGAGTATATACGTGAAACCTTGTACATGAGTCAGTAAACGAACTGTTTTTTAAACTCTGTTTACACCATATTGATGCATCAATGGAGGTTTTGCAGATCAGTGTTTCTCTCCCAGACATTACTTTTATCATTGAAATAATGTTTCTTTCCCTTTTGATTTCACTTATGTTGCAGTTATCCATAGAAAAAATGTGTCCTGTATGAGAGTTGTTCCTATCTGAATTGTGGAATTGTGGTGTTGCATGGGAATTCAAACAAAATTACGAGCTTTTCATTATGTTCGGAACTTTTTGCCTGCAATATACTGTGTCAAACCTCATTATGATATATATATATATATATATGAATGTTCATTTATAATTTTATTCATCTTTTGTGAATTTTAGAATTATTCGTGATGTGTAAATATGTTTTGAATAGTTCCAACATGTTTCCTTCGGAGTTCTGAAACTCTTTTTTTAATGTTGTCTTACTTTGGGCTTGTTCTGTGTGATCCAAATGGTCTTGCATGTCTAAACAGTACTCCAAATGATCCTAATGTAGCTGAATGTTGAAGTTTCATGTTTAAATTTTTTAACTATATTGACTTGTAATGTGAATGGATTGCTGCTGCTATCATAATATAATTTTGGGTGCATTATTTCTTCGACATAGAAGAAGATTAATACTTTGTGAAATGCTCTCTTGCTTGATAGATTTTGTGGCCTCAGGATCCCAGTTAGGTTTTAGATTCCATTTTGATATATGGATTTCAAATGAAGGGATCTGATAAAATTTATGAAAATATAGTAAAGTTTGTTATCATAGATAGATTGAGATACTAAAGTGGAAGATAGATTAGCATAATAAGAGAAGTATTTTATTATAATCTTAGCATAGCTGTGAGCTTCTGTTTCGACTTCATTTAAAGGGACCCCTCTTTTTTTTATTTCTTGAGATTGGAGAGTTATTTGTGATTTATAAGGTGCTTTCTTCGTCTTGACTAGAGTTGTCTAGTTCTTTTGTTGAGGACTCGTTGTCCTCACTTTGTACTTCTTTTTATCTTTAATAACATTCTTTCTGCTGTTGAAAAAAAAAAAAAAAAAACTATAAGCCGTAGTATGAAGGATTTCAAAATAACTTCCTTTACTTTGTATTTCAAATCCATCATGGTAAGGCTTTCAAATTCAATCTTAAAGTCCAGTACTAAACCATCATGTCTAAATTTGAGTAATTCTCCTAAATTGATTAGTGTCCAAATCCTTTCACTTGAAATCCATAAATCCAAAGGAAACCTTAGTGTTTTGCTTGTTTTGCATGTATTCCCTTATCATTTCTGCGTTCAATAGTGAATCTTAGAAGCTATTGATGTTTTTTCTTCCCAATGTAGGGCAACCTGGTTCAGACCTCCACCATATTGGAGTATGACATGGGGGGAGAAGGGGATCTATTCAACGCTCCAGAACCGATTATTGAAGAACCAACTGTAGGCCTTGATCCCATGACAGCTGCCATTTCAATGATCTCTTGTGGGGAAGATATCATATCCTCCCAAACACTCAAGGCTGCGGACATCGAATCAATTCAAAATGACCAACTTTTGAGTGAGGTTTTCTATGAATGCAAGAAGGATATCTTGGCAAAAGATGCCATTGAAACACCGCTATCTGATGTATTGGATATCAAGATTCCTGTTGTAGGGACAAATGAAAATCTGATTGCAGAGGACAAATTGTTTCCTGAAGGGTCTTTCCAGAAGAGTGGTAGTTCAGGGTGTTTAAGCTCAATGGAGTGGATTCCAATGAGGCCAAATTTTCTGGATTTTCCTGGAATGGACCTCGGGATGCGAAGGGCGTTCAGTGACAGTGACATTAAGGTCAGGTTTAATTTCTTTCTTGCATTGCTTCTCATCACTGTCATTCTTTTACATCTTTGTTTCTCTAATTCATTTTGAAATTAACACTTGTACAAGTAAATTTGAGCACACCAATTATGGTTGCAGAGTTTAGGACATCTGGGAGACTTCATATTGTTGGTATGAAGCTGATCCTAGATATATATATCCTAAGAAGCATGGCACAGACACACCGACACAAAATATTTAAGTCATTTTTCTTTTATTGGATTCCACATTATTTTTTTTTTAAATTTGTAGATGTATTTCATGTGTGTCAAAGTGATAGACACTTGTTTTCCAAGTGTCCAAAGTATGTCTGAGTTTTTAAAATGTTTAAAAATGGGACATGTTTGGACATATGTCGGACTGGTGTTGGAAAGTATCTGATAAGTGTTCTTAGAAGTGTCCGTGTTACTGAGTATATATCTATACATGTGTTTATTGTTTTTTTTTTTCGTTAGATGGTGACATGTGTACATTGCTAAGTGGCTAATCCTGGATATTTAGTGGGAGAACAAGTTATATACCATGTCGCGAAACTAAGGACTCAGGCCTCGTTTGGGAACCCTCCATTTTAGCCAAAAAGTCAAAAAGTTACTAAATTAGCCAAAAAGCCAACAACCCATACCAAAAAGTCAAAGATTCTCTTTTCTCTCTACTTTTTGCACATCTTTTCGTAAAAAGCCAAAAAATCATCCTAAACATACTAGTTTTTTTTAGCTCATATTTTAGTCAAATAGTCAAAAAATTACTAAATTCGCCTGTTCCCAAACGGGGCCTTATAGGGAATGATTCTTTTTTCATCTGTGAAATCAGATATTGCTTTTGTCTTCATTTTCAATTCTCTTATTTTTGTCGACGCATCTGGTTTATCCCACCACGTCCCTGTAAATTTATATTTTTCATAGAGTCCTGAGCATCTACTGGTCTTGTGACGAAGTATACAAACTGAGAAATGTTTAGATGTTTCTGGCCATTTTTCAACAGGATGTGGCTGGGTCATTGATACTGAGTTTTTATGACAGACTCTTGGTAATGGCAATGTAAGCCTCATCCATTCTCCCCTGGGGCTGCCACAATTTATCAACAATTGTACGACTGAAGACCGCAGGCAAAAGCTTTCCCGATACAGGAACAAGAAGACGAAGAGGAATTTTGGCAGGAAAATCAAGGTAATTTATAATTATGATTTTCACTTCCCCTTGTTTCCATTTTATCCCATCAATTGTTGGGTCATGGCCAACCAAAATTAAAATGATTCTCAATTGCATTGTTTCATGGACTCTTGTATTCCTCCCGATATGATTAGGGCAAGTGTATGAGATGAGTACAACACCCACTCAAATTAGACACTTAGATCCTTTGGTTTTTACAATATTTTAAAAAGAAGAATCTCAAATTTGGTAGTAAATAAAACCTTTTAGCCTCTGACCTCGATATGAGATGTAAATTCCTTTTTCCCTAAATCCCATATAATTTCAGTTATATTCCTAATAATTTACATCTAATACGTGTTTATATATCTATACCTAACTTCTGGAAGATCTAATTCTTTGACATATACTGCACCCAGTACTGTACCCAAAGTCTATATAACATAGCTCAATTGTTGGGTCATGTCAAAACAAAACTTGAATCATTCTTGTTGTGAGCATACTTGCAGTATGCGTGCAGGAAAGCACTTGCCGATAATCAGCCAAGGATTCGTGGAAGGTTTGCAAAGACAGAAGAATCTGACATTCCGAAGAAGCAATAACTGTCAACTCTACCACAGTATGAAGAACGGTAGGAATGAAGTGAGATTAGCAGCCATGTAAAGCCTGGCATAAACTCGGCAGAAGCTTAAAACAGGTTATGCTCAATAAGACGGTCCGGACCCCCAACAGCTGCAAACTTAGTTGATCTCATATATGTGTTCTGTAATAATCAATCTCTGTAGAGCAAAATGTCCAACTAGGGTTGTATATATAGTGTGTGGAATAAAAACTATTAAGTCAAAAAAAGTTGTACTTTGTTTGCATTTAAGTTATGAAATCCTATTAGGGTACCTACTACTGATTGTTGAGGGAAAGTAGAAACTAACAGTTCAGATTCTCTAGAGTGATTTTTTGTATGGCTTATATATATACATATATATTTATTTTTTATTTTTTTTAAGGGAGCTATTAGTACTATTATACCTTTTACTTTTGTGAAATTAAATCTTGAGACTACAAAACAATTACCCTAGAGGATCTGGATTCATTACATACAACATTTTCTCTTACAACCAAAACCATTTTGCCCATGAGAATTTGCACACCATAAAATTGTAAACTAGCCTCTGTATGTGTTTTTTTTTTTTTAAGGATCCAAAATTACTTCAAAGAATATGATAAAAGGAGGAGCTGCTAAGAGCAATTCAAAGTATTTTGCCAGTAGAAGTACATTAAAAAAAGAAAAGAAAAAGGAAGAGTATATTTTGTATTTTGTTTAATCACTTTACTTAATGTGTACTTCAACAATATTTTGTACTTTTGAAATTTAGAATGTCTAGCCTATAAGACTCTCTAATTGTAGGTATAGCCAAGAGAGCATGAGGCAAAATATCTACCATGTTGCCTATTCTATTGGGATCAGGATCCTCTCCTGTGTTTCCCAGCCTGCTCTGGTCCTATACTTTCCACAAGATGGTGATGCGTGGCGTGAAGGCAATCCAATGGTTTGAATGACGCAGCGTTGCAGAGAGAATAAGTGAGAAAAAACTTCAAAATATCTACCATGTTGCCGTCGATGGAGGAGGATGAGGAGGGAAGGTAGGTATGAGTGAATCTATGTAAGTGAAGTGTTAGTCCTACGACGATCCAAAATGGAGCCGTTCTCATCATTTTTTCTCCCAACATGGCGTCATCCAGCCTATCAGATTGCCATGCGTGCTTGGAGAGTGTAGGACTAATGTAGACGAAACGCATGAGAGGATGATCCATTCTATTGGAGCTCCATTATGTGATAAAATTAGGCAAAATGTTTAAAATGCTCTAAATGTCTCTCCAATTGAAAATGTTCTAATGACAAATGAAGCAAATAAAAACATTAAAAGTTCTCACATCCAGACACCCAAATTTGGGATAATGAGATGCATGCCATACTTTATCACTTTTTTTTTTTGATAATCTAAGACATGATCCCTTTCAAATTAGATTAGAATATTAATTTCGTCACGAGTTGAACTAAAAATCTAGAGATTATAATTCCAGAATCTTACCAACTCCACCACACCCTTGACTCACATAAGTACAATTTTTAATAACTCATATGAGAGTGGAGAGTCTCATTGGGTAGAAGCTCTTGGTAGCCCATGCTTATGTGAATGCGTTTTCACATATTTAACTTGTACTTTGAAAAAGCAGAGAGAGAGAGAGATGCCACAACACAACCATACTTTAGGTTTGTACCATATTGGGCTTTTTTAAGGTTTCACATGATCCAAACATGGCTGTCCAATTTTAGGGCAGGGCCTATGTCCATACCAGAAAACACAGTATAAACAAGTCTAGATCTGGCAATTCCCTTTCCTGGCTCTCTGCTTTTCCTTTTGGCATGTCTAAATTTAGCATATCTTCTACTTCTATCCCTCTCTCTCAGTGTCTTTTTTAAGATCCTTTTCTTCCATATTAGTAGGCTCCATAACCCCAACAGAACACCCATTTCTTCTTCTTCAGCTGCTTTGTGGACATATAAAGCTCTTCTTCCTCCTGCTCTCTGCATCCACAAATCATTTGATCTCTCTCTCTCTCTCTCTCTCTCTCTCTCCATTTGATGTACTGTCTTTGATGCTAAAATTCTTTCTGAAACAGTAAATCTTGAAACACACAAAAATCAAATGATTCTATGGGCCACGTTTCTTTTGGAACACTATTAACCATGGCTGAAAAATTCGAGGCCATGCCTTCTCATATTTAAAGCACACTATAAATCTTTACGAAACTGCAATAGTTGGCCAAACAAGATTCAAAATCTTGAATTTGATTCACTTTAAATACCTGCTTATAAAAAATAAAAATAAAAATAAATAAATAAATAAATAAAGCTGCAAATATTGCTATCGAAGCACTATTGCTTCACCTCTTCTTCCAAGCCAACCGTTGGCCCACTCATTGTTTCATCCATCTCGCTAATTAATAATATAACACCTGAATTTGTATGTCAACATGTCCCGTCCCCATTAAAAAACAAATTCCGAGACCTTTATTTGTACGACTATAAGACCCACAGATCTCTCTTTTACTCATTTTTCCTCATAATAAATAAATAAATAAAACAATAAAACAAACAACTATTTCACCTTTCCAAAAATTTATTTATTCTCATCATTCTCCTCCTTGTCATCCTCCTCCTCCATATATGATTGGTACTCGTCCTCGTCCTCGTACATCCTCCTCGTCCATGTGTGATTGGTACAGTTAGTACCATGATTATTCCTAGGTGATGGCAGTCCGGCGAACCCCGAGCCGCCTCCGATCTACTTATCCATGATATCTAGCAGTCTTGTTTCTTCAACACAACACCACCACCCCATCTCTCCATTTCTGTCATGGTCATTGCCATTTAGAAGCCTACCTATTAACCAACCCCATCTACCAGTATATGACCCGAAAAGTACCCACCAGTGTAGGCTAGGACAAACAAAAACAAAAATTTATGAAATTTCTCCACCATATTATAAATAGAGAAAAATTCCCCCAAAAAAATGGGAATCATACCCATTAACGAAGAAGCTATGCAAGATATTCCTACCATAAAAAATGGTTGAAACAATTTTGAATTTAAATCCAACAACAAAAAATGCAAATCTCATTTATACGGCAGCCGATTTTTTGAACACAGAGATGCACAGACAAATTATCCTCTGCTTCATATCAGAATTTACATACACACACATACATTGTAGTGATTTAAAAACCACAATCAACAATTACTTTCAAACAAATTAAATGAACTAGTGTAATCAATTTCAAAATTGACAAAATATAAAACTCACTGTTTATTATTATTATTATTATTGTTTTCAAAATTGGCATTACAAGTTTCTTGGAGCACACTCTTTTCCCATCTCTGTATTTTTAACCCACCACCATAACTTTCACTAAAAACCCAGCCCAATTTGCCTCAACTTCAGAATTGGACTCATTCCCAAACAAAATCTATATCTGTATCTATCTATCCATCTATCTATATATCTATATATATAATACTATTGCATTGCAATGATAACGCCGACCTCAACTCACTCATCCTAATTCCCTCTCTCTCTCTCTCTCTGATTTTTTCTCTCTCTAAACTTTGATTATATTTCTCTATATGTGTATATATTTTGATATAATTGCTAAAAATTATCGTTAAGTTTATGGAAAGTTTATAATATATAATATTGGGTTTTGGTGTATCTTGACATCGACGACTCTTCTTGAGCTTTGTCGATCCCTATTTCAGAGAACACCCATCTCCGATTGATTGATTTCTCGATCTCACTATAAAGATTTTCCCGCCCAATTTTCTCTCACTTTCTTACCCAATTCGATTCTTTCTCTGTTGGGTTGGTGCAGAGTCTCTCTCGCTCTCTCTCTGCTCGTCGGATTTTGGAGCAATTAGGGTTTCGAATCGAGGGAATTAGGGTTTTTGGACGATGATAATCAAGCGGAACTTGAAATCGGTAATGCCGACTCTGAAGCGATGCAGAGTCAGCGAATCGAATGGTGAAGACGATGAGAGTTCTGTGAATAGGAAGAAACGGAAAGTTAACGGCTATTACCCTCTGCATCTTCTCGGAGAGGTCGCCGTCGGTGTAATTCCGTTCACCGGCTATGGCGGCGACAAGAGGTTTTCCGGCATAGCCGCTGCGGCGGCGTGGTGTAAGGAGGTATCAGAAGTGGAATCGAAATTGAAAAGTGAAGAGAAGGTGGTGAAGGAATTGAACAATCCAGTACCCGAGGCTTCTTCGAGGACTCCGCTTGTGAGGACTTCTCGAGGGCGTGTTCAGGTACTTCCTTCTCGATTCAATGATTCAATTCTTGATAATTGGAAGAAAGATAGTAAATCTAGTGTCAGAGAATTGAGTTTGGACCTGAATTCACTCCTTATAAAGAGAAATTTAACTTTAAAACCCCTAAAATTCGCGGACAAATAGCTAGTAAGGCGCGTAATGGGGACAAAGTTAGCTATCAATGTCGTCAATTACCACCATTGTTAGGAATGGACAAGTTGTCTATCAGAAGTCCAAGAATTTTAATGTTGGGAAGCAATTGAGTTCTCGTAGTACAGTAACTTCGCTCCATGAGCGATTTGTCAACACAGAAAAATTGCCAATTGAGGAACCGGAGGAACCTATAGATTTGACTGACATTGATGGATTGTTGGAGGAGGATGGTGAGAAGAAATGTGGGTTGTATGGTCTGAATGACTTTGTTTCTGGCGATATAGTTTGGGCAATGTCAGGAAGAACTATCCTGCCTGGCCAGCTATTGTTCTCGATCCCAAATCGCAAGCTCCCCAGCAAGTTCTGAGTTTTCGGGTCGCCAATGCTGTTTGTGTGATGTTCTTTGGTTACTCTGGAAATGGAACACAAAGGGTAAGTTATTATACATTCTCCTGAACTTAGTTGCTTTATATGGACTTCACTATTGTGATATCTATCTATACTATATGTGATATTATATAAAGCCTATTGCCAAGTTGGTATGAACACTTTTGTCATAGTTTTTCTTATTCCTAAATTACCCTTTTGTAACTGCCGAATTCAAGCACAGGTTTCCTTCTGTAACTGCCTATCTATAACTCTGCCAATTCAAGCACACCCTACCATCTAGTATAAATATATATACACGCACATATGATGTATGTTTGTTTATATAGTTAACAAGAATATCTGTCTGTATTTATGTACATTCTTTAATAAATGTTGATGTGCAGGACTATGCTTGGGTTAAACATGGAAGGATATTTCCGTTCATAGATTTTGTAGACAGGTGTGTAACTGCTGGGTTTATGTGCCTCACCATTGGGCGGTTTCATAAGTATGCCTAAATTTTGTCTTTGGTTCAGGTTTCAGGGACAGACTGACTTGAATGATAGCAAGCCCAGCAATCTTCGGTCTGCGATAGAAGAGGCATTTTTGGCAGAACAAGGTTTTACTGAGATGTTAATGGTGGAAATTAATGCAGCGGCTGGGAATCTTTATTATTTAGAATCTATTCGTGGAGGAGTCCAGGAAGCTACTGATTCAAATCAGGAATGCAACACTCAGAAGCAGGCAAGTTACTTTAAAATTCACGCTTCATTTTTACTTCCTTAAATGTTTGATAATATATTGATGGCAGCAGAATTTCGCTTTTTAGTGTAAAATGAATATCATACTGCATATCTAGGTCTGGTATTGGACCTTGGGTTTGATTAGTGATTAGTTCTACTTTAGTTGTGGGATTCTAATCCGTATTCTATAGACTTCCTAGGGGCCTGTTTGTTTTGAGAGGTAGGTGTCAGGACTGGACTAATAGTGAGGAGAGGGATAACAATTATCATGTTTGTTTTCAAATGGACCTCAGGATTCATAGGGACTATGAAAGGCCTTGAATGAGGGAACTAGTAGTGGCCTAGGGAGGTGGTATTCAAAGATGAATCCTTGGGACTATGGGTTAATTGACTATTTTACCCTTGATATTCACTTTCAACATTTATTAATAGTCCGATGGTCATAAAACAAACACTATTTTTCTTAGTCCCCTCACTAACAATCCCCACACTGACAATTTCCTCACTAACAATTCCACCCAACCTAACTTTGAAAACAAACAGGGCCCTAATGTATAAATCTTTGTCCTTTCAGTACTAGGGTTCATTAAATTTATTTTCTTTGTGCACTATCACTACATATTTAAAAATAACAATATGTGGTCTTGTGGAATGAGTCTTTTACTTAAAATCTTTCAAATAAAATGAAGACTCCAAATGAAGACTACAATTCCTGGAAGTCACCTGTGTAATTCCTGTTCTAAGGTTTGTATTATATGCCTTGTGCTGGGGTGTTTACATTGTTGTATTCTATACCAAAATGTTCACTGAAGCCATTCAGATGCGGGATGTGTATTGTTGACTATTGTATTCATTTTCACTGCAGTTAAAAAAATCAAAACATTCTTGTGGCATATGCAAGAAGATTAGGAATTATTCAGACAGTGGCACTTGGGTGAGGCATACAATCTAAAATGATTTTTTGATTACATACATGTAGGAGTTGGCTTCTCTCCTGTTGAACTGAGTCTAGTAAAAAATTTTGTGGGAGTCTAGTGGGTCCCATGGTGGGCCCCAGCCTCTCACATAATTTTGTACTAGACTCGATCAACCGGAGAAAGCTATCCCATGCCTATATATATGCTCACGCGTCCGCACACACACACACACGTGTTTATTTTTTATTTATATACTTTCTTTTTGGAGAAAAGTTGTATAATCTGTTAATCAATTCAATGATTGGCTATTTCACTGATTAGGTACGCTGTGATGGTTGTAAAGTTTGGCTGCATGCAGCATGTGACAAAGTTTCCCAATTTTTCCAAGGTCTGCTCATCACATGCTCTATTAAAATGTTATTTTTCTTTATTGTCAACATCTAAGTACATGCAGGGTGACTTTCACTTGTTTTCTCCAGGATTTGGCAGCCACTGATTATTACTGCCCTGAATGCCGAGCAAAGTTCAATTTTGAATTATCAGATTCAGAAAACTGTCAGCCTAAAGTCAAGTAAGTCTGTACTAGCTATCACTGGTTACTGCTTATGTGGTATTGGGACCAGAATTTCACATTTTCTTCTGCATATCTAATGATGGGTAGATATTTATGCAGAAATAACAAGAAGAATGTGCTGCCTGACAAGGTTATAGTTGTCTGCTCAGGTGTGGAAGGCATATATTTTCCAAGCCTTCATTTGTAAGCATCAATACCTTCAAGCATCAATACCTCCAAAAAAATGTTCCTTCTTTTCTTTCTAGTGCTTAATTTCTTTCCTTCCAAAAACAACTAACTCTTTTCCTTGATGCAGATCTCTAGCTAGAATTACGTTATGATGATTTTAAATCAAACATATTTTGGTTAGCATCTTGATAACAAACATTCTGCAGTTCCCAAGTATCCCAATTTGTCCTTGAAATTGTTCATCTCAGGGTCACTCAGAGTCAGAGTATCAATCCAACGTAGTTTAAGTTTATTATCAAATAATGAAGCTAATGGGCCTCACAATTGAAACTCTTTGATTGGTTAATGTGAACTACTAAAAAATTAGCTGCTTGAAACCATTGGTGATCAGTTATGGTATCTACTACATTGCTCCTTCCACCAAAACCTGTTTTCTTTTGCTTCTCCTAGTCGTCAAGCCTGATTAATTTGACTCGTCCTCACCTGTCGCTTTGTGTAGTGCTTCTTTCAACACTTGGTTGAGTTTTAGGTTCTTGGATCTTGGTGCTTCAATTAATCAAGCCAATCAGCTTGAATTTCTATGATCACATTCAGAGCTATGATTGTTTCTGTTTTGAGTCTTAGTTTGCTCTGTTCTCAAAAACATATTCAACTCCTTTTTATATATTTCTTTTCTTTCCTTTCATGGCAGAGTTGTCTGCAAATGTGGATCTTGTGGGACAGAAAAACAGGCACTTAACGAATGGGAGCGACATCACGGGTTCAAAAGCAAAAATTGGAAGACTAGTGTCAGAGTGAAAGGTTCCATGTTGCCACTGGAACAATGGGTTTGTACTTGAAGCTGATCTTGTTTTTTCCTGCATATTAATTTTCCTCCCTCAACTTGCACTTATATAGACTTATTTGTGTATGCATGTTTATATGGATTGCTGTTAAAGATGAATTGCTTCAATTTTATTAAAATGATCACAAATCAGAACTGCTCTTTTTATCTAATGCTAAATGTTCTCTGGTCTCCATAATTGATTGGTTTCACCTCAGGCTTAGGTTAAGCATTCCAGTGCATAATATTTATAAATATATATATATATATATATATTTTCTATGTTTATTGTCTAGTTGATAGCTTATAGTGTGCCATAGATGTCTAGGATTTAAATATTGGATGGTCCTGGTGCTCATGTTGATCTTTGGCTGATATAGGACATTGATATCTCTAAATATTGCATTTAGCAGTTTAAGAAAGCTTGGCCTATTGATAGTTAAAACCATGTAAAATGTATGTAGGATATAATGCCAACCAGGTACTGTCGTATGAAAAGTGAAGTTGACTTATTAACATTTTCCAGAAAAGATCTAGCTTGGTTACACAAGTTTTTAAAGCATATATCATGTTTCTACTTTCTAGTAGAATTATGATTGATCTTTCTAGGAATGAGACCTATAGGCTATAGCTGATAGATTTGAATTATATTGTGATCTTGGACTATGAACCAGGTTGAATTAAACTGAAAATATACCCAAACCTCTAACATCCTTTTCTTTCTTAACTTTTTTGGTCTTTATTTATTTATTTATTTTTGTGGTGATGAACATGCACCTGCACCAGCATATATAGATATGCATATGCATGCATGTTCCTACCAAATTTTAATGCCCATGTTTTCTATTTTCTTTTTCTTTTTTTTTTTTGGATTTGTTTTATACTAAACTTCATATTTACTTTCATCAATATTTTCGAAGAGTTCAATATCTATAAACTTTTTTATTCCTTGCATTAGTTTTTAAAAATACAAATAAATAAATAAAAATAAAAAAAGGAAAGTACTTATTTTTCGGTTTAAAGGGAATGGAAATTGTCGTTTTCTTTCTGGATTATTGAACATAATATTTTATCTTTTCCTTCTTTCTTTTGTTTTCCTTTGGAAATTATCAACCTGTGATGATCTTGGATGAAAGATGCCTCACTACATAGATCTTTATTTGTGTATGGCCACTTCTTATATGAGAGATGCATATATCTAATAGAATCTTATTTGGTTTCGCAGATGCTGCAGATAGCAGAGTATCATGCACGTACTGTTGTTTCTGTTAATTGTCTTAAGCGCCCCTCAATAAAAGTGCGAAAGCAGAAGTTGCTTACTTTTTTGCAAGGTTACTGATCTTCTAGGGATATAATTTTATAATTTGGTATTATGGTCCAGTTTGTTGCACCTGCAGTAGCACCAGTGAACTGACTTTACAATATTTTGATTTGACAGAGAAATATGAGCCTGTTTATGCCAAGTGGACAACAGAACGGTGTGCTGTATGTAGATGGGTTGAAGACTGGGACTACAACAAAATTATTATATGCAACAGGTTTATGTCAATAAGGAACATCTTTTTTCTTGATACACACACTGAAAACCGGGTTCTCAAAAATGGTATTTGGAACTATAACTAATAGCCAACAATTCAAGGACACCTGTAGGATGCCCCCCCCTATGACTTGCTGAGGGTGTAAAAACTGTCTGGTCTGGCAATTCCGGACCATCCAAATTGTGGATTTATTCCTAGCATATAAGGATGTTTCTCTCTTCAAGAACACAGACTCAATGAGATGTTTTGAAATTCTGTTAACCCAAGTCACTATTCCTTTAGTAAAGTGGTAGACATTGCCCTTGCATGGTATATTTTCTGAATGAGATACACGTGTTAAACTTTTCCTTCACATTATCAGTTTGACCTTCTGCAAGAATATCTGGCAATTAAAGGCAAATTTATCTGTTGTCTAGGCATGGTACTAAATTTTAAGTACTTTAATTAATGTTTTTATATTTCTGTCAGATGCCAAATTGCTGTTCATCAAGAATGCTATGGAGCACCGAAATGTTAAAGATTTTACTTCATGGGTTTGTCGAGCATCGAGACACCTGATATCAAGCGGGAGTGTTGCCTCTGTCCTGTAAAGGCATGTTCCTAAACTGAAATGAAAACATTCTTTTGGTATTTTTTTGTTGTGTCTTTCCATCTCCCATTGGAGAAGCTAATGAGAATTTTCCTAAAATTACTGTCTGAAGGATGATTTCGTAGGCATAATGTGAAATTTTTAGTGATTACTCTACACTTGTGAAGTGTTTTCAGAAGGGTGATTTGTCATAGTTAGCACCACAAAATGCTTTCTGATAGATGATTTATCCTACTTAGCTTGACCTCCATAAGTTTACAAGATTGTTTAGTTTTGTCAAAATTATGAGAATTTTGGGTAGTGGGAGTGGGGAATTGTTGAATTAACTATTTTAGTAGGAAATCAACCCTCATTATGTTAAAGATTATGGATGATGTGGCTTCTTGACAGAAATGTTCAAATCATGTTTGCACCCAAAATTTGTTCTTTTGTGGATAGCATGACAAAGAGGAAAGGAAGACAGGCATTTATGGAATTAAAAATTTGAATACACCAAAAGTTCTGCTTTATGCTATATTTTAGATGTTACCTTATAAATAAATAAAGAGTCTAGTGCCAGCATTGGTCCCATTGATATGGTTTCTGTCCTGTCAAGAGATTTCTTTTGTCTTCAAGTGTCTTGTGGGCTTCTTAAGTGTTGAGAGAGTATAATTGCACGTACTAAGTGTTTGTAAATTGTTATCTTTTATCTTCTAATGTTGTTCCTTTTCCTTGTAGGAGGTCCTTTCAAGCCTACTGATGTCGAGTCATTGTGGGTTCATGTTACTTGTGCTTGGTTTCAACCTGAAGTTTCTTTCTCAAGTGATGAAAAGATGGAGCCTGCTGTTGGAATCTTGAGAATCCCATCACACTCTTTTGTAAAGGTAGAAAAAGTGTTTTTTTTAAACTGCTTTAAAGGTGACTCTGTTTATCTTTTTCAAAGGTAGAATTACTTTTTACTTTATTGTGTTTTTCATTTTTTTAATAGCCACCTTCCAAGTTTATGGATCTCTTGGAATATAAAACTATAATAAAAAAATGGGTTGTGATCTATCGAGAGAGAGAAAAAAATGGGAAAGTACACTGATTTCTTCCGCGAGAATATATTTTATAATGAATCGAATGTGTGTCACTGTGTTTGTTGCTACATTTGCTGGTATTGTAATTGAGACAGTCTTGTTACTCTCTCTCTCTCTGTGTCTCTAAATTTTTCTTTAGGAGTAGTTTAAACCAGAAGTGATCCAGAATGCAACATTTGATCAATCATGAAAAATTAATGTCTCATTTTAGTTGGAATTGTCAGTATGCTGATGGATAATGATTTGCGAGTTTTAATGTACATGAATCATTTGATGTTGGAACCTAAACTGTATCTTCTTTTTATGAGTGTCAGATCTGCGTAATCTGCAAGCAAATTCATGGTTCCTGCACACAGTGTTGCAAGTGTTCCACTTATTACCATGCAGTATGCGCTTCAAGGGCGGGGTATCGTATGGAGGTGAGTTAACAATATGTATTTACATGTTTTCGAGATATGAAATGGTTTGTTTGTTCATAACATCTCCCATCACACTTATCCATACACATGTATCCACTTGTTTATTTATATTTTTAGAAACCAACAGTACCTTCTGCTTGTATCTCTGCTATATTTGGAAGTACACAATGATTGAAGGTACAGAGGGAAAGAAATATCATTTTGTGGATTGAAAATTGAGTTGTGAAGTTTTCTCGCTCTAAATTGATTAATGTGCAATTTTTATGGTGTGATTTGTGTGGTGCAACTGATTGCTAGTATGAACAGCAAGCTGTAGTGAAGTGAGTAGATTTTATATGTTGGAAGATTTTGAAAGATTTGGTTATAGAAGTACAAAAGCTTGATCCTAAAATTCATGGTTTAATTTTATGAATTTTACTAAGCATTTCATGTTAATTATCAGCCTTCTATCCCTATTCATAATGATAATTTGGGTTTCATTTTTTTAGATGCTTACTTCATCTAAAAGAGAAATGATCAACCAGTAAATTTGATTCATTGTACCTTGATAAAAGCTTCAACTCACTCTCTCTATCGGTGTGTGTTTGGAAGTATAAATGGGTGTGTGCCTATCTTTTATCTAAAATCTTTGTAAATAAATACCTAGGAATCTTTCTACTGATTCAGTAAATATATCTCTGTTTTGGAATTAAGTGTCTTCAGGATGATAAACCCTGAATTGGAATCTTGTTCTTTTTTAACTATGTAGATTTCTGTTATTTTCTCGTGAGCGTAATTTTTACTGTTGCAGAACAAGTAAAATATTAGTTTATTACAATTGAAAAATTATCGACCTTTGAATCTTAAGAGATTATTCATTTGACTGAACTAAAAGTTCTCTGTTCTTTTCTTAAGTTAATTGTAAATTAATTAGATCATATGTTAAAATTGTATGTATACATTTGGTGGTGTCTTTGTGTATATGATGAAAATTGTGAAAATATATTCTCAAACATAATTTTGAAGGAGCTATTCCATCTAACCCTGGGATTTTTGCAAAAACATTTTTGGCATTAGCATTAGAGAATGCCTAGAACTTAAATGTACATTTTTTGTGGATAACAAAATTGGTGTTTTGTGCACTCTCAATAAATCAATCTGTTTCATCTAATAAATGGGTAAGGCATCCTTCCTTGTGATGATGGATAGGGAAGGGTAGGTTACTGGGGTTGAATCAGTGGTATCTACCACTCAATAGGAATCTTAGTTATCCTTTGTGTTACAGGTCAATCCTACTCCACTAGTTAGGCGGCATGGACACATTACGCCTGGGAATCAATAACACAAAAACTTTGTAATAAATTACCCCTTTCCTTATCAGGCTGAGGACTAACAAGAATGGTTGGGACAACAAACATCCATCTTGTTCATATTTTGGATACCTGTATAACCATTAAAGGTTGTTGAAGTGACTAATACCTAGTAATTAGGAGGCATTGAGCGAAGAAATTGTTGGAGTTATTATTTCTATCAAGTACTAACAATTAGTGGGGTTATCTATCACTTTCGATTTGAATCTTAGCTATCCCTCGGAGGAGTAGGGTTGCCATCTTGGGATATAAATTTACACAAGTAATCTAATGTCAGGTGCTTGCTGCTTGTGACATAGTTATAGCACAAAGGTTCTAACCAGTTGTCACATAGTTACTAATGTGATGAATACCTTTTGAATTGCAGTTGCATTGCTTGGAAAAAAATGGGAAACAAATTACAAAAATGGTTTCATATTGTGCTTATCACAGGTAAAAGTCTCTCTCTCTCTCTCTCCCTCTCTCCCTCTCTCTCTCACTCTCACGTGTTTTTGCTGCCAGAGTTCCATTAGTTCCCAATGGCCCTTCTTCTGATGGGGTTTAAGGGCAATTTTTTGACTCTACCTAGCATATTTCATAAGCAACTTTGTGTCCCATCTATCCCTTGTGCTAATAACACCAAAGGTTAAGTTTGTATCAAATGACCTCTCCCCTCACCCTTTGCATTGTGCAGGACGGAATTAGATAATGGCCTTGCTTTTTATTTATTTCACTTTACATTTTGTCTCCTGGGATTCTTTTTATATTTTATTTATTTACAATCTTCTTGTTGAGAACAGGGCTCCAAATCCCGATACTGTTCTAATCATGCAGACTCCTCGAGGGTTTTTTCCACCAAAAACCTTATCCAAGACAAAAAGCGCACTGGTTCAAGGCTAATTTAAATGAACAGATTGAAACTTCAAGAACCTCCATTAATAGAGATCAATGAGATTGAGCCAAATTCTGCTGCAAGATGTCGAATCTTTAAAAGATTGAAGAATAAATTACCTTTGAAATTCATATACTTCTAAAGCGCGTCAGTTCACCTGAACAATGCATTGAAATTTGGAATGCTTTGTGGGCCACATACAATTTAGAAAGTGGGGTTGTAGGATCTGCACAACCTGCCCTACTTTGTTTTTATTTCCTTATCCTGATTTCCCTTTTGTGTCATCCTTATTCCTGTAAGTCAAATATTTACTTAATGCTTTTTGGCTGAAGTGATCTTTTTTTAAAAGAAAAATTTGTTTTGTCCTTTCTCAAAAAGATTTGTTTGTGTGCAAAACGGCCTCTGGAACAGATGCAGTGAACAACTATGTCATTCCTGCAAAAATGCAGTCACTTCTTCCTGCTTTACTACTCTTTATGCAAGATTGCTTCCGAGTCTTGTCCTCAATCTTGTACTAGTTTCCATTTCTATGTGTATCTTCTGGTGATGCATTTGATGCCTTGCCTTAGTCTGGTAGTTTTAAGTGTAGTCCATTATTAAGTGTAGTTTATTATTATGTGCTGGGTACTGCCAAAGATCTGCACTAAGGATGCATAAAAAGGCAAATGCAAACAAGGTCAAAACTATTTTGCCTTGAAATTATGCACTAGTTGTCAACTTGTCATTCAACATTAATCTTCCTTTTGTTTTACTTACATTTTAATTTGTATCTTACTTTAGTGTTCTATCTTGCATTATTTTGTAAAATGGTGTACACCACATTGAATGATCTACCTTTCAACTACTTGAAGAACAATACTCCTTATTGATTATGTTAGAGCAACTCCAACGGTGAATTGGTAAAATGAATGGCTAAAGCTGTAATTTAGCAATGAACAATGCAAAAAAGTTCTAGGATAGCAATGTTGCTCCAACGGTGAAATTGCTATTTTTTAGCAACCAACACTGAACCCACATCAACCGGACGACTGGCGGGCTTGCAAATTCTGTTGATGAGTTCTTTAGCTATAGATAAAACTTGTGCCAAATTTGACGCAAGATATAGCAATTGCTATTTTTAGCAGCCCATTGGAGCACCATATTTTCCCACACCTGCTATATTATAGCAATAGCATCTCTTACAGCTCACCATTGGAGTGGCTCCTGTGCTATTCTAGTTTTAAGCAGTTTACATGTTGACTTTGACATCTTGAGCAACAATGCATGTGCTTATAATATTGTTGAGTTCTTTTTTTGCAAATTTTGCTGAAATGAAGCTACAAGTTTTAGTTTTCTACATTTGTATATGATATGTATTATCTTTTATAAAATCATTCTTTTTTGACTTTAAAGACAATTTTCAGTCATCTGTTTATGCTTAAAGATTATACATAACTATTTCATTTCTTGTTATTATTACATGTGCCCATTCTTATCCCTCTCTTTTTCTGCTTGATAGAAGACAGGTGAACATGCCGTTCCCATAGCCCATCGAGTGATGGGACCTTGCCATCATTCTTTAAGTGCAATACAAAGATTGAATGCTTTCAGAGTAAGTTGCATTCTATGGTTTTTGCTCTCATCCAGTTTGATTTGGGCATCAGAAGCAACAAGTGGAGCTAATATGTATGTTTTTTCATTTAAACAGGAAATAGAGGCCTAAAGCATTTTCTACTTTCAGGAGCAGTTTGCACCACTTACAGGCAAATTTTATTAATCTCCATCTTCTTTCTTTCTTTCGTCTTTTCGGCTTTTTTCTTTTTGGGGTTTTGGGCAATGAGGCAGTTGATCCCCAACATGAAGGTTTGAGTTCAGGTCATTTCCTAAGTTGACTGTTATCGCTTCTTTTTGTCTTTCATTTATGAGTCAGAGAACCGAGAATGATCGGGTTTGCTTTGGGAGATCTGGAATTCATGGATGGGGACTCTTTGCACGAAACATCAAGAAGGAGAAATGGTATGTATTTGCTTATATATGTATGTATTTATTGTTTTCACTCATCTTTTGCTTATTAGTTTTGAAGTGTTAAAACTATTCAAGGCACTGCTATGCTTGGAGTTCATGAATTATCTGGAGAGCTGGGGCATGCTTGGCAGTCCTATTGACATCTGTCTAGTGTGTTCTTGTTCTATATATAGCCTCTGAAGTCCCATTTCCATGCTCTAGATTATAGCGATTCTAAGGGGTAGTCAGTATAATCTGGTAGTAAGAGAAGAATAGCATCATCATGAAAACTAAAGTGGTCCTACATGTGCAGTGAAAACTTTAATTTGCTGGGAAAAGAATTGTGGACTAATTTTAATTTTGATATAAAATTAGCATTGTGATTCATCAACACTGCATGTTTCTCTGTGTGAGCTAGTTTTAGTTTTATTGTATGTCGGGCTATATTCTTTGGCAAGGATTTTTCTTCCCTAGACTATATTGTATTTGGGTTCACTTGTGCATTACACTACAGAATGTGCAGGGGTAACATACCTGTATTTCTTTCAGGTTCTGGAATATCGTGGTGAGCAGGTTAGGCGAAGTGTTGCAGATTTGAGGAGGCACGCTACGGTTTAGAAGGCAAAGATTGCTATGTAAGTTCATTGCTTTTGGAAATTTCCTTTCTTCTTCCTTTTCTTTTCTTCAAGAACTGCAAAAAAAGTAGAAGCGTGATTGGATTTTTAATTTGCAGCTGTTTAAGATAGGTGAAGAAGTTGTAGTAGATGCCACAGATAAGGGAAACATTGCAGCAATCAACCATTCAGTAAGTCATTCTTATTGAGATTCTTCATTAATGATTTTCCTTCTATCTTCGCATTGCTGATGATGACGTTCGCCACTTTTATTTATATATCACTAAATAAATGAAATGGTTGATTGGACATTCCATTCTTGAGTTTTTTTTTTTTTTTTGTTTCTTTTTGTTTTGAGTTATCAGATTCTCTGCTATTTTTTATCTGCTGCTCCGTGATTGTTGCAAGTTCTTCCATTGGCTATATGATGGTTGATTGAATTATTCTGTTACTAGAATGTGAAAGGAGTCCGTGTTTTACTTATCGTCCCATGGATGTATATATATATAGGCATCCATTTTTAATCATGTGTTTCTTATTAGGGACCATGTGTGTCATCTCTTCTTACTGTACTTTTTTTTATTCATTTATTTGCAGTGTATGCCCAACTGCTATACAAGGATCATGAGTGTGGGTCATGATGAGAGTAGAGATTGTTCTAATTGCCAAGACTAACGTATCTGCTGGTGACGAGCTAACGTATGTTTCTCTCTCTCTCTCTCTCTGTTAATTTGATTTGGTAAGTTTGCTTTATAAATGATTTTCTTCGGTTGTGTGAATGACAGGTATGATTACTTATTTGATCCGGATGAGTGTGACGAATTCAAAGTCCCTTGCTTGTGTAAAGCTCCAAACTGCAGAAAATTCATGAATTAGGATAGGTACAGACTACAGAGAGAGAATATAGCCATTGTTTCTCCGCAAGGAACACTAACCAACCCTCGTTGAGAGGAGACCTCTGATTTGGTTATTGAATTTGTAGTTTTTCAGAGAAATATATGTATTTTATTTGTTTTTGTTTTTAGCTTGTTTTGATAATTTTCAAGCTTAATAAAAGCTATAAATTTTGCCCAGCTGTTTTTTTGGCTCAGGCGTCTTGACCTTGTGTAAATTATTTGATACATTTTCATCATCTTTTTGGTTAAAATTTCATTTGTTCACTTATTTTCCTTCATTTCTTTCAGTAATATAATTATGTGTAAAGATCACTCGAAACACTATATGAGGTCATAATTGATAAATAGAGTGCCCATATAAAATTGGAATTCTTTATCTTTATTTATGGTATGAGACAATCCAAGCTCAACATGCATCATGGTTAAAATTGCATTTCTTACCATCACCTATTGTATGCAATTTTGAATCCTTTAAATAGTATCTCTGGACTTAATGAACAAATATTTATTTAATTCTTTTCAGAAAACAGCAGCAACAAAAATTAATTGAGCGAGACTAACTTACCCACATAAAAAATTAAAAACATGGATACAAAATTGCTTCAAAACCAACACTAAAGTTTCCAGCATTCCCTCAATAATCTCCTCTTTTTTCTTTTTTTTTTAAGGAATCCCTCAATAATCTTTGGGTTTACACATTATTATTAGATAAATTCAAATTCTTGTTGATTTTGTTTTGGCATACCACTGTAGTGACTGCCATTCATTGTGCAAGGAAAACCATGATATGGAACACAAACTAGTGAGATGTGGATCAGATTAACTACAAATGCTGAATTTGAACTGCTAAAAATGGTGCATCGCTTAGTAATATAACTCGTAACTGGAAACAAAATGACCTTCGCTAACAATGCTCTCCTTTGCCTAGATCCTTCAAAAGATAACAAGATCACAGTTCAAAAAGTCGTCCACCATCATATTCCTCTTGAAAGTAGTGTCTTAATATCTCCAATTGACTGATCAAGTCTCTCCTAATGATTCAATGTAGACAAGCATAGCTGCAAGAAAAAACAAAAACAAAAAAGGACATTCAAGTGTTTCAGAAAACATTTAAAAATTAGGGAAAATATTATGCAACACAAATAAATTCAGATGATTAATGGAGAAACGAAGTTATCAGGGCAAAAAGGGATCCCAACTAGGAATACTTCTATGGCTAACCAAAAAAAAAAAAAAAAAGAATGGTCAAATGATTCCAGGCCTATCAATTGGACCTTACTGTACAAGGTTGTAAGCCTGCTTTGGGTAGCAGATACTCAATCCTTCAGGTCTTTTTGAATCAATATAATCATCCCAAAACAAACGGTCATGCTAGAACAGACACACCCTCAAAAGGGTGTGTACCATATGCAAGTTATGACATTTGTGGTGTTGATCACCATAAATGTCAACTAAACCCTTTTCAGTCCTAACAAAAAAATAAAAAATAATGAGTCATAACTAAATATCACAGAAGGTATAACTACAATAATAATCACAATAAGTCATAACTAACATCACAATGAGTCATAACTAACACCGCAATGAGTCATAACCAAAGACTTCAGACTAGGGGCATATGGTACACACCCCACAATGAGGTGTATTATAGAATTTCCACAAAAGAAATGTATTATGGCCTCTATTATTTGCCAAGGGGCACAAACTTGGTGTGAGATTTGGACCAAAACAAAAAAACAAAGCTATCTCCAAATGTCCACTTAAGGAAAGTTAAACTTGAGACTTGGATGCAAGCTATTCCCAAATGAGAAAGAAGATGACAAGAACATAAACTACTTCCCTTGAAACTTACTTTGTAAGGAAGCAAAATCTGGATGACTCTTTAGTTTAAATCAATCCCTGGCGCTGCAGATCAGTATATGTCTTCTTATTGTAAATGTTGCCCTCTTTGTCTTCATATTCTTCTTCAAGGTCCGGGCGCCACTTGTTCACTCCCTGTCGTTCTTGTATTCTCTCCCAGAGTTGCTTTGCCTCCTGTGTCATAGAATGAATGAGTTTACAGCTTTCACATTAGACACAATAACAACAACTACAAAATAGTGCGATTTTTACAAGTTTCTTATACACAGATAATGGCATGCCCAATCATACATCTGATAACCAAGTAATCTCACAAAGCCATGGTATTCTTAAATTTTGGGCGACTTCAATTACTAAATGAACAAATTTGGAGATCTATAAGTTTTAGAACACTGAAAATTCAGACTTCATTTTGAACTTCCGTTGCTTTAAATTTGGCCATTCGTATATAGTCATCCAAAGATGTTTAAGTTTGTGATCCCAAATAACAAGGATCAGGCCCAGTAAATGATGATTATTACAGGAATGACTTCATCAACTACGAACGCAAACTTAATCCAGACTCAGACACTAATGACTTCATCTGCTGAAATAATCAATTAAATGCCATGTAGAAGACCTGCAGTACTGTGTCAACACATGTCTCGCGTAGTTCTTTTTATTATCAATACATGTCTCACGTAGTAGGAAAGATATCCTATATCATGTGAAAAAGAGAAAAAACAAAAGAAATGATGAGTAGAAATAAAGGTCCAAAAATTTCATTCAATACAAAGATTAAATCACCAATGACCACGATGAAAAAAACCACAACAATATAGATAAATTATGCAAGATGAGTTCACCTCACTAAAATCTAAATGAAAAGGATTTAATTGCAGCACACAAAAAATAAAAATAAAATCTAGAGCATACCTCAATTGATGTGATTTCGTTGAAGTTCTTGGTATTTGGAATGCCAAGACAACGCATCCCATGCTGATGTCGCCATTCCTTGAAGTGTCGCTCATAAGCCCTGCGGCCCCAGTAACTGTGATTCCCGCATATCTCACATTTGAATTCCTGAAATGCATTCAAAAGGAAGTATTGGGCAACCTGTACTTTCATGCAAGAAGATTTACTGGTGCCTGAATAGTAATGACACCATCACAGCAAAAAGTCATCTGAAATGATAGTGGTCAACAGCCTTTTATGTCAATTTCTATGCAATTACATATTTTAAATGCATCCATTTAATACCTGAACTAAAAGAGAGATTCTTTGCAAAATTTAACGCGTACAAACTAGAGGAAAAAAGAATAATTTTTACATATGAACAGGAACTAAAAAATTACCTTTTTAAATAAAAAAATGAAAAACAAAAATCTAGGGCGACAGAACAGACATCTTGATTTATTCCCTTTAATCAATGAAGGGAAGGAAATAGCTGAAGGGATATGCATTCAATCAGAACTTACCTGACCAAGACCATGAAGCTTATATAACCAGTAAGGTATAGGCTTCCGTCCCAACCATTAGCAACTTCAGGGGATTATAAATCTGCTGCTCATCATCATCACTTTCAGTGTCAGCTTGTACCTCTTCCTGATTAAAATTTTCATATCCAAACAAACCTCTAGGGTTAGAAAGTACATTAGCAAGTAAATCAATTCACTTTGTCATAGAAATCATAGATTTGTGCCACAGTACAAAGCAATTTTGTTTTGTAACTGTAGAATGGATACTAGTTTCAGTCATGGCTTAACACATAACAAAATTGCAAGAATTATGAACAATGAACAAGAGAATTAAAACACGTGCTGTCAGAACTTGGAATAATGAAACAAGTAAAATTGTAGTACTCTAGTCTAGACCTGGATACTAATGGACAGATCAAAATAATGCTGCGTACTTCATGTGCATGAAATATCTTACACTAGCTTAAAACTCAGGAATGTTTGGTTCCGGTTTTCAGAAAATTCTACTTTTTTATTTTCCATATTTTAATGTTTTCAATGAATTTTTTTAATATTTTAAGCAATTTTTTTTAATTTTTAGACACACCTAACATAAATACACTTAAAAAGTATAATATTTGTGAAAAAAATCTTTAAAAAATACACTAAATACAAAAAATACAAAACAAAAGAAAAGAAAATGTAGTACATTTTTAGTATTTTTGTGTACTTATTAATTTTTTAAAATATTTTTTCACAAATATTTTACTATTTAGATACATCTAAGTAAAGTGCATCTAAAAAAGTAAAAAATTATTCAAAATTTAAAAAATATTCACTAAAAACAAAAAAACACGAAAAACAAAAAACTCAGTTTTCATAAAAAATGAATTCAGTTTTCAGAAAAAATGAATTCAAAAAACTGAAACCAAACACATATTTTCTCACACCACACTTCCAATCACCATCAAAATAAACTTCATGATTATCCGCAAGGCATTCAAAAACAATAGCATTTTTTAAGGTATCATCTAATAATGGAGGGAATTTATATCAAACTGGCTATTGGAATTGAATTACTTTCAGCCTATACAACTGGAATGGTAGCTCATTCTATACAAGCCTTGGCCATTGATATTCTACTAGTGTTTTGCAACATGAAATACAAACCATAGACCCAAAATGCCCAATGATAGACCTATCATCAATCATAAGATTCAGATAGGTAAATGAAATTATGCAACTACAAACTGAACCTGCACGGAGTTGCAAAATAAGACAAGCCCTACAGGAATACCAAACAGGGTGGTGGGGAGCAGAGGATAAATGAGAGGAAAAAAGCAAGAGAATAAATTATATATCACCTCCTCACGCTCTGCTTCCATTTCCTCATACGTTAAAGCCTGTTTCTTCTCAACATTCTCTTTTTGTCCGCACAATTGTCTGAAAAATCAAAATCAAAATCAAATTGGAAGCACCAGATAGTTAACCATCTTAAATAGACTTACAAGGATGTTTCAGTGCATGCTGATACTCAAATGTAAATTACAAATACAAAGAAGCTAACAAAACCCTAGCTTGCCAACTCATTTTTTCTATCAGTTATTTGTTTATTTATTTTTGTCCTTTTGCAACATAAGATGGAATGAGAAATAGTCTAGATCTTAAATCATAATTTTGACTGAAGGAAAGCAGTAGAGTGTGCAGCATAAGCTAAACCTCCTGCAACAGATCACAGAGTTTTTCATCTTGGCTTCCATAAGGGCAATTTCTTTTGAACTCTCAGCCTGTTGAGGAGCTGCAGCGTTTGCATTTTGTTAGGATACACGAGAGCCCTTGGCAAAATGTTTTCTGTCCAGCTGTTCAAGAGGTGTATGCTGCAAATAAGGGAATGAAGAGATTAAGTGAACATGTTGGTCAAAATGGATCTTAATGTAGAGTTCAAAAGAAACTGGAAAGAAAATTGATATTGAAAAGCATTTAATGGGAAATTAGGCTGTCTTCAATCCTTGAAGTAGGGAGAGTTTGTAAATGTAGTAGCTAGAAGGGTTTCCATAGGAATGAATCAAAGCTAACAAATTACCAATTTCTAAAACAAATACAAATTTTGAACATAAACTCCTAAAAACTGAAAATAGAAAATAAAAATCTAAACCACCCAAATATTAGAATAAAGAGTCAAATTGCCACCCAATGTCTGCTGTCCTCAACTTCTATATAGATAAACAGACTGCCGTGGCGTAAGTCCAAGATCATGTCACTACTAATATGGTCATATACTGGACCTTTGTTAGTAAGCTCTACTAAAGCTTCCACATAAAATCCAACAGATCAACTCTGAAATCTCTATCCACGGCACCATTAATCCAAGAGATCATGTTGCTACTTATATGGTCATCTACTGGATTATGAGGATTTCAGTCATTTTTCACCTTTTCTAACAAATACTTCAAGGGACTGTTGCCCTCAAAGTACCTGAGAACTTCGCAGTTCCTACATGCACCTAGCCTTTGTCAGACACTGAAAGAATACAAATCAAAAGTAGGCCTGTTAGACAAATACCTCACTCACACCCATAACTAATACCCCAAACATTAACTCAGAAATTTATGAAACATCAATGTGAGAAAGTCTACGTGCTAAGTCATCCCCCCTCTCTCAAGTCACATTCTATTTATCACATCTTTCTTATTCCAGTTGGTCAGTTTTGGTCATGTCAACATTCAGAAAACCATCTGAGGTTTCTCAACCATTTCTAAGGATGTAAACCTTTAGATGCCTGAAGACATGCACAATAATTAATGCTTGTTTTATATTTTATTTATTTATTTATTTTTGAGGAATTCTCAAAGATTCACAGGATACTGAAGTTTACAACAAAATAATACTTTTAAACCATGATCCCAGCAATCAATCATTCAAACAAAAAGAAAGAATAAAGAGCATGTAAACAATCACCTACCACCAAGGCACAATTTTGCTCAATGGGTTATTAGTTGCACATTTTCACTAATACAAAGGACAGCAATAAAATTCATGAAAGAAAATGCAACACGAATTTGACTAGGTAAAGGAGCTGGTGGGAAATCACCTTTGTAAGGAAAAGCCTCTCTGCACGTTGCTGAGTAGTACCACCTGTCTTAAGTCCCAGTGCAGCCAATGCCTACCACCCAATGAGACAGTACAAACCAATAAGAAACAAAAAGCAGAAAAGCAACAAGCAAAATACATATCCTTTGGCATTATATTGATTCATCCTCATATAATTTTAGTAGGTGAGATTAGATTTAAGTCCAATGACTCTAAACTCATACAAGAGGATTAAAATATTTGCAATTATAAAGGCAATGTAATAATTTAGAGTTTGAAAATTGTACAAGAAAACACATGATGTAAGGCAGGTGAATTAGATCCATGCATACAAAGGCCAAAGCCCACATCGATCCTCTAAGCGACGCCTCTTTTACTTCTCATCCTTGATGTTTAACCTACTTTATTAGATTTCCTTAATTAAAATAACGTTCTAGTATGACCAGAAAGAACAAAATGCCACTTCCTTGTATTACACCACTCATTGTTTAAAATAAAATAAAAAAACTAGACTCATAATTTGGCATGATCTTCATCATTCAGATGGTCCATTTGATTTGAAATAACATAACGGAAACAACCCACTTTATAGCTCATGTATGTCAACAATGTTGATTCAATTAAGCACATAAGACAAATGCACAAATATGAGTCAGTGATTGCTTAACTTCAACAATATTCTGGAAACTGAAACTGAAAAGTTTGTGAGATTGCCAAGTGTGTCTGCATGTAAACTGTGTTTATTTATTTGATGGGAAATTTATTTTATTTTATCCCTTTTTCATCATGGAAGATTTACTACCATCACTTCTAGCTGCATGCACTCAATCAACACATTTGTAGTCATGAGTTGCTTTGGAGTATATGATCACGAGTATACTTGAATCCCCCAGCAATAATGTGTCAATAGACTTGGGAATGAAAAATTCTTGAAATCTAATAAAAGTTAGTAAAGATGTCCATCAATTTCAATACTGGTCAACCTTACCTCCTTTAATCTCTCAGGTCCCACTTCCATCAACTCTTCAACTGTACTGTAATAATCAAGATCGATTACAGCAGGTTGAGCTGAAACATACCCATTTTCTTGAGCCCCATTCTCCATCCTTGTATCTGGCCAATAGCCCATTGCTCCTCAAATTCAGTAATTACCTGCCACAAACCAGTAACCTTTTTTAGGAAAAACAAGGAGGAATTCCTAAATCTAGAACAACACATCAAGAATGTCATTGAAGGTGAACCTTTGAGAATATTCTATCAAAGATCTTGCAAAGGCTCTGTCCTATCAAAGAAATATATCAGATACTCCTGTAGTTTTTCCAAATACTCCCTGTACTTCCTGTACAAAAAAATTAAAAATTAAAATGGTATGAATAAGGCTTAATTACCATACTGAACAGGCATAAAAATAAACTTACATGCAGACAAAGAAATGTCCAAATTATTGATTGAAAAAAGATTGAGGCTTTTTTTTCTCCAGATTGCAAGGAATCTTACCTGGTCAATTTCAGTTTGCAGGTATCTTATGCGGTTGAGAAAAACATCGAGGTAAGCAGAGTATTCAATGGGCTCCGCAAATTTAGAGTTAATGTACTCGTTGTACAATTCATGCAAGTCTAGATACCTTCCAAGGGCTTCCTGAACATATGATCTACATTAGTTACCTGAATAAAACCTAAAGACCAGGAAACATGAATTTTCGTAACACAAGTCAAAGATTAAATAAAATAACTCCCATAACTTGGCTTAACATGAACTGCAATATCTGAGTCAGCAAAAGTTTGCCCATTAATACATGAACACCTGAACTTAACTTTGGTTCAGATAAAGCAGAAGGCTTACATTTCCGGCCAAGATGATTGAAAGAAATGCCCAATATAACATGAATTTTCAGAATCAAGGGTAATATCAAAAAATCTTTCAACGTGATGTCTAATGCATAACTATCTATCACAGCACTAGTTATTCATGCAGTTCAATTTAGGCCAAGTTTGGCATGTGTTTAAAAAGCCAAAAAATTAAAAAGTTACTCAAAAAGTTAAAAAGTTATCACTATTCACCAAAAGTCAAAAAGAAATGCGGATGCACAACTCCCAATACTAATTTTCCTCTACACACTAATTTATACAATTTTGTAATACACATTTTTCATAAAAAGTCAAAGCGTTAACCCAAACAACCGTATTTTTTCTCAACTTTTTAGTCCAAAAAGTCAAAAAGTACATTTATTTAGGACATCTCAAACAACCCCTTAGTCATAAATTATTTCTGCTATAGGTCTTCATGTCACATTGCAGAATATTGAATCAGGGTTCCTATGAAATAAAATGAAGCAGAAGTAAGTTTTCTGGCCTAATCAGAAAAGAAGCTATGACATACTGAAACATATTAGTTAAGTAATCAATTATTGAAATCTTGCAGAGCAAGCATCTAGTTAAGCAAAACCACATCTAAACTCATACAATTGCATAGTGCAAAGCAAAGTTTTGCCAAAATAATGACACATAAGTTGCTATGTTTTCAAATGATTCACTTAACATGTTATCTACAATATTGAAACAAAATAGTTATAGGGCCGCACACACAACACACACACCCATAGAGATAAAGAAAGAGTGACCTCCCAGTGAACTCAATCCGAAGTTCCTCCTTTAGAAGCTCCTCGTACTCATCATTAACGTCGACAACACGTGCAGCAGGATGACGTCTATGGTACTCACGAATCTGCACAAATTGTAGATATTGCATCAAGAATTTTAACACAGCACATACATAGAGAGCAAGAGCTCATTTCCTAACCCGTGCAATGTACAATTGTACATACATACATACATACATACATACATACTCAACTCAGCTCAACCAACCTTACACACAAGGAAAAGCACCAAAACCCTTAAAAATACCTCTTTTCATATAGAGAAGCAATTTATACTGAAAGAGACAAAACCCTAACAAAATACCTCTTTCAATCTGTCATAAAAATGCGCTAAAACACGTTTGTTCCAGTGGCAGTCTGGCCTCCAGAGCAGCAATCTCATCCTTCCTCGCACTATCTTTATCTTCATAAATCTCGACCTGCAACAAACACAGCTCCCTGTTTGGTTATCAGGAAAACGAAAGAAAACCTAATAAATCACGCATTTTCGAGTAGGGTACCAGTTTGAGAGTGGTGGAAGTGATTTCGTCGATCATGTTGCGGACACGGTGGTTCTGGAAGAGGCGGTCCTTGAGGCCGGTTCGTTCTGGAGATCCTTCACGATGAGTCGCTCGAGCCGCTCGACTTCCTCGTGACCCGCCGAGTCACTTCAGTAGAGTCGACGACATCTTCACCAACTCTCTCTCTCTCTCTCTCTCTCCCTCCTCCTCTGTTGTCTCTTCAAAAACCGAATTAGGGTTTTCTCTCTCTTCTCTTGCACCTTTCTCTTTCCGGAAGTTGCAGACTTGCGGTAATACACCCCAATAACCAGACAATCAGGGCAAATTATACTTCACCCTTTAGTTATAGTATTATCATTTTACCCCTTCAATTTAAAGTTGTTCACTTTTGCCTCTACTCTATTGATTTGTTTCAATCTTAACCTGCGGTGTTTGGGAAGCCAAAACTTGGCTTTTTTTAGCTAAAATTTACAAAAGATAAAAATAAGCTAAAATAATTAATAAAAATAAAATATCATTTCAAATTCATAATTATTTTATTTTTCTCTCACAAACATCACATCCCACTATTATAAAAAATCTAACTCTTTTCTCAAATAAAATATTTAATCTACTAAAATAGCCTATTAAAATAGACAACTTTCCAAATGAGGGCCGTTGTGGGTGTATTTCAAGTTATAGCGAAATATATGATGAAAAAATTTTATGACCAAAATAGTCAATTAGAGCATCTCCAAAGTTCTTCACTACATTTAATTTGAAGTAAAAATAAGGTTCAATCTTTTTATCAAACTTGTATCAAATCAAGTGAGAAACAAATTTTTCATCAATGAATCAAATCTTTAATCAGATTTCTAACAAGCCTTTTTCATGAATTTGATGAATTTGTTAAAAGATGAAGGATTAGAGCTGATTTTTTTTTACCAAAATTGATGAAAAGTGAAATTTGGGATGAAAAATTAATTTTTAAAAGATTTTGATGAAAATTTAATAAAATTATTGGAATAGTTGATATCAAATCAAACTTTTGATGAATAATTGGAGATGATTTTCAAGCCTTAATTTATTTACATAACTATAATATATAAATTTTGTCAAAAAAGTATGTGAAAATTTTATTTTTATGATAAAAAATATATATATACACATCTTATTGATATGAATATAAATTAATTTTAATGAGCATTTTAGTTATAAAAAATTGGTTTTGTAGAACTCTTATGTCATTTTCACTCTTTTGATACCATGATGTTAATAGAAAATTAAAATTAAAAACAAATCAAAAATTAAAATGTAATATAATTCTAGTAAAAAGTAAAAGTGATAATGAATCATATGAGAGCCGAATAAAGTGTAATTTTCTAATAAATTACATTGTGACGATAATGCCTGGCTAATAATAATAAACTATGTAAAAATAATAATATTATTAGACTAGATGTATGATGTATAAAAAAAAAATAGAACTAACTCCAAAAAAAATATTGTAAGTACTTAAAATAATTTATCCATCAAATTTGAGGTTGTTCCAAAATCATTCAAATTTATTGCATGTTGATTCTCAAGTGTTTTGGATGATCGTTACAGCAATTCGGCAACCCTTTTGTCATTATCGCGATTGCTCACATTGTCAATCACAATTATCACCTTTTGTTGCGGATAATCAACCGAACAATTTACATGCTAACCATAAATTTAAATGATTCAAATAAGTTAAAATTGGGTGGAATAACATTATTCATAAGTACATAGCTGAATGATGTGTTGTTAAAAGACTAGACAACTTGTGTATTTAGCATAGTAATCCCAGAGTTGGGGAGTAAACATTGTCAAGTAAAATGGGGTGCTTTTAGAAATAGCCTTAAAAAGTTGGGGTAGTTATATAAATAAAAAATAATACTGAATTTTACTTCACATGATCTCCATAGTCGTGGTGGTGACCCAGTGAAGAGACAAAGAAATAGTGATCTGGAGTTGATGAAAAAGCCATTGGATGAGCAAAAGCTCAGCCAATAAATACAGTATAATAATAAATGAATCTCGAAACAATGTGGAAGCTAGAATCCAGTCCATTTTAGGCGGAGATGAAGAGCTACAGGACAACCCTATTCGACAAGTTCCAAGGCCTCTGTTGGCTCTCCTTTGCAGTTACTCGGCATAATATTTGGAACTCACATGGTAGATTTTTAATTCTTTATTGGGTTTTCATTTGGCCTGAGCACTTTGTTCATCTTTTTGTTTGAGCAGAAGAATTTATGGATTCTTTGCTTGTTTATAACTTCTACTATGACTTGATTTGAATACCCATTTAGTTATTTTGTTTTTTTTCCGGAAGTGTTAAAAAACTATTTTGAATTCTTTCGTCAAATCTCATTAAGGAAGAGTTATTTTTTTCATCAAATTAAAGAACCCATCAAATATATTTGAATTTGATTTAAATTTTTTAAAAATAAAGCATTGAAGATGGGTTTTTCTTGATCAGGATTTGATGAAAAGGAAAATTTTGTATAAGAATAAAGATTTTAAAAGATTTTAATGAAAGGATCAAGTTTTTATTCAAATTTGAAATCAAATTAGTTGAAAAAAAATTGGTGAAGGGTTGGAGATGGTCTAAAATGGTTTTATAAGTTGCCTTAGAGATAACAATGAAATGACAAAATTTAATAGGACTAAGGCCTAAATTATAAAATCTACAAGGCCTTTAACAATAGATTAAAATTTATGAAATGATGAGATTTTTAAACTAAATGAGGACACCAATGTCTTACAACTATTTTGGGATTCTATGTTTGAGGAGCAAATTATTTGTGCAAAGTTCATAGAAATTTATTTTAGCTACCAAGTTATTTATGATTTAAACTTTTGACTAACCCGTGCAAAAGAAGCAAAAATAGTAGTATCTATAACTAGTGGTGTGATTTGTAGAACTTGTGTATCTTAATGTGTTGAAATAAACTAGTAAAGGCGATAGGTAAAAGCGTTTGTTTGTGATGATCGGTATAGGTTGCTTGCATTAGGCTAGAGTTGAGAAGTATGCATTGCAAGCATAAGATCTTTCAAGTGATGCTCTTGTCTTTTATGAAACATTGCTTCTTGGGCTTAAGCCTTTGGTTTTCTAGGCCTCAAGGTTATGTTATAAGTTGTTTTGCCTTGATCTGTGAGAGAAAGTCCAATCCACCAAGCCTCAACGGCCTTTAAATTGATTGTGACATTGTTTCAAAATATAAAAAATATATATTAACAGTGAACATACCGTGTTAATGTATTTTTTTGTTGATAACTAGCAAAGCCCGAAGCAATAGAAAAGCGCCCGTGCCTAACAACATCATAATCATCTGTGAACATTTTTTTATGGGATCATCCACTTGTTCCACTATTTAGTGATGTCAAAATATGGCATGAATTAGGATAAATAATTGTGAATGATTGTGATTGTGTTTGATGTAAATTCGCGTTTGGATTAGCATATATGAATCGACATTGACACAATCTG